>CALYLW010000765.1:0-294269 GCA_944989445.1 Ampullaceana balthica | reverse complement strand
CTGTTTTGCTAAACTAAACACGGAAGACTCCCCTGCATTATCGCTGTGAAAAGCAAATTCTTGCCAAATAATAACATAGTCGGTTCCTCTGATCAAACATATTGGTGGGAGAGGACGGCCATTTTCAGTTTTCTTCCTAGGTCTACTTCTCTTCTTCATTTCTTATTAACAATAAGTTCTTTGACTTCTTACCTCACCCAATTCAAAAGTGGGATATCATTCTTTTTTTTTAGAGATAGTATCGTCCTTTTCTACCGCCCACCATCTCATATCTTAACAAATTCTTATAATATCCTCGGACCTTCCGAGTCCACTATACCACATCATTGTCCAGATTCAAACACACCCAAGAAGTAACGTCAAGGCTTTCAAGCAATCTATGATCGTATCTTCCGCTATCTCTTTTTTTCGAGTACGATATTAAGGACACGGCTTACGGATCTCATGCCCTTCTTTTACCAATGTCCTCATCTTTCATACTTTACTTTTCCTTCTTCATCTTACTTTCATCAGTTTCCCTTTACTCCTTTAACCTACTTCTTCCCCTCCCTCTTCCTATTCTCTAATTACTTCCCTCTTCTCAACAATCCTTACTAAGTGTGAAGGTGGGTCTGAATTTTCTTATTCTTCACTTAATCTCCTACTTCTTTTTCTTATCTTCATAACCCCCAAAATTCTATCCTTATTCCTTTCTCTGTCTCTTCATTCTTTCTTCTTTCTGCTCATCCTTTTCTCTATCCCTTCCCTTGCTTATCATTTAATATTTTCTTTAGTTTCTTATTATTAATATTCTTTCTTCATTCTAAACCATCTAACTGCTGCTACTACTTGCGTATTAGTTATCTAGTTCTTTTGCTTATCCAGTATTTGTCCGGGCCTTGCGTATTTGGCAGTGCATAGCTTTTCTTTATTGTCTTTTTTCTTATAAATATGTCTTTTCTATCTGCTAGAAAACTTTAAGGTAATGCTTCTAATTATAATCGCTTACCTTTTCTCCTGTCTTCTTGACTGATAACAGGACTAGAACTTTCTTGATTTTATTCTATTTCTTCCGTGATTGCTTGATCATTGATCTTTTACAGACAAGATTCCTTTTATGATTGGTTTTCGATTGTCTGGCCTGCTGTACTGAGTAGAGAGGTGAGATTGCGTCCTTTTCTCTTCTTTTTCTTTATGCTCTAAAATAAGAATGAACGGGAAAAGACACAAAATTGCAGCAGATATTCTTGGCTTCTGGTATCTATTATAACTTTTTGTTTCCTTACTCCCATTCTTTTAATTAGGGATAGGCGATATTTATTCTCAATTTAGCATCGATATGGGTCATACTCAATGAGCATGAGAATAGTAAGTATACTAATAACTATATCGACTCTTTTTACACTTCCACACCACTGTAGATAACCGCACACCAAACATCGATTTACATTATAAGGAGGGAGCTTTGACCTCTCCAACCTTTCTGGTAGCTCCCTTTCTATCTTGAGGTAGTGTTATCCTTTTTGCCAAAAAAAGAACAATTCTTTCTTTTTTTCTTGAGAAAAGAAAAATCAACTCAAAAATTCTTCCATTCAACTGCCATTCATTCCTTCATGGATGATTAGCAGTATGGCGAGTACCTGCCCCCCCATGAAACCCTCCCAAGGGTGCCATCACAAATTTCTATCCCTTCATCTCTTCTTCCTCCTTTTTCCTTCTTCCTTCCTCTTTCTTAGCCCCATGGTCCTTACTTCATCTTTTCTTCTCCCCGCCCTTTTCTCCTTTCTCTTATTTCCTTTTGTCATCTACCTGACCTCCAGATCTGTCCTTCTAATTCTCATCCTTCTCCGTTCTCTTTTCTCTGACTAAATCCTTCCTTTCACCCACTCCTTACAATCTAACAACAAAACACACCAAAACCATACTCCTACATCACTAACAACGTCTCCTAAAAACACAACACCCGACACCACACACCAAAAATCAACCAAACGAAACGCTCTCCTTTACCTTTTCCCTTGACCCCTCTTCCTTTGCTCCTTTCTTTTTTCCTTTCCTCTACTTCTTTTTCTATCTTTCTCTTTATTAATCTTTGGACATTATCTTCTCTCTGTCCCTTCTCCTTCTTCCTTCTCTTCTCCCTCTCTCCTTCACAGGCAACTCATTCCCTCTTTTCCCTTCTTCCCACAAACCTCTCCATACTTCCACAGCTTTACTCTCTTCTTCTTCCTTAAAAGTATTCTCTCTTCTCTCTCCAAAAAAACAAAATAAGCATTGTCTCCATATTTCGTCTCACACCATCCCTATTATCTTCTTTTGTTCTCCCACTAAACTTTATCCAAAAGCTCAGGCCCGTACCATTTTATTTGTTCTAAGGCCTATCCCTCAACCACCCCCACTCTATAAACACCACCCATCACCCCATCAACTACTAATCACTAATACTATATAACAACAAATCCATGGGTCAACTTTTCATACTAGTGTTATCCTTTGAACAACCAAGAAACCAATTCTTTCATTATTAAAATACAGCCGCACTCCCCCTCCAACACATACTTCAACCTAAAAACAACATACAGTCCTTGCCTCATTATTCCATCACATCATTTCTTCATCTTTTCTATCCCAACCATTCAACAAGTTTCTCTTAGACCCTCTATCCCCCCCACATCCAACAAAAAATCACCACCTCCCGCGCACACCGTGTATTACCCACACCCCCCCACCCGTCTTTTACAAAAACCATTATAAGATAATTAGATACACATCACTATGAAGCGATTATATAATGGCTAGCATTTCTACTTGTAACTAATCATTTCTTAACTATCATCACATACCTTCGTTCCATTTCTTTCATTCATCTTCTTCTTTTCTCTTATTCTGTACGCTTTTTACTATCACTGAAACAAAAAATTCTTCAACACTATAATAATAAAATACAAAACGATACCACCCTCAACACTAATCCCATTTCCTTACACTTAAACTCTTTATTCTTTTGACTCCCCTTAGACATACCAGACACAGGAGGAACATGATCTTACTAGTCACTCTATACTCTCTTTTTAACTTTCCTTTCTCCCAATCTCTTCTAATTCCTGTGGACACCAATCAATACCAAAAACTAAAGTTTTATCATTCATCTTCTACCCTAAGTCTTCCATTTCTCTTTTCTTATCCACTATTCTTTCTTCTCTTTTGCTCTTCATTACTACACAAATCTTTTTCGTAATTCTCTTTTCCTTTTCATCTGCACTATTATTCATTATCTACTTTCCATTATCGTTCTTTCCTTGTTTCTACTTTCTCTTCTATACCTTATACTATAGTGTACTATTAGAGCAGTCTCCTTAGTCTCCCCCCCTTTTGGGTGTTTTTGTTGTTACATAAATAATCTTAATATATATATAACTATCATATAAAAACAACTATAATTTTAATATTTGTGTATTCTTCATGTTATTTATACCCATACTTTATTTCTACGGTTTATTTTAAAATTTTCTATAATTCTTTTTAACTTATCTATTTTAAAAAAAACATTTTAATTATGGTTAAATTATTATTTTTTATTTAATAAATAAATAACAAAATAAATAAAATTTTAAAATAAAAAAAAAAAAATTATCACGTTGCAATCTCTGTTCTGTGTTTTCTTTTTTTTTTTTTTTTTACACCCTTTACCTTTCCTTTTTCACTTCATTTATCCTCCCTTTATCCCCCTTTTGACAGCAATAAGCGTTTGATTTTTTCCCTTATGACTAATTTCAAAATATTGTGGAGTAAAAAAAGGAAAAAAATGGCACATGTAAAGGGAATAAAAAAATAAATTTTTTTATTTTATTTTTATTTTTAAATACATTATATAAAATATAATTTATTATATATTCTTTTTTTTAAATTTTTTGATTTGATGTATTCACTGTATGATATAATTATGACAGCACTTCTTGTTTTTTTAACCTAAAAATATCTTAAAATTTTACCACTTAATTGGATCTTTAAAATATATTCTTTTTTAAAAAAGTATTATTTTTTGTTACCTTAAACCAAACCAAAAAACCAGCAAATTCATCATAGGGCGCGTGTGCAGCGGGTGGGGGGGGTGGGGGGGGGGAAAGAGGTTTTATTTTTTCTTTTGTTTTTTATTTATTTTTTTTAAAATATGCGCGTGAAACTTGCAGATAGGAACCACATCACATCATACCAACGTAGTTATTAACCACCTATTTCCCAGACCTAAAATGAAAGCAGAAGCATATGTTTAATCATTCAGACAGCAACACAGATTTTACGGGACAAATACCCACACCGGGCGCAGCTCAGCCCACTACAGTTACGTCTCTATTCGCTCCCACCTAAGGTCCTACAAAATTTGCAGGGTGATCCTCAAAACAAGGATCAGGCTACATCTCAGTACAGTACCAATGAAACTTAAGCACAACAACCAGAAAACGACAAGCCAAAACACTATGACCCAACCTACACCATAACCCCCAAGAACACTAAAAAAGCGACCCCAACGACTAAGAGACGTGCCTTTTTATTCCTCTTTATATTTGTAGCTTCAACAACTGTGATCTCTAACTAAAACAGGATCAAAATACAACAACCAACTAAAAACCATCAACGAAACCCAAATCTCAAATAGCCGAATCCACCAAATAACTAAACATAACAGACCCACACTACAACACCCCACCCAAAACAACAACAACCAACACAACCCACAACGAATATTTCACCCACCTCCACGCAAAAACAAAAAACACCCAAACAAACAAAAAATTAAGAATAACAAACCAATAGCCCCTCCCCTATCAACAACCTTACAAAAATCACTCAATCTACCCCCAACTGTCCGCGCCCATATACCCCCCCCCCACCGCGCCCCCTCCACAGCACCCACCACCCGCCACGCCCCAACCACCAACGGCCCCCCCTCCCCCCCACCACCACCCCACCAACCACCAAAACACCCCCCCCAACCCATAACAAACCCACCCCCCCCACCACCACCACCCCCCATACCCCCACCCCCCCCCCCCCACCCCCCCCCCCCCCCCCCCCACACAACACCCCCCCCCCCCCCACCCATAACCACCCCCCCACCACACACCCCCCCCCCCACCCCCCCCCCACACACACACCCACCCCCCCACCCCCCCCCCCCCCCACACCCCCAACACCACCCCACCCCCCCACACACCAAACACCCCCACCCAACCACACCCCACAACCACCACACCCCCACCACCACAAATCCACAAAAAACAACAACAACACCCCCCCACCCACAAACCACCCCCCCCCACCCCCCCCCCCCCCCCCCACCCCCCCCCCCCACCCCCCCCAATAAAACAAAACAAAAAAAACATAAAAAAAACAAACAAATAAAAAAAAAAAAAAAAAAAAAAAAAAACAAAAAAAAAACAAAAAAAAAACAAAAAAAAACAAAAAAAAAAAAAAAAAACAAACAAAAAAAAAAAAAAAAAAACACACAAAAATAAAAACACCAACCACCTCCTCCCACACCCAAAATATTACAAAACAAACCACCCCAACCCACACACCAAAACCCAAAAAAAACAATAAAAAAACCAAAAAAACAACCAAAACCCCCCCCCCCCCCCCCAAAAAAAAACCCACCCCCACCCCCCAAAAAACACACCCACACCAAACACCCACACCCCCCCCCCACACAACACCCAACCCAACCCCCCCCCCCCCCCCCCTCCACAATCCCACACCAAACCGATCCCCCCCTTCGCCAATCACCCCCCAGCCAACCCCCCACCCCGGATTCTCCGCCTTCCGCCCCGCTTCCTTGACATCACCCGCCCAACTTCCATCTCCCCCACCCACCCCCATCCCTCTAACCACCTCCTAAAAAAGCACCAATATCAGAACACAAAAACCCCCAGCAACAAACCAAAACGACAGAAAAACAATAATACCACACACCACCCGCCCGATAAAAAACACAAATCAAAAAACTAAAAAACAAAATAAAAAATAACAAAAAAAATACAAACAAAAAAAAAAAAAAAAAAAAAAAACAACACAATAACAAACAAACGAAACAAAATAAAAAAAAACAACAACAAAAAAAAATAAAACAAAACCATAAAAAAAAAATAAAACAAAAAAAAAAAAAAAAAAAACACAAACAAAAAACCACAAAAACAAACAAAACAACATAAAAAAAACACAAAAAACAAATAAAACAAAAAAAAAAAAACAAAAAAAAAAAAAAAAAACAAACAAAAAACCCAACAAAACAAAAAAAAAAACAAAAAAAAAAAAAACAATAAAATATAAAAAAAAAAAACACAAACAAAAATAAAAAAAAAAAAATCTAAAAACAAAAAATAAAAATAAAAAACAAAACCTCATAAAAAAAAAAATAACCCATATTCCATTTAAATCATATAATAACGCTTTTAAAATATACACAAATTATCTATTTTCACCATTTAGAATGAATTTTTTTATATCACTTTACCCCAAATCGCCTCTCTTTTCGTAAAACGCACCCCAAAACCACAAACCTTCCATCACTCTCGCCCCACGTTCCACCCCCATGAAAATCACCCCCCCCCCCAACCCCCCCCCTTCCACTCACCTCAGCTAAATTGGCCAAAGCCATACACACATCCACTCCCCCTTCTCCCCCCCTCTACCCCCCCCTGGCCCCACTACAATCCCTAATTCCCCCCCCTCCCCCCCTCCCGCCCCCCCCATCGCAACCCCCTTCCCCCCCCCCACCCCCGCCCCAGTTCCCATCTACATCCCCACCCCCCCCCCCCTCCCCCTGCCCACCGCACCCGCCACCACCCCCCTCCCCCCCCCCTCCCCCCCCCCAACCCCCCCCCACAGCCCCAATCCCCACCACTCCCCCCCCCCCCCACCCACCCACCCCCCCTCCCCCCCCCACCCCCCCACCCCCCCACCCAGCCCCCACTCCCCCCCCCAGCCCCCCCCACTCCCGACCTTCACCCCCCCACACACCCCCCTCCTAGACATCTCATCCAAAAAAACCCACCACAACCCCGCTAGACCACACTCCCCAGCCCACACTCCAACCAAACTATTTGCACACACGAACGCCCCCCACCCCCTCCTTCCGTAGCTACCCCCCCCCCCTCCCTGCATGTCACCCCCCTTATCATCCTCCAAAATGTCCCATAACAACTTCCCCCGCCCCCACGGCCCCCCTACTCTTTCCCCCTCATTACACCAATCGAAAGGCCACTGCCCCTCCTCCGCCCTCTATCCGCCTCCCTCAGTCCTACGCTGTGAAACCCCCCCTTACCGCCTCATCCCCTACCCCTTCGCCCAAGTCTCCCGCCCACGGCAAAACACGGACTCCCTGCCACCCGCACCCCTTCCTACAAACTACCTCCCTGCCCAGCCGCCGCGGCCCGAGCCTAAAGCACCCCCCCGTCCAACCACCCCCTGGACGAAACTGCACACCCCTGCACCCCGATAAAAAAAGCTACGATACCCACACAGCACACTACCACCCCCCCCAAAGACCTGGGATTACCCCTGGCGAGCCCTGGACCGCCCCCCGACGCCCCCCCGGCCACCCTAGATAATGCCCGCATCTCCGACCCCTGGTCTAGCTTAGCAGGATTTAAGCAACGCCCCCACGAGACAGCCCGCTTCCCACGCATCGCGTCTTAGGGGCCGGGAAAAGAAAAACAAAGTCGCCACCCCCTGGCGAGGCGCCGCCCTTGACAAAGTAACTCCTCCATGCCCTCCCTCAAACCCCATTCCCTCCGCCACTGCAATGAGTGTTCCACCCTCATCCACCCTCTGGTCCCCCGCCGTACCTCTCGCCGGCCAGTACCCCGTCCACGCCAGCCCCCCCTACCTGCTCCTGTACCGCCTGTCCCCCCCTCCCTTATTGTAAAAGCAACCCCTGGCAACACCCTCCAACCCCTACTACCGCCGATAGCACCCGCAGACGCGCCCGCCGGCCCCACGCACCCCAACCACACACTCATCAACACAACCTCACACCCCTTCCCCTCCCCTAGCCTCCTATCCCACCAAACTTGTGCCCCACCCGCCCCCGTCAAAGGGCCTATACACTCCCGCGCGCTTCCCAGACGCGTGGCACCGCCCACCCTCCACATTTTTCCTGTACATCACAACCAATCCCTTCCCTCCCCCCCCCCCACCCCCCCACACACCCCTCCATCAGCCCCGCACATCACTTAAACCAGCTTGACAAAGCCTAATCAACGACAGCGCTCCCTTCCCATTGCTCCCCCCCCCCCCCTCCCCCCATTCCCTGCTTTTCTCGCTTTCCTCCCCCCCCCCCCGGCCCGACCTCGTAACCTCCGGCATACCTTCTTCCGCCCTTTTGCTTATGATCCTGCTACCTGCCGCAAAGCCCCCCTCCCCCAAATGAGAACCAAAAACGAGAAAACCAGTAGGTTCTTTCCTCACGCCTCCCTCTCGGATCCCTCCCCCCCCCCCCACCCTTATAACGCCGCCCCTTCCGGCTGTCTTAAATTCCATCAACCACCTTTTGCCACATCGCCACGCTTCCCGTCATGCTCTACGTAATAAGTCTCTTTATGAAAAATTCTCCTCCCCATTAACACTTCGGACTACATTAGACGTCCCTCCCACCTATACACAAACCACCCACACGAACACACCCCCAAACCCCCCTCCCCTCCCCCTCCTTACTCGTTTCCTGGGGTCATCCCGTACTCACTCAAGTACGAAGGAACAGGAGTGTGCACAAGCCAAGTTACCCCCGGTTGAACACCCGAAGTGGTTAGATATGCCACCACCTAAATTATCATCTACCCCTTCTCTAACCAACATCACCCCTCTACGGCCTTGCTCAGATGCTCACATCCCACCCCGTTAACAGCATTTTGCCCACCCTCCCACGTCGTGCTCCATCTCCTTTTGCTCGCAGCCACCTTTTCGCTGACTTTACACCCGCTTCTTCGAGCGAATAAACAGGTACCCCCACGAGAGCCACACGTCTCCTGTCAAACGTACCGAAGCATAACCCTGCCGCGACAGAAGCCCGTTTGAAAACCGAAACCTCCCCCAACACCCATACCTGTAGAACATCGACCGGGCCCAACACCTATCCCAACTCCGACTGTATAAAATCCACCCCATCCGACCCTTTCCCCTCGCACCACCTATACACCTCACCCCCAACCCCTCTGTTATCCCCCCCCCAACCCCCGCCTGTAACATATCAAAAACCCCCATACACACCGCCCCCCCTCCGAACAACCACTCATCATCACTTTCCTGCCAATTCACCTCCTCCCCCTCTAAAACATATATCCCTCTCTCCCTTACCCTTTTTCGTTGTTACACCATTCTTATCCCACGATAGCCGCTCCTTAATGATTCAAAATTCGCATGTTTTTAATCTTTTGGGTTTTTCGTTTGTTCTATTTTCAAGCCCATTTGAAATTAGGAGACAATTATCTGTGTGATTGAGGGGGGTATTTTGCCTCACGCTTTTAAAACCTTAGGTTTCATTATTTTCTGTATAATTTCTGATTCAGCTCCTACTATAGGAAACAAGACCAAAAAAATTCTCCTGTTTCCCATCATGATTCTTTTTCTTATTAAATATGTCCCATCCATTCTCCCCCTATTCTTCACCATTTTTTTTATTTTTTATTTCTTCTGATTTTTTTTGTTTGTAACCTTCTTTCTTGTTCTCCTTCTTCTTTTCTATAATTATAGCAAGTTTAAAGTTAAAGTCTTCTATGTTTTATCATCGCCTAGAAACCCAACTACCAAACCATATTTTCTTCACTTAGTCATAAACTAATATGCTAAAATACATATTTGTATAGTCTTTCATCCCGTCCATTTTAAGTTTACGTTCCTGCCATTATCAAGAAATTTACGTTTCTCTATAGCCTGCGCTCAAAGAATTATAATAGGCTATCTTTCTTTATCTACATCTCTGCACACGAAACACTTGATAATTATTTATGTCCAAATAACTCCAATTATATTGTTACGTTTGCTCAAAGTATTTAATAACTTTCATTTCATGGTCAACCCCCTTTTCCCAAAATCTATGATTCTATAAATTATCACACTAAATAGGAGCGGATTGTTAAGTCTCTCTATCATCTCCCTAAATGTTTTTCATTCAACCACACTAAATAGAATGTGTTAGCACCCAGTAATGATATGAAGGTGCTTTCTTAATAACCGAAATGATATCATTAATCTCATGTATTAAAAAATCTGTCTCCGCGTTTTTTGTTATAAAAGATGTTTCCAGCTTCTAAAAGTGGCAAAGCCAAACTTTAAAATGGTAGTTCTCAACAGTCACCCACCATGTCTGCACCCCTTCTTTCATTACCCATAATCCTTCATACAGTAGTCGTTACCTGAGGTTTAAAATAATGTAATTATGCACAAGTGGGGTAAGAACAGCCTATAGTCTGAAAACAACGAGCCTCCGAAATCACTCGAGAATCCTCTTATCTAATAAATTTATTCAATATATCCAAACAAATACCCCAATACATCCATATTTTTACCCCCATGCCCCTTTTCTAAAACCCCCCCCCTTCCCTCCTTCCACCCCTACACCCTCCCTCCCCCCCCTACAAAATGTTAACAATAAATAAATCCGGCATCACACAACGCGTACCAGAACACGAATCAATTGCCATTCTTCCAAGTCAGGATGAGGTTTTCGCAGATTCAAGTCGGGTATTATTAAAGCTGCTATACTTACAACTCTAGGTATTTTGTCTGGGCTCTTCGTGTCTGGTGTCACATAACGAGTTGCACGTGTGGGGCTCAGTATGGGAAAAGACTGCGTGTCGTTACAAGGACAGCCGTGTGAAGCGAGAATTAATAGAAGACAACGAGAGCGATCATCAATCAGGTGAGGTAGAGCCCGTGTTGTTTAGTTGGTGGTGTGATTCAAAGGGTCTATCCAAACTACTTTGTTGCTTACCACTGGTATCCGTATGCATGATTACTCTCGCACGTAGGCTCACTCTATTCCGTCACTGGTCTTTCACAAAAAATTTCTTCTAGCACTTTTGGCACTACGGTCGAATTTATATACCATCGCGATATAGCATGAAGTAGCGTGAGGCAACCAGTATACGTTGAATCTAAACCAAGACACTGTAATATACCACACTATACATTATAATGCCTAAGCTTTTTGTTTTTATTCATGGTTAGATATAAATTGCGTATAATTATACATAAGGTAACCCTTTTTACACTTAACGTTTGCTCTCGTCTAAACTTAAAAAGCTCACAGACGTCGCATTTGCCTCCTATTTTATCCCTGCTAAACTCAGCGACGTAGTTGGCTTTGTTTGTTATTTATGTGTCTTTCCTGAGTGGGTTTTACTCCTGCCCACATAATCTCAAACCATCTGGCTACAAAACTTTAGCACTAAAATGGCAGTCGGGGAGGCGATACATACTATACAGGACAAATATCATGGCACTGCGCAGCGTATACTACTACACGACTGTCACTATAGATCAACACAGGGAGGGGGATGAATATAGTAGGAGAGGAGTTCAGTGTCGAAAGTATAAACATATCATTATATTACGTATTCTGTAATTTACAGCGGCGGTACACGCCTAGAACAACCGACCGTCTTTACGTACTACCTTCGCGACTTAACGCAATCCGCACGATCAAAGAATCCTTCGTGGTACTTTATTGTGAACAACATTAGTTGTATTAGGAGTTTTAGGGTGTTCTGAACGATACGCCGAATAATCATCACTCTATGGCCGGGGGAGGCAAATCCACATATATTCCTTACTTCAGAATATCACAATTTACATCTCATTACTCGTAATGTCACATTTGTTTAAGGCGTGTGAGTTTAGTCTAGAACATTTGATGTAGGCCAGCACGCGTTTTATGTTAGATGTGTTGAGTTTAATGGTTTTGGGGGATAGGGTTTGGCATTTGGTGAGAGTGAGGGATATACCTATAGCATTTGTTCAGGATGCAATGTGACCGTTTAACTATTATTAGGGATATATACTGGTGATATGCGGAGGAGGATAAGAGGCACAACCTATCTTAGCCACATCCCTAAATAATAGTCAAGTAGTTCTAATATATCAAAAGGTGGTCATGAAATATGTACAGTCCACAGGCACTAATGAAATGTAAGCACGTCATACATCTTAAACAACACCCGGCACCTGACTGATTCCACCCGCCAGCGATTCCCAATATACGGCATATCATCCCAGATAATTCCACACGGGGTTTTTAGTAATACTCGTAGGGCCACTCATCCCCTCCCTGTTCCCACAATTTGTTGCTACTTTTTCTTCACCTCCCCCCCCATTTGCTTATTAATCGTCGCGGCTTATAATTGCTTATGTCGTCTAGTTAGTAAATTTGATTATTCCTCTACCCTATCCCATTTCATAGCCCATGCTTCTTCTACACCCCCCTCCCCCAAATAGAATTTCCAGACTTTAAACACCTAGACACACCCTCCACTTCCTTATATGGCCGCCTTATTCTTGATCTTTATCTTTACACCCACCCCCCCCCGCCCCTGATAGTCCCCCCTCTTTAATTACCACCCCCCTTCCCCCTTTATGTACCAGCATCTACTATACACGGTCAAATTGCTAGCGTGCATCTCCTGTCGGCTCTTGTATTCAAACTTTCTTGTGCGATAAGAGATTATTAACAACCTAGATTCCACTTAGTACAGGGTTGTGTGTTCCGGGGTTGCTTGTGATGTTGTTTGTGGGTGTGGTGTAGATCTTGAACATTACAGCATCATGTTTATCACTAAACCACTTGCCAGGTTCGATGCTAAACAATTATAGCATGACTATAATATTCTCCAAGTGCCACAGCACGATCCTCATCCAGTGTTTGAGGTCAAACAATCCCGAGGAATTGGTGAGTGGTACTTCTTATTTGGGGTTGTCGGGTTCGGGGCATGGTGTATTGCCACTGTTATGCTTTCCTTGTTTCTTTTTCTTTATGGACTCTTTTGATGCAGCGGAACTTCCCTCTTACCGATAAGACCACAGTGTAAAAGCATAATTAAATAAAGATCAATAATACACCCTACTTACATGTTCTTCCTCACTCTTTTATTATTGTTGTTTCTTTTCGCTCCTGCCATACTGCAACCAAGGGTGTGTTGTAACCTTCAATATCTTCACTCCGGTTCTATCGATCAGGTTCTCTCGGGTCTTTTGTCTATTTTGTTTCTTTGTGAGCCCTTTAAGATAAATCTTCTATCTAGTTTTTTTAACACGATACATCTTAATAAACCCTACAAGTTTATGATACACTAGGCACCTAGGATCCGCCCTTGACTAGATTGCACAGTGTTGTGTATCATCTCCTCTAACGTCTGTATTACACTCAACAATCCACATACACCGCTTCGTGTATGACCAGATCTTCTGGGGTCTGATTGACACATAATCCGCGTTAGTTAGTTTTCGGGCTCAACCTCTCTTCCTCTTTCCTGAACCCCTTTCTTTCTGTCTCTCTATGCTTCCCGCTATATTGGGTTGCGGGTTGGGAGGTGCGTTTACACCGCTCCAGTTACGTTTAGTCTGTCCGTCTCCAGACAGACTTTGTTGATATATTGGGGCTGGGTTTGGGGCTTGGGGGGGGTTTGTTGCTGGGTGTCATACTACTCTAGTGAATAGGGGTTTTCCCACACGGTTTACCGTGAACCTCTGCCTGATGTATAACCCAACTAAATTGTTATCCCATAGTTAAAGACTTATAACTTAATATTTTTGCTTCTGCTTTTTTCTTTGGGTTTGGTGGCTGGGGTGGTCACTAACACTCCGCTTAGTAATGTTAGTTACCATATAGGGCACCATATATTGATAGCAAGACACATGTACGAAGAGTGCCATTCCCCGAGCAGGTTTTTTCCTGGCACGACCTCAGATTTAACAGGCGCGTATCCTGCAACAACGTTCACCTGTTGTATCTCTTCTTTTTACTCCCCGAGAGTTTTGTATTGTACAATCTTATCTTTCGTTATTGTTTTATTCCTTCAAATCCCTTCCCTCCATACCTTCCCTTAACTTGTTACACTCTATACCCCTGTTTGCGCGTTTTTGTCGGCACAGACCGGGTGTTACCATTATCGAACCGTTCTACTCCTCCCAACGGTATGGTCGAGCTACATACACCAAGAAATTTCCGTTCAATGAACCCCTAAGCTCTCCTCCCCTTCTAGCTTCACTTCTTCCGCGCGACTCTACTTATTCAAACGGGTCCACTAGGGCTAAACGAACGTCGTGCATGTTTGTTGTGATCAAGTAGGTGATTAAGGTACGCTATAAGTATTGATGGTCTATAGCAGGTCTACCACAGTCTTGAGTATGGGCACGCACGTGGGTGGGGTTTACCGTTATGCAGCCTTCCTTAATTGATCTATGTGTGTGTTCTTTTTGTAGAGAATACATTATCTAAGCACTTGGTCATAAGGTATACGATCACGGGGGTGATTAATAAATTACCTACTTGTTGCTGTTCGCGTAATCAACGATTTGTATTCTTTTGGTGGGTTACGCACAGTTTGACGATGCGACAACCTTTGGTCTAACCTTCTTGAGGCATCAGGTAGCCCTCTGTTGCGTGACACAGATTAAGTCTATCTAGGCTCGGAAAGCAATGATTCATATAGCTAGAAGATACGCTTTATGGTGGGACTTCCAATGTGGTTCGACACCCAAGGCAGGGCAATTAGGGGCTGTTTACTAGTATCAACAATAGAGTCTATGATCATCAATAAAAAGCATCACTCACTAATACCCACAACGATGCTAAACGACCCCCACACAACCAACCAAATCGTAGTCTTAATCCTGGGACGTTTTTGCACGTAGGGGTCCCAGCAAGACCTGAGTGTCTCTGAGTGTGTTTTAGGCATATACTTTGTTCTAATCATTTAACGGGTGCCCCTTTTGAATAATGGTGAGCAAAGGGAGTCATGAGCACGGTGACGTTTTGAAAAACACTTTGTATGTTTAATAATAAAAGTCAAATTCACCGTTCATATAATGACTTTTTAGAGCACAACACATAACGGCAACAAGAGCAAACAAAAAACGGAGAAAAACAAACACAACCCATGACCAACAAAAACAAAGCCTACTAATATGCACCTGTTTTCAATGTTTATCAAAGAGTATGTACGTTAGTACTAACTTATTAAATTCACTTTAATGTAGATGCAATTGCTTCATATCTCTTGATATGATGTCACTTTAGTGCTACGGCGGCGTTTTTGTGGTTGGTGGTTCTTTTTTATCCACGTTTCATTGTTCTAAGGACCCACGACGTGCTCCCATGCCATCATAAAGCTAAAATCTTCAGCGACAAGAAGTTCCCCTAGGTATCGCGGACATTCGATGAACACACGGCGACGTAGACTTTGTGGTTTAGCAGCGTGTGGTGGTTATTGTGGTATTGACGGGTGTTTGGGATCTATTCTTTTATTACAACAAATTAGATGATGGTAATATAGGCAATCACTATAAAGTCATCACAATTTTTTCTGCACAAGATAACACTCAGACAAATCTTATCTATGGTCGATCAGTCCGGGCAACGTTGATGGTCGAAGCCAAAAGGCGGCAGGTGAAGGGATGGCAGGGGAGGAGGAGGGGGTGAGGGGAGGAGCTAAGAACGACCCACAGGCAAAAAAAAACAATACAAAACCAGGTAGAGTGTGGTCAGGAGAATGTATACGACACATCAACCGTTGATCAGCAGCACCTAGTGAACACATCGACGGGGGATGGACACGCTTATTCAACGGGCTTCATTGAGGACTTATAACTAGGGTCGCGGCCAAGCCACATATTTCTAACGAGGGTGTGTTGGTGCTCGTCGATTAATGGTTTTATTGTTCGTTTAATCTCTAATCGGGGTGGTTGGTTTTTTGAACACACATGTATAGTAACTCATGTCTGTACCATCCGTTTGTTTCCCTTCCAAATAACAGCTTCATCGTACTGTGTTATATCATTTTTTCTACCAGCCCCACCGGGTCCCATTCTGTATTCTACACAGTTTGACATCTTTTATGTACGACACTCATTTCAGACTTTAACACCGCCCCGCTCCCTCCTCGTTCTATCGTATCGGCATCTCCTTTCTCCATACTCGCCTCATTTTCCATCCTAGAGACCGATCTATCCTCTCCCTATACTTTCGGTTTCTTGGCTATCATAGCATGCGACCCTCCCACACTCGCGTATCTGTATGTCAAACCGCCTTGTCCTTTGTTTTTTCCAGACCCCCACCCTTCCCTCTCAATCCCCCCTTACCCCTTCTCTCCCACCCCCCCTATAAGGGGTTCTCTCACTCCCCACGCATGCTCTCTCCCCGTCAGTATCCCCCCCTCCTCCTCGTTTCTCGAATTACACACCTCCCCATCCCGTCCCCCTCCCCAATATCCCCCCCCCCCCCCGGAGATATTTCCCGGGCATTCTTTACCCCTGTTCTCTTAGCTATACACTAAGCTTCCCTCTTTCATCCTAGCTTCCTTTGTCTATTCCTCCCTCCTAAAGCTCCGTTTCCAATATATTCTAGTTTTTTTTCTCCTGGCATTGTCTTTACCGTACGCTGTTTTATAATTTAAGAAATATTCCTAGCACTTCCTTTAGCCATCTCCGTACAACCCGTACTTCCCAGCTACATTTCCCGTTCTAGCAAAACTATTCTGTGCTCAGTTATCCCCGCCTCCTTCTATCTCCTTTAGTTATCTCTAGTGTCCGCCGGTTTCTTCTCCTTCCGGATATCTGCTCTCCTCCCCCCCACGGATGTGCATAACACTTTTTTTTTTACTCGCCCTCTTACTCGCCATGTTCGCCACACAAATTTGCTTGACTTTGTTGTGTCTTATTTTTTTTTTTGAGCACTCCATGTTCCACCCCCTCCTTTATTGCTTATTATGTTGGACGTCCCCGTTTAATATGTGTTACATTTGTTTTTTTATTTTTGGATCTACCCCACCACTAGCACCTTTATAGCTAATACTCCCATATCCTCCAGTAACCTTGACAGACCTCGCATCCTGCCAGCTAGATTACAACTAAGTGGGAAATCTAATTTTCCTTTATGCTGACTTTACGAATCTCTTTTGAAATTTGTGGTTCTTTACTCTTTTACCTCAACACCTTAGCGTGCTGATACCTTGTGTCCTTTGGTGAGTTTGGAATATTTTGTACCATCTGCCTCACCATTAAAGAAGTTTAGCATTTTTGTTTAACACGGGTATTGTGACCACACAAAAGTAATAGCGCTAACGTTGGCAAAAGCAGATGCGAGCTCTCTGTTCGCGAGAAAAATAAACGTGGTATAATAGAATTGGGACATCCAAAGAATCGAAAAATACGGACAAGGGGAATAGCAGTGGGGTTGGAATCACTCTACAAGCAAAATGCATTTGCGTTTAGCTTGTGTTGCGTCATAGATCTCCTGAGACAAGGCTGAACATGTCAGGTACCCCCAACTCCATATCGTCTGAGTCTAATAGCCTAGAGTTGACACATAGCTCCCAGCATACTCGTACATTTATCTACTAGGCAGCATGCAGCCTAGAAGCAAATCTACAAGAAAAAAGGTGAGACAGCAACAACGCGTAAGCTTTGATTGGTGGCTTTAAGAGTGAAAAAATACCCAAGCACAGAATAACGGCACCCAGTTTGGGCGGTGGTCTTCGCAGCGACACGGGACTTACGTTTATTCACGATCCCCCCACACTTGTGGTTGTTTGTATTTTTTGCCCTTTTTCGAGGTTTTGGTGTTTTCATTCATATATGTTCAGTTTTCTGTTGTTGGGGGTTGTTGTCAGTTTTTTTCCAAATTATTTTTATATTCATGCATCGACTTTACCAGCATCCTACCTCCGTCACGTCGTAATTATCCTCCATTTACGCGCTTCTTGGTATTGTTTTAGGATAAATTATCACTAGACGCACGTGCTCCGTTTTCTCCCTACCCCACCTCATGTATTTCCTCAACGTAACACTCGCAAGCAATTTACATTTCACCCACCATATTCCCTCCATGTACCCCTATCCAAATTGCCCTCCAATGTCTTTAATACCTCTCTGCACTGCTTTTTTTTCGCTGTGTTCTTAAAGTTGCTTTCAATGTCTTTCCTCGCCACACAAAGGTAAATCCAGGCACACATCAGAAATGACTAAGAATCATGGCTAACTTATTGTACATAGACCCACACCGCAGAGCATCGTTGGAGTCCATATTACCTAGGGACAAACCTAGTGCTGTGATGGGTTGAATCCTATCCGGAGAAAGGTTGAATGAAAACTATTAGGATTACTTGGAGGCTTTAGCGCTCCTGGGGACGTGTTGTGGGTGTCTATTTTTATGATTTGCCCCATCTTCTGGCCTTTTGCTAGGTGATTTGATTGATGTGCTGGAGGTGGAGGTCGGATAGGGTTGAGTTGTGGTGGAACCGTTGTTTAGTTTGGTTTGTTTTTCGCGGCGATCTTTTGAGGACGGGGTGATGGCGTTTTTCATTGCAATTGTCGAGCTTCGTGTGTAGATTATAGTGTTTATCTTTTGTTTTTTTCCATGGTTTTTTTTTTTGGGGATAGTAGTGAGTTGTATTGTTGTGTTTTGTATGGACTTGTTGTTGGGATGGGTGTCTACTGGAGTTGAGATGAGTGGAAAACAGTTTGGGTGAACAAGAAAGATGAAGCGTTAGGGTAAAAAGTTTAATAAATATACATGGCTGTGCCTAGTACATTGTAAACAATACCCCCCTCCCCCCCCCTCGCTGCCCCATTCCCGCCCCGTCCCGTCCCCCTATCCTTCCCTTCCATCGGTCCCGTTTCTCCCGCACCCACTCCTCCTCGCACACCTTAGTTCTATGCAGCGTTCCCTCTCACTTCACCCCGCTTCATGGTTTATCCTCTTGCCTGTGTTTACTGATGAGTATTAGGAGTACTTCCTCCTTCCCTAATTAGTCCGTGTTTCCGCTTTTCTCCAATACACCCACGGTTGTATTTCTGATCCGTAATTTGTCGCTCTTTCCCTTGTTGTCCCCTTCACCCTCCAATATCCTCTGTCGTTTCGTCTTTGACCCAAAAAACGACACAAACAAAAAAAAAAAAAGAAAAAAACGGCGGAGACACGATTAGTCCCGCACACTTAGCACCTCTACTCATACTCCCGTTTCCCCTTCGTTGTTTATTAGTTTTCTTCTACGTGCCTTCTTTTATTTTTCACATGATTCTCGTGTGTTGGGTGGTTGATAAGGTCTTCTGGATTTCATAAACCGATGTCAAAGCCTTCTCTGACAAGTCGACGCTAATGAAGACTTAACCGATCTTTTTTCTTCGAATACCAAACTGCTGTTTCATTCCAACCCGAACTTACCTTAATTCCAGGATGGGGTGTAAGGTTTTTGAGAGATTTGTTGCAATCCACGCTATATCATTATGAATTTAGATTCACGAAATTAACATTTTATTTTGTGTGGGTGATTGAATTTGTTAAGCATCATATTGAATAATTTGGAGCTGGGGTTAAATTACTGTTGTTAGTCGTCCCGACATTTTCTGGTGGATCACCGCTGATGTCGATCACCTTCTATCATTAGCCAACAACTAACAAACCTCTCAAAAACAAAAAAAACTGTTCTGATTGACTATCCACTACCGTTTTTCCCTCTTCCTCGTTGATTGTTGGGCGTCGTGACTAGATTTTTTAGCCCGCCCTCTGCACTCCCCTTAGCCGGAAACGTGCGTTTACCGAACCCCCACTTCTACCGCTCTCTCACTCCCCGATCCTTCTTTGTAGGCCGACGTTGCTACCACCTGTCTTATCCTACCACCCCCACTCTAACCTGTCGCCTCACTTCTATGGCGAAAATTCTACCGCCATTTATTTATCATACACTGTAAGAAACCTACATGATCCCTCACATTATTTATCATTTGCTCTAGCGGTCGTAATTAGTGAAATGTCTATGTCGGACCAATACATTTTTTTTCTTTTAATTAGTTATTTACTTGTAACGGCCTCGTTTGCCCTCGGATTCTTTTGCGTCTAACTTTGATGACAGCTTTCGTTTACATTTTTTTTTTCGTATACTTTCTTTTGTTTCGGTTGAGATCACGCTAGTTCGACCCCACCTTATTTCGACCATCTTTGTTCGTATTTTAGTGTTGCACCCATGAGTGTCACTGCGTTTTACAATTCTCAGTCGCTCTCTGCATTTCCTTGGTTTCCTCCCTTTTTGCTCCCACTACTACCTACCATCATCGCTTTACGCTTGTCATTTATTGACCTAGGAATAAATCCCTCTTGATAGTTTTTGGTCAGCGCCAGAAGTTAAATTTAGCATTAAGTGCTCTTGGCCCACTCTCCTCAACATTTCCTTTTTTTACGCGTATACCGCTTCGTTTATGATTTTTCCCACGCCTCTCCCCGCCAAGTTCACCACTGCCCACCACCCTTTCCACAGGCAGAACCATAGCCTAAAACCCCTCCCCCTGCCGCACTCTCGCTGCACAACCAAACCTATCCTGATGCTTGACGGAGGCACTACCACTATCACTATACTCTCTCCAATAGTAGTCTTGCCGGTCACTCTCTTCTCCTCACTTTCGCTGTTATGTTGTTTCGTCCCTGCATAACCCGCCTAATACCCTCTCTCGTTTATGAATCTTTTTTCTATTAGGGAACAAAGAAACGGCATCAAGTGGGGAAGGACCAAGGCAATACCACACTCCGGTCAGATCCACCAGTCCCACCGCACTTCCTCCCCCACCTCATCCCCCCCCACATCCCCTGCGTCGCCTTCACAACTCAGTTTCCCCGATACAAGTCTCCTTTGAGACACATTTCTAAAGGAGTAAAAAGCAAATTTATAATTCACTATTCGTTATTAACCTTTATTTTTATAATTCCTAAGAATATGACAAATCTAACACTAGACATACCTTTATTTTTTACCTCACCATCCTTTTTGTCCTTTCCTTTTTGGTGGTTAATGAAGCATCCCAAAAAATACAATCATTGGTGTCAACAAAAATTCAATTTATTTTCCTTCTGTTATATCGATTTTTTGTTTCTTGCTTCTCTTAGTCCCCTTAATATTCTTTCATATTTACTTCTTTTTTATTTTTTTTTTGTTTTTCTCCTTACAATTCCCACTTTATCATGTTTGTGTTGCTTAAAATTTTAAAAATGTTTTAATTTTTTTTTTTTGTGCTTGTGTGTTGGCTTACTTGTTTTTGATTGTTTTGCGTTTTTGTCTTGAGATTTGGTAATTTTTCGTCCTATTGAATTTCTCTGTCTCTAGCTTTTGTTTTTTTATTTTTTCCTTTAAATCTACGATGGTCCACTTAACAACCAACTCGCCATTAATTCACACTTCGACAAAATCTACGCATCAATTCGATCTCCGTTATTATTAGTTTAATCCTTAAATCTTTTAAAACTCTTCCTAGAGATCCAGCGAATATGTTGATGATGACCCAGATAAAGAAAGGTCCCTGCCTGTCGGTTCACGTAAATACAAGTATGCGGTGACACCAGAGGACACAGTACATGACCCCTTGTCCAGCTCCATTGAGAAGAAACCACCGTTTAAAATACCCAGAAAGACAAAGTAAGGAGATGTTTTATCTTCTTTTTGTAATTTTTAAATAAGACAATCTTTCTATGCACCCTGTTAAATTAATATTTAAATTTAACCTGTGGTCAAGTATGAAGTGTCAAGTATCAAGTGTCATTTTAGTTTTAGGTAAATTTCTACAGTATTCAGGGGGAGGGGGACG
Source organism: Ampullaceana balthica (assembly GCA_944989445.1). NCBI lineage: Eukaryota > Metazoa > Mollusca > Gastropoda > Lymnaeidae > Ampullaceana > Ampullaceana balthica. Next base: position 272,450 of record CALYLW010000765.1, on the reverse strand, counting down.
ATGTTATTTATAAGACTTTGAATGAATAGTGTCGGAACAAATCTTTGTCACATAGCTGACCCTTGTTAGTAAGAGCACTGAATAAAACACAAATCTCTGTCATAAAGCTGACCCTTGTTAGTAAGAGCACTGAATAAAACACAAATCTCTGTCATAAAGCTGACCCTTGTTAGTAAGAGCACTGAATAAAACACAAATCTCTGTCATAAAGCTGACCCTTGTTAGTAAGAGCACTGAATAAAACACAAATCTCTGTCATAAAGCTGACCCTTGTTAGTAAGAGCACTGACTAAAACACAAATCCCTGTCATAAAGCTGACCCTTGTTAGTAAGAGCACTGAATAAAACACAAATCTCTGTCATAAAGCTGACCCTTGTTAGTAAGAGCACTGACTAAAAAACAAAGCTTCGCCCAATTACTGTTGTAAGAAACTTGAAGTAGAATGTTGAATGAAGACAAGAAGCAAATTGATGTATGGAAAATTTCTTGAAAGTTTGACAAGTACCAAAATTGTTACACTATTGGTATCACCTTTGGTATCGCTATTGGTATCACCATTGGCATCACACCATTGGTATCACCATTGGTATCTCTGTTGGTATCACTGTTGGTATCACTATTGGTAACATTGGTATCACTGTTGGTATCACTACAGTCGAAACCGCTTAAGTCGACGGCGTTGGGGTATGAAAAATGGCGTCGACATAACCGATGATCGAGTTAAAACGAAAACCAATATGGCGGCAAAATATTAACATGTGCTTGAAATTTCTTTATGTACGTGATTAATTAGTTAGCGTTAATTAGTGGTGGGACGATTAATCGTAATCGTATCGGAACCCTAATATTTCTTCACTCTTTCCTAAGGTTGTAATGACCGTTCGTTTTTAAGGACCGTTTAAAATTTAAATATAACCATGGTTCCCACTCAGGAAAACGGGAAAAAGTCGGGAATTCTTAAAAAAAATTTCTCTGCCTTGAAAGTCGGGAAAAGTTATGACTAATATGGAATTTATATATATTATTATATATATATATGCCGAAGTAAAGGACTTTGATTACGTCTCTGTCATGTCTCGATTCCATTTCCATTTAATTAAAAATAAGTTACCAGTTTATAATTGTCTGCGCATGCGCTAAAAGGTCAAAGTTTACGCCTCGCCTCGTCCCATGCGCGTGTCATGCTGCTAGCGTTTGGATTGCCGTCGGATCAGCGAATAAAAATAAACATATCAATATGTAATTTTAAGTTTAATGCTTTTGACGTGCAGGATATCTGTTACTATCAGAACGCTCTCGAATTTCCTCAGTCTTGTAGTAATATAAATAAAACTATTGCGGCCTTGACCGTTGATCACAGCACGCTGTGGGCTGTGTGTTTGACCTCGGCCGGCAACTAAGTCTAAGCGAATTTTTTTTTAAAAATCATTCCTTATCAGAATTCGACCTACAAAAGTGATGACGTGTATATTAATAATATTATATACATGTACTGAAATATTAAGAAAATGATTTTATTTCATCGTCACGCGCGTGTTAGTGTCACAGTCACGTATCTTACTGGTAACAAAGCAACAAAAAACTTTAAAAAGAATAATACTTTTTTATTTAATTATATAAAAACCACTGTCGATTCTCGATACAAACCTTTATTTTCATTTCTAAAGATATTCGTTTATCTTAAAAATTAAAATGATCAATGCATCAGAAAATGAATTCAGTTTAATAATAATATAACATGCACTGCGAAATAATGACGGATTAAAGATCGCTAATGCCGATTTACGGGCACCTCGGGTGTTTACATCTAATTCACACATGGATCGAAAGTGAAAGAAGATAATAACATCCGGAAATTATTATTGAAATCTCGTAGAATCACACAATAGCCGGAAGTCTCGAAGAAGCGAGATGTCAACACTGTTTTGAACTAAAAATGCCAGTGCATTGCTAGGCCAATCCTCGAGCTAACCAAGTTAAGTTGCAAATTTGTTCCCCTTTTGTGCTCGAGGTACTAGGTTTCGGCGACTTAGAAAAATCGAATAAGCCGATGAAAAAATGCTAAGACAAAGAGAGAATTTGGCGGTTCCAATAAAATACGTCGAGTTAGTGGGGTGGTCGAGCTAACCGAGCTCGAGGTAAGTGGGTTCGACTGTATTGGTATCACTGTTGGTATCACCATTGCTATCACTATTGGTATCACTATTGGCATCACCATTGGTATCTCTATTGGTATCACTATTGGTATCACTGTTGGTATCACTATTTGTTCATGCAGGAGTGCCGTTCAGTCATCAGCTGAAGTTCAGGAAGCCAATATGGAAGATGAACGGCCAACCAGAGTAGCTCGCCAGGACACACCCCAGAGGAAGAGGAAAAAGAAACCACTGGACAGTGGTCAAGGTACATAACTAAAAACCAAATAAAATAAAGTCAAAATCAGATACAATAAATAGAAAAGAACATAAATCAATGTCTGGTTTAAAGTTCAGTGGGGCGTATCGACACTAAGCCTGTCACAGTTGTTTTGTAGGACTTTGATGTCAAACGTATTGACACTAAGCCTGTCACAGGTGTTTTGTAGGACTTTGATGTCAAACGTATCGACACTAAGCCTGTCACAGGTGTTTTGTAGGACTTTGATGTCAAACGTATAGACACTAAGCCTGTCACAGGTGTTTTGTAGGACTTTGATGTCAAACGTATCGACACTAAGCCTGTCACAGGTGTTTTGTAGGACTTTGATGTCAAACGTATCGACACTAAGCCTGTCACAGGTGTTTTGTAGGACTTTGATGTCAAACGTATAGACACTAAGCCTCTCACAGGTGTTTTGTAGGACTTTGATATCAAACGTATCGACACTAAGCCTGTCACAGGTGTTTAATGTTCAGTGGGGCGTATCGACACTAAGCCTGTCACAGGTGTTTTGTAGGACTTTCATGTCAAACAGCTTGCCGAAAGGTTGTGAAGTCAATTCATTTTTTGAAAAAAGGGGATGTTGATAATTTAATTATTTGTATTTATAATAAATGTAAATAGAATAAATGTTTATTAAATAAATGTAAATTAAATAAATAACTAATTTAATAAATGTATTTAATCAGTGTAAATATATTAAACTTATACATAATAAATGTATATATAATAAATATTAAAATGAAAATATCATAAATACATATAAATGTATTTATTAGTAAAATGAAAATATCATAAATACATATAAAGTATTTAATCATGTAAATATATTAAACTTATACATATAAATGTATATATAATAAATATTAAAATGAAAATATCATAAATACATATAAATGTATTTATTAGTAAAATGAAAATATCATAAATACATATAAATGATTTATAGTAAAATGAAATAGTTGCTAATTTGAGATGTGACTACTTGTATTTCAATTCCCCACCAGACATCAGATCAGTTTATGAGAAGCAGATTGCCAGCCTTCAAACAGCTGATGAAACTTTTAACATCTCACAAGGGGAGTATACACTGACCTCACAGCCCACAGTAGAGGTAAGTTAGGTAACTTTGATATCACTTGAATCATTGGCTGGCTCCTCAACTGCTGGTCATTGACAATTAAACTCGACTTACTTGAAGAGTCAAGGTTATGAAAAGTTAGGGTTGTGAAAAGTAGAGATAGTTTTTGAGAAATGAGTCATCTATCAGATGTTTCATGGTTTATGTGTACATCAAGTTCCCTTTAAGCTGCGCAGCAGTTTAGACGTACACCGCAGCAAATAGTTCAAAATATTCACAAAAATGGATGCTGAGCAACTTTGCACACAAGTTTTTTTTTAACTTTACACACGAAGTGTTGATTGGCCTCCCCTGAAGTGTTGATTGGTCTCCCCTGAAGTGTTGATTGGTCTCCCCTGAAGTGTTGATTGGCCTCCCCTGAAGTGTTGATTGGTCTCCCCTGAAGTGTTGATTGGTCTCCCCTGAAGTGTTGATTGGCCTCCCCTGAAGTGTTGATTGGTCTCCCCTGAAGTGTTGATTGGTCTCCCCTGAAGTGTTGATTGGTCTCCCCTGAAGTGATGAGTGGTCTACCCTGAAGTGTTGATTGGTCTCCCCTGAAGTGTTGATGATTGGTCTCCCCTGAAGTGTTGATGATTGGTCTCCCCTGAGGTGCTGAGTGGTCACCCCTGGGTTATAGCCAATTTTTTTCATGATAATTTACAACACACAAAATGTTTTCATATTCCAACAGGAAGAGGGTGACCTCCTGGAGAATGCAGAGGAAGAGAGAAAGAAGAACAAGCAGAGATTGAGAGCTAAGAAGATGATGGAGCTTGACCACAGCTCACCTGTCAAGTCTGGTGACCCCACCTTGAGGGCCTATGAAAATGCCCAGAAAGAAATTGACAAGGTTTTGGGACCCAGGGATGATGATGATGATAATGAGGAAGAAGATAAAGAGAAGAAGTAAGTTTTGGAAGAGAGAGATGAGTACTACAAACATATTTTTTTACTTGATCAATAAATATCAGAGTATTATTTGCATCAGACCAGAAAATATTCCAAACATTATTGAGTCATTTTTATTTTTAGTGAAGGTCAAGGACAGCCATTTATTAACTCCTGCAAAATGATTTTGATATTTAACTATTTATGTTCTAAAGCGTAGTGTATTAATGTCGCCTTGCCTATAATCCTGAAGCACAGTAAAGCGCGCCTTGATAACGCTCTCTTTAGTAATGAAATCTAGAAAGTAGAAACTCTTCATTTAGTGAGAGAGGCTTTAGTCCAATTCCGGAAATGTCGGTGTTTGATTTTGCCAGTGCTTTCGCAAAGTTTTGTGGTAGTTTTAATCATTTTTTTTAAAGTGTGATTTTGTTATACTTTTGTGTAAAAAAAAACTTTACTAAACTACAGGTAAAAATAGTACTAAACTACAGGTAAAAATAGTACTGAACTCAAGATGGTCTTATGGATACATAAAATAACCATTCTGTAAGTTTATCCTTAAAGATGAGGTCAGTATGACAATAGATACATTTTCAGCAATTTTTACAAATTCATACCAATTGATCGCAATAAACGTGAAATCCTACAGGATATAGGCATAAGTTTACAGAAAACCTTACGGAACGTTAAGAGTTAAAAAAGAGAGAGATATCAACCACCAAGCCCAGCCGATAGGGGCTCTCCAGTTATATAAGTGCCTAATTCATGTTCAAATCTGTTTGAATCACATACTCTTGGTTTAAAATGAGGCTCTGAAAATATTTATGTCTAATTCATATTAAAACATGTTTCATTCAAATATACTTGGTTTAAATATTTTTGTTGTCTACTATCCTGCACTTGTGCTCCATCTTATTTTAATTGTATTTTCTACCTGTCACAGGTCCAAACACAAAGGAAAGAAGAAAAAAGAAAAGAAAGGACAAGAGGTAAGTGCTGATCAGTTGTCGTAATGACCTTTTAGGTCCCACAGGTAGAAAAGTTGATAGACCTTCTCTGTGAGGTCCCGCAGACATTCTCTGTGAGGTCCCGCAGACCTTCTCTGTGAGGTCCCGCATGTTTAAATATTTCATAGTCAGAGTACTCTTTAATCTAGTCTTTTTTGGCACTATAATTAGTGATGGGACGGACGATTAATCGGAATCGTATCGGAATATCAGGATTTTTCCAAAGTATCGGGAATCGGCATCGGGGCTGAAAAATTCAGACCCGATTCCAAAACGATTCTTTGCTGATATGATAAGGAAAGCCTATCAACAAGAAACAAGCAATTCAAATGCTATAACCACAAAAACAATGAGTCAATTTTCAGCAGCAAGTATTAAAATTAGAACAGAAATATTAAGGTATCTAATAAGGTTGTTAAGACAGCTAGTTTTTGAGGACCTTTCAAGTTTGGCTCTCCTCTCAGAAAGTATTTATGTGCTCCGCCTTCTTCAGTACAGAATGAGAGAATTTTTAGGGTTCACCAACAAAACGGCCCCGACATAATGGCCCCAGACTAATAGATGGACTAATAGTAAAAAATGCAATCAAATATTATATACATTTTTTACTCACCGATTCAGTGTCAGGTTTAGCTCACAAGAAACAATAATAATGAAATCACAATAATGAATTTGACAGCCTTTACTCGACATGGTACCAAGTCACGGTTGTTTGTTGACAAGAAATAATATAATAACATCACAATAAATAATTTTACAATTTTACCACTTTTTTTTAAAGGGTTAAAAAGTTGATAAAAGCTTAAAATCCCCCCAAAAATGTAAATAATTTGTCTGGGGCCGTTTTGACCAGGGCCGTTATGTCGGGGCCGTTTTGACGGGTCACCAAGTTTTAGTGTAGGAGGCAATATATATATATATATACTCGCCAAAGAGAAACCGTTTAGAACCAACAATTGGATAGGAGTCTACCGATATGCCTTTTTGCCGATATTGCAGATACCGATATTACCGATATTTTTTTTACCGATATGAGTATTTGTTCGGACAAAAACCAGCGGTCATATTTGATGGCGTCATTCTTAAATTTATCACTCGTAATTATTTATATTTTATAATTAAGGGGTCTACCGATTTCCAGTTTTGCCGATATTACAGATTTTTTTGCTCCCCGAAACAAAGTTTCCGATGTGTTTACAAGTTCCAGATCATGACCTACATAGGACTCATAACAAAACGAACAATCATTTATTAAATTGTACAAGCAAAATTAGGAAGTCCTTTTGAAACTTCAACCTTGACTCATAATTATTAATTCTAACCAATAGTTTAATGGCTTTTGCACACGGCCACCTTTTATGAATGAAACAATGAGAACAATTTAATAGTAATAAGTGAATGAGGTTGAAGGTTGAATGGTTGCCAATGACAGCAAGTCTGCACACGGTACATTTTGTTATTCCATACGAAACGAAATGTTTTAGACATCTGCGATTCTGCGTGCATCTTTGCTGTTAGTATTAGAGCAATTACGTATTACGTGAACATAATGTTTACATGTTATACATTTTATTATAGCAATTACGGTATTCTTGGCATCTGCACTATTTACACAGTATTTCTGAGTATACGAAAATCGGCCGATACCTAAACAATATCACAGCACATGGCACACAGTATCGTGGCTGCACATATTAATACTAGAACTCTTTTGACTATTTCAATACCGGTATCGGGCTCGATATATTAATTTGTCGAGATATTGTAAATATAAATTATAGTTTTTTCGTTTCCTGGGGGGGGGTCAAAATGTCACTTATTATGAAATATCGGTGACGTCAATATCGGGACCTTTACATGCTACCGATACCGATATTGCCGATATCCAGATATCGGTGCCGATATATCGGCCAGCCGATATATCGGTAGACCCCTACAATTGGAGAGATGCTTGTGTTTTTGCACTAAAATTTGAGAGTACTTAAATTTGACTATGATTAAATGCAAATTCTTACTATCAACTGATTTAACTGTATTAAATTTTTTTCATTAAAATGGAATTATTTATATTTTTTTGAACTCAATACTACATCTTTGTATTATAATGGAATTATTGATAGATGTGTTTATATAAAACCTTTCCAATACATTGTTATCTAGCTTATTATAAAGCTTCAATAGCTAGTTAATAAACTTTCTAATTAATTCTCAACTTTTATATTTATTAAATATGTTAATACCTGGGCACAATAATACATATATGTAATAATGGCCAGGAATCGTATCGGGAATCGGGATAATTGGGTAGAATCTGAATCGTATCGGAATCGTTAAAAATGTTGGTATCCTCCCATCACTAATTATAATATCAGATATTAATTAACAAAATTGAAATAAAATAGTAAGGAGAGTGTAGTGTAGATGTAGCAGGAGAGTGTAGTGTAGATGTAGTAGGAGAGTGTAGTGTAGATGTAGCAGGAGAGTGTAGTGTAGATGTAGTAGGAGAGTGTAGTGTAGATGTAGCAGGAGAGTGTAGTGTAGATGTAGTAGGAGAGTGTAGTGTAGATGTAGCAGGAGAGTGTAGTGTAGATGTAGTAGGAGAGTGTAGTGTAGATGTAGCAGGAGAGTGTAGTGTAGATGTAGTAGGAGAGTGTAGTGTAGATGTAGCAGGAGAGTGTAGTGTAGATGTAGCAGGAGAGTGTAGTGTAGATGTAGTAGGAGACTGTAGTGTAGATGTAGCAAGAGAGTGTAGTGTAGATGTAGTAGGAGACTGTAGTGTAGATGTAGGAGACTGTAGTGTAGATGTAGCAGGAGACTGTAGTGTAGATGTAGTAGGAGAGTGTAGTGTAGATGTAGTAGTAGTAGGAGACTGTAGTGCAGATGTTGTAGAAAACTCTTTCAGCTCCTCCCAATGACCATCAAATATCTCCCCCAACCCCCCCCATTCCCACAGAATGCAGCTTTCAGTGATGTTGAGGAGTTGGGGACAAAAGAGGAGAGTCTGGAGGAGTTGGGGACAAAGGAGGAGAGTCTGGAGGAGGCCAGGAACAGGATGCACAAACTTCTGGATGACGCGTTTTCACTCATCTCCCAGAGCAAGTCATCCTTCGGGTCAGTGCTGGAATGTTTAATGGTCAAAGTTGTCATTTGGTCAAACTTGTCTGTCATTTTGGTCAAACTTGTCTGTCATTTTGGTCAAACTTGTCTATCATTTGGTCAAACTTGTCTGTCATTTGATCAAACTTGTCTGTCATTTGGTCAAACGTGTCTGTCATTTGGTCAAACTTGTCTGTCATTTGGTCAAACTTGTCTTTAATTTGGTCAAACTTGCCTGTCATTTGGTCAAACTTGTCTGTCATTTGGTCAAACTTTTGTGTGCTTTTTACTAAACGAGGGATGTGAACAAAAAAATTATTTTTTATTCCTTTACATGTGCTTTTTTACAAAATGAATTAGTCATAGAAATCAAACCTTGTCAAAGAAAAGAAGAAGAATTGTTTTAGAAATTACAATGATTTTAATTGGTGATATATAAATTTAAAGGTAAAAATTTGAATGATAAGAAATGGTTGACCACTATGGGTGACCACTATGGGTGACCACTGGTCTTTTAAACATAAGCACAACTTATCTTGAGAATATTTTAGTTGTTGCCTATCAAACTAACAACATGCATGTCATCTCACATCTCTATATTTAAGATAACTCTATAAATATGTTTAAGAATATAAATATATCAATTGTTCCACTAGTAATGATATTTTTATTCTTACTACCTGCCTGTAGATCATCAGTGACATCAATAAGAAAACTGCTGAGGTGGGAGAAATGTTGCGCAGTTGTAACTCCCGCTATTATTGTAACTCACTCCCGCTATTATTGTAACTCACTCCTGCTGTTATTGTAACTCACCCCCACTGTTATTGTAACTCACTCCTGCTGTTATTGTAACTCACTCCTGCTGTTATTGTAACTCACTCCTGCTGTTATGGTAACTCACTCCTGCTGTTATTGTAACTCACTCCTGTTTGATTGTAAATTAGGTCAACCAGTTTGTCCCTAGCTGAAGCATCTCAGTAAATTAGGTCAACCAGTTTGTCCCTATCTTATCTTATCTTATCTGTTACAGACGCTCCTTCTATACGGAAGATTATTGTGTCCTACACTTATCTATGGTTTGTGTTTAGTCCTGCATTTTCATTAGAGATTTAAATGTTGATAAAGTGTTGGTTTTCCTGTTTCTTCAGGCAACCCATTCCACGCCCGAATTCCGGAGGGAAGAACGAAAATTTGTATGTGTTTGTTCTTGCATACGGAATAAGAAAGGTGTTTTTATCCTTTGTCTATCTGAGGGTTGTATTAAGTTATCTTTGTGTTGTATTTCTAAATTAGAATTAATTGCTTTATGTATGATTACTACTTTGCTCTTGGTTCTTCTATCCTCTAGTGTTTCAAGGTTTAATGATTTAACTAATGGTGTTACTCTTGTCAGTTTCGAATATTCTCCAGTAATGAATCTGGCAGCTCTTTTTTGAATTTGTTCTAGTTTATCAATGTTTTCTTTGGTGGATGGGTCCCATACAGAAGATGCATATTCTAGTACAGGTCTCACCAAAGTGAGGTAGCATTTTTGTTTTATATCTCTATTACATTTGTTAAAGTTTCTTTTTATAAAGCCTAAGGTTTTGTTTGATTTTTTAATAACTTCATTTACATGGGAGATTCCATGATAATTTCTCATTTATTATGACTCCTAAGTATTTTGCATCTTTAGTTTGGGTCAGTTCTTTTCCATGAATGTAATATTTTGAATTTATTTGTTTCTTTTTCTTTGTTACTCTTAACAGTTGACACTTTTCTGGGTGGAAAGACATACTCCAGTTAGTTTCCCATTTTATCAATTCATCTAAGTCTTTTTGTAAAATTTTGCTATCTTGTTCTGATTTTAATTGTTCTATAGATTATACAATCATCAGCAAATAACCTAACTTTTGTACCTGTTGAGATGTTGTTGGGTAAATCATTTATATAAATTAAAAAGAGTAAGGGACCTAGCACAGTTCCTTGTGGAACTCCTGAGTTAACCTTTATTGGTGCAGATTTAGATCCATTAATTATTACAGTTTGCTCCCTGCCCAAAAGGAAGTCTTGGATCCAGTGATGTAAGGGAACCTGAGATTCCAAAGTAGTTAAGTTTTTATAAGTAAACTAAGGTGGTGAACTTTGTCAAATGCTTTTGAGAAGTCTAGTAATATTGTATCTATTTGATCATTTTTGTCTAAGCCTTTTGATAGTTCATCTATTAAACCTATTAATTGTGTTTCACATGATCTGTTTTTTCTAAAGCCGTGTTGATGTGGGCATAGGGCATTATATTTGTCAAGGTGGTTAACTATTCTACTAAATATTATGTGTTATAGTAATTTACTGGTAATACTACAGTAGAACCCGGTTAAGTCGACGGTGTTGGGGTATGAAAAATGGCGTCGATTATGTACATGATGTGCGTTAATTAGTGATGGGACGATTAATCGGAATCGTATCGGAATAGCGGGACCCTATTTCATCACTCTTTCCTAAGGTTGTTAAGACCGTTCGTTTTTAAGGACCGTTTAAGTTTAAATATAACCGTTTGTTGCGTTAGCGCAGTTTTTTTCCCCTAGTACATAACTATAACGAAATTCATCTACTCCTGCCCGCCAGCGCACGGCGGGTCCTCTAGTGACATGGCATTTTTCTGTCTTGTGGTGATTCCCAGATTGAGCGATACTGTGCCTTGGAAGGCACTTGCGTGACTTTCCTTACAAGCTACACAAATAAATAACCCGCCCCGTGTAACCTACACATACCCTCATTGTCCCACGAACCATTCTCTTCCAAACCATCTTCCTTGGGTCCCGTCCCCTCAGCTTACAATGACTCAGATCCTTCGTAACTGAGCTAATCGGACTAACCAACAACAATGGTGTGGGAGATTGAGAGTGGGGTGGGTAAACTGTCTGTAGTCTGTTATATTATATATTTTAAAATCTGGGGAGCCTTGTTTACAGTAAGCACCCTATGATTTTGGTATCGTCCCATCACTAGCATTAATAAATGAGAATGTACATGCACGTGTTTTTGGAGGTTTTTTTATACACAAAGGCGTTGCCGTTATTTGTTTGTCTATCATGACCTATATATGACTCATGACAAAGCGAAACTCTTCTCTATAAAAATGTACAAAAATAAATTAGGAACTCCTTTTGAACCTTCAACTTTGACACATTTTAATTAATTCTAACCAATAGTTAAATGGCTTTTGCACACGGCCACTATCAGCCCTATCGATAAGTAACATTTTCAAAAGCTGGCGATTTAAGTTAGTAATGCAGCGCTGAGAGCTGAATGCAAGCGGGCTGTGACATCACCAGCAGACCTCGCAAGGCCGAAAATTTGATGCGTGGCCTTGTTGTTTATAAAAAATCGATAACTAAGAATTTCAAAAGCTGGCGGTTGACATAATACCAGAAGCAACACAGCGCTGAGAGCTGAACGCAAGCGGGCTGTGACGTCACCAGCAGACATGGCGAGGCAGAAATTTTATACCTTCCCTTGGTTATAAAAAATCACATCTAACATTTTCAAAAGCTGGCGATTGGTCATGGGGATCGAGATAACCAACGCTAAGTGGCAAATTTGGCCCTCTTTTGTGCTCGAGGTATTAGGGTTGGGCGACTTAAAATAATCGAATTAACTGATGAGAAAATGCAAAGACAAAGAGAGAATTTGGCGGTTCCAATAAAAAATGTTGACTTAATAGCGCTGATGAGTTAACCGGCCTCAAGTAAACTGGGTTCTACTGTAGTAATTGATACAGGTCTGATTTATCCCCTTTCTTAAAGAGTGGAGTTACTTTAGCTAATTTCCAATCCTGGGGCCACTTTACTCTGGTTTAGAGAGGCTTGAAAAAGAACTACAAGGATTGGGGACAGTTCATTGCTTAGTTCTTTTAATAACCTTGCAGGCAATTCATCTGGGCCGTAGCTTTTTTTATTTTTAAGTTTTTTAGGAGTGAATGTATACCTATCTCATCTACAATTATGTTACCTATTTCTTCCATTTTATTTAAATTTATTAAAACTTCCTTGTCGCCTGAGGCAGAAAATGATGTTGCACAATATGTGTTAAGGATATTAGCTTTAGTCTCATTATCATTATAGGTTTTATTATTTGAGCCTTTTAGTGTGGCTATTCCTGAAGGTTCCATTTTTTAGATTTCATGAAGGACCATAAGTTTTTATTGTTATCTTTGGTAATTACATTGTTTATATATTCATTTTGGAGGTTTCGACTAAGTTTTTGTGTCAAGTGTTTAATCTTTCAGTATTTTTTGTGTATCCTTTTTGAATTGGTAGCCTTAAATTTGTCTTTTTGTTTGCATAGCTTTTTTAATTGAGATTTGAACCAACATTTGTTAATTTTATTTGATGTTAATTTTGTTGGAACATTCTCATCCATAAGTATCTCATCCCTAGACGGAGCATCTCAGTAAATTAGGTCAACCAGTTTGTCCTTAGCTGGAGCATCTCAGTAAATTAGGTCAACCAGTTTATCCCTAGATGGAGCATCTCAGTAAATTAGGTCAACCAGTTTGTCCCTGGCTGGAGCATCTCAGTAAATTAGGTCAACCAGTTTGTGCCTAGACGGAGCATCTCAGTAAATTAGGTCAACCAGTTTCCTGGTTTCTTCAGGCAACCCATTTCACGCCCGAATTCCGGAAGGGAAGAATGAAAATTTGTATGTGTTTGTTCTTGCATACGAAATAAGAAAGGTGTTTTTATCCTTATGTCTATCTGAGGGTTGTATTAAGTTATCTTTGTGTTGTATTTCTAAATTAGAGTTAATTGCTTTATGTATGATTACTACTTTACTCTTGGTTCTTCTATCCTCTAGTGTTTCAAGGTTTAATGATTTAACTAATGGTGTTATTCTAGTCAGTTTTGAATATTCTCCAGTAATGAATCTGGCAGCTCTTTTTTGGATTTGTTCTAGTTTATCAATGTTTTCTTTGGTGGATGGGTCCCATACAGAAGATTCATATTCTAGTACAGGACTCACCAAAGTGAGGTAGCATTTTAGTTTTATATCTTTATTACATTTGTAGAGGTTTATTTTTATAAAGCCAAAGGCTTTGTTTGATTTTTTAATAAATTCATTGACATGGTGATTCCATGATAATTTCTCATTTATTATAACTCCTAAGTACTTTGAGATTCCAAAGTTGTTAAGTTTTTTAAGTAAACTAAGGTGGTGAATTTTGTCAAATGCTTTTGAGAAGTCTAGTAATATTGTATATATTTGATCATTTTTGTCTAAGCCTTTTGATAGTTCATCTATTAAACCTATTAATTGTGTTTCACATGATCTGTTTTTTCTAAAGCCGTGTTGTTGGCATAGGGCATTATGTTTGTCAAGGTGGTTAACTATTCTACTAAATATTATGTGTTCCAGTAATTTACAGGTGATACTAGTGAGTGATACAGGCCTGTAATTACCAGGGTCTGATTTATCCCCTTTCTTAAAGAGTGGAGTTACGTTAGCTAATTTCCAATCCTGGGGCACTTTACCCTGGTTTAGAGAGGCTTGAAAGAGAACTACAAGGATTGGGGACAGTTCATTGCTTTGTCTAGCAGTTGAAGTATCATAGGAATATATTTCTAGTTTTATTTATACAAGTGGTCTAGCAGTTGAAGTATCACAGGAATATATTTCTAGTTTTATTTATACAAGTTGTCTAGCAGTTGAAGTATCACAGAAATATATTTCTAGTTTTATTTATACAAGTGGTCTAGCAGTTGAAGTATCACAGGAATATATTTCTAGTTTTATTTATACAAGTGGTCTAGCGGTTGAAGTACCACAGGAATATATTTCTAGTTTTATTTATACAAGTGGTCTAGCAGTTGAAGTATCACAGGAATATATTTCTAGTTTTATTTATACAAGTGGTCTAGCAGTTGAAATATCACAGGAATATATTTCTAGTTTTATTAATACAAGTATAGAATCATTGTGTTAAGTTCTGTAACATATTGTGTTGTAACATTGTTTTTAATGACGTTTTGGAGAGAAAAATTAAAAATATTGAAGCTGTTAGTGAAAATATAAATTCATATTTTATTCTTTTAAATATTCTGCATTGGTTAAAAATGAACAGTTCCACACAAATAACATTAAGCAATTTATTTAGAGAGTTCTAGAGGTGACCCACATTTCTTGTACCCGGACATTGAAAACATTAAAGAATTTATTTAGAGAGTTCTAGAGGTGACCCACATTTCTTGTACCTCAACATTGATAACGTTAAAGAATTTATTTAGAGAGTTCTAGAGGTGACCCACATTAATTGTATGTCAACAATGTGCAGCTGATAGTACAGAAACACTTACAGCTGTTTACATTTGAGTGTTTCCCATGGATTAAATATTTTGGCAGTCAAGCTTTTTAAAATATACTAAGTTGAAATTATCACATACTTTTATCTATTTAAAGTATCACAGAGAATGATTTAGGTCTATTAGTATCACAGAGAATGATTTAGGTTTATTAGTATCACAGAGAATGATTTAGGTCTATTAGTATCACAGAGAATGATTTAGGCCTATTAGTATCACAGAGAATGATTTAGGTCTATTCTAGGTGATGTTATAAGTTGTTTCTCTGATTCTCCCTTTAAATTGCGAGATGATAAAATAAAATAGATTGAACTTTTGTTCCAGCAACAAGGTGCAGCCCTCAAGTCATGACCAAAGATCACAGCCCAGCTCAGACAGGTACTGTATAGCTCGGACAGGTACTGGGGGATATAGCTCAGACAGGTACTGGGGGGGGGGATATAGCTCAGACAGGTACTGAGGGGTATAGCTCAGACAGGTACTGGGGGTATAGCTCAGACAGGTACTGGGGGTATAGCTCAGACAGGTACTGGGGGATATAGCTCAGACAGGTACTGAGGGGTATAGCTCAGACAGGTACTGGGGGGTATAGCTCAGACAGGTACTGGGGGTATAGCTCAGACAGGTACTGGGGGTATAGCTCAGACAGGTACTGGGGGTATAGCTCAGCCAGGTACTGGGGGTATAGCTCAGACAGGTACTGGGGGGTTATAGCTCAGCCAGGTACTGGGGGTATAGCTCAGACAGGTACTGGGGGGTATAGCTCAGACAGGTAGATAGGTACTGGGGGGGGGGTTATAGCTCAGCCAGGTACTAGGGGGGAGGGGTATAGGTTAGTCAGGTACTGGGGGTGGGGCAAAGCTCAGCCAGATACTGAGGTACTGCTGTCAACCTAAGGCACATGTTGCTCTGATGTAATGCTAGTTAAACAAAGTTGAATAGATGTGTTTTAAGGTGAATGCTATTTTAAAAGTTTTAGTAGAGATTGATCCATGAGGTGTTTGTGACCTTTCTTGGATATTGAAGAGAAATGGCCTCATAATTCTTATAATTAGCATTTGACTATCTATATGTATCTTTGTTTAAATCTCTCAACAGAACTAATAAGAGAAATAGCCTGAAACATGAATTGTTTGAATAATTTGTTTAATTGTTTTACTGAATTTCTAATTTGACAGAGAAGACCGAAGTGTCCAAGCTGATCTAGAATCTCCAAGGCTGGAAAGTGAGTCTATTGTAGTGAGGTCATTGTAGTGAGTCTATTGGAGTGAGGTCATTGTCTGGGCAAATTGAAAAACTGGGTAGACCATAGGACATGGGGGAATAAATTTGACTTTTGCACACATGGTCACAAAAATATATGGACCAAATTAAATATATGGACCAAATTAAATATATGGACCAAATTAAATATATGGACCAAATTAAATATATGGACCAAATTAAATATATGGACCAAATTAAATTTATGGACCAAATTAAATATATGGACCAAATTAAATATATGGACCAAATTAAATCTATGGACCAAATTAAATCTATGGACCAAATTAAATCTATGGACCAAATTAAATATATGGACCAAATTAAATCTATGGACCAAATTAAATCTATGGACCAAATTAAATATATTATATCTGAAGGCCCATAAATATACCCCATAAATTGACATAGATTAACAGTTTTATTTATATCTGGTGGTGTGAGGGTGTGTTTTTTATAAGATTGTTTCTTAATATTTATGCAAGTTTTCAAACCGATTGAGAAATCTAAAGTTGTAATAATAATAAAATGACAGGAAGACTACAGCTAAGCTTGGGATATAATCTTAAACTTAAACCTAACCACAATATCAAAACCTCTTCTACGTATTGTGTAACTATTGCTTGGATAAATGTCATCTTCATTGTTTGTTTAATGTCATCTACATTGTTTGTTTAATGTCATCTTGATTGTTTGTTTAATGTCATCTTCATTGTTTGTTTAATGTCATCTTCATTGTTTGTTTCAAGGTAAGAAACACACACCTGTCCATGTGCACCGCAGCCATGAGCCCTACGACAGCAGTGGCCTCGTCACTTGGAGCCCTTACAGAGCCTCTGATGAGATAGCCATTATAGCTTTGCCCAACAACCAGGTAAGATGAGATAGTCACAAGATATTTTTATGGATGTTAGATTGGTAGTTCTCAAATGTTGAATGTGGTTGCTACACAGCAATGTTTTGAGACCCTCTTCCCTTACATTGCTTTTGATATATTCTCACTGTCTGATGACAACTTTATCTTGCAGACCAATCTGTCCAGCATTCCACCTCAACAAGAGCCACTGACCACGTCCACATTCACAGAGTCCATGCCCACCAGTATACGGACTAGCTACTACGCCACCCAGCCAGGAGAGCCTATAGTAATCAAAACAAAAAATATGGACACAAACCCCGGCAGCCGCTCACGTGATGGGTCCTTTTCTAAGTCTGTAGGCGAAAAGGGACATAATCATCGTTCTGCTAATGGCGGTTATCATCAAGAATCATTCCAGAACCCTGTGTACGAGAACACATTACCACTACGTCCTACGGACAGATACACAGATCCGTATCATGGACTCGCCTTATATCAAGACCTGCCAGTTTCTCAAATTGTTGAGCCAAACAAGAAAAATGGGAGGGTACTCAAACCTAGCGCCTGGCAGGAGGAGAGGGGAAAGCTGAGCCAGCCTCAGTCTGGTAGCAGCAGCCCCCGTGCAGGTGTCATCGATGTACGTGCCCACATCCCACCACAGAGAGGAGAAAGGAAAAACTTGGACGAGGTGGACGTCATCAAAGAAAGCCTTCAGCCAGGGGCATCACCCCAGCCGTTGATCAACAGTCTGAGGGAAGAGTTGCAGGTGCTGTCCAGTAAGAAGATCGTGGAGGCCAAGAAAGACTCATTTAAGATGAAACCCAAGGGATCGAGCCAGCCTTATCCACAGGACGATAGTGTATCTAGTTGGGGCTCTATGCACAGAAACACCAGCAATGTTTAGGAGTTGATGTCCAGGGGAATGAGATCATGTCCAGCCAGTCTGGACACAGAAACACCAGCAATGTTTAGGAGTTGATGTCCAGGGGAATGAGATCATGTCCAGCCAGTCTGGACATCGTTTCAGATCAGAGGTTGATGAAGACGTTGCCAATAATTGTACAAATGTTTTCTGTAATCAAACCAACATAACTGTCAATATCATGACCCCTCAATTATATCATTATTCCTTGAGTGCAGGCCGCCATTTTATGGAACAAAATTTCATTTTTAAGAAGAATGTCTTTTTAAGGCTTTTTTAAAAATATCAACAAACAAACCAACTTACCTGGTCTATTTCCATGTCTTTTACCTGGTCTATTTCCAGGTCTTTTACCTGGTCTATTTCCAGGTCTTTTACCTGGTCTATTTCCAGGTCTTTTACCTGGTCTATTTCCAGGTCTTTTACCTGGTCTATTTCCAGATGATCTTGGTTCAACAATAGTAAAGTAGTATTTATACATAAAGCAATTAATTCTAATTTAGAAATACAACACAAAGATAAGTTAATACAACCCTCAAATAGACATAAGGATAAAAACACCTTTCTTATTCCGTATGCAAGAACAAACACATACAAATTCTCGTTCTTCCTGTCCAGAATTCGGGCGTGGAATAGGTTGCCTGATAAAAACCAGGAAAACCAACATTTTATCAACATTTAAAACTCTAATAAGAATGCAGGACTAGACACAAACCATAAATAAGCGTAGGACCCAATAATCTTCTTTATAGAAGGAGTGTCTGTAACGGTTAAGATAAGATAACTTTGATTCTTTAAATTAATAGTTTTTATATGTTCTTATTTCTTGCAAGCGACTTGGATCAAAGAATGTCTTTCAAAGCTATCACCTGTGCCTTAGTGTAAATGTAGTCATGAAATTATTTCATTGCTATACATTTTACAACATAGACCATAGAATTATTCTCTTGGTGGGTATACTTCAGACCATAGAATTATTCTCTTGGTGGGTATACTACAGACCATAGAATTATTCTCTTGGTGGGTATACTACAGACCATAGAATTATTCTCTTGGTGGGTATACTACAGATATAATTTTGGGTTATTAAAAATGTTCAATAAGAACGAAGCTATTCATTAGAAATGTTAAATGGGAACTACCGTATATACTCGTTCTATAGCCCGTTCGTTCATAAGCCGAACACCCCCCCCCACACACTTTTGGAAGGGAAAAATATTAAAAGTGTATAACCCGATTGCAAGCCTACCCCCCAAAAATAATAGGACAGCTTTAAAAAATGGTACATATTTTTTTTAAACTGCATGTACAACCTAAATCGGTCATTATAATTGTTTACTTTGTACTGTCTATCTTTGTCTTTCTGCTCTTTGTTAAGCAAGAGTTACCGGTATTTAAAAAAAAATTTATTTGGTAAACAGTGACGAAAGCATTTTTAAAAAAAATTATTTGGTAAACAGTGACGAAAGCACGTACATTAAAATCCGTGGTTGAAAACAAAATTTGTAAAACAATTTATTAAAATTTTCACAAAAATAAATAAAATGATTAAATAAGGTAAGTGCTGATTTTTAATAATATATTATAGCTTCTGATATAGCAGTCGAATCTTGTAGAATGTAGAAAAGGACATTGATAATCTACAATAACAAAACCGATATTCAATATCCATGCAGAAATCACCTATGACCCGCTCATAAGCCGACACCCCCCCCCCTCACTTTTTCCCCTAGATTTTGTCCAAAAAAGGTCGGCTTGCAAACGAGTATATACGGTAAATTATGTTTTGAACTAGACACTGAAATTTGGAGATTTTAAGGTGTAGCAGAAACTGATAAATTTCATCATCAAGTGTTTAGCTAACATGGAACTGTGTTTATAATATATTCAGGATGTGTTTAGCTAACATGGAACTGTGTTTATAATATATTCAGGATGTGCTGACTGTTGGTACCATCAGGCTATGGTCGTGGGGAGTGTCCAGCCTGTTAGAGTTCATATCAAATTTTGGTTAATGAAAGAAAGAAAGTGCTGAGTAAATTATAAAAAGTGTTTAAGGAAAAGATAAACATGACATTCAGATCATTTTCTTAACAAGGTTCAAATCTACTGTAGTACTTAGTACTTTGTTATCTACTGTAGTACTTAGTACTTTGTTATCTACTGTAGTACTTAGTACTTTGTTATCTACTGTAGTATTTAGTACTTTGTTATCTACTGTAGTACTTAGTACTTTGTTATCTACTGTAGTACTTAGTACTTTGTTATCTACTGTAGTACTTAGTACTTTGTTATCTACTGTAGTACTTAGTACTTTGTTATCTACTGTAGTACTTAGTACTTTGTTATCTACTGTAGTACTTAGTACTTTGTTATCTACTGTAGTACTTAGTACTTTGTTATCTACTGTAGTACTTAGTACTTTGTTATCTACTGTAGTACTTAGTACTTTGTTATCTACTGTAGTACTTAGTACTTTGATATCTACTGTAGTACTTAGTACTTTGATATCTACTGTAGTACTTAGTACTTTGTTATCTACTTTAGTACTTTGTTATCTACTTTAGTACTTTGTTATCTACTGTAGTACTTAGTACTTTGATATCTACTGTAGTACTTAGTACTTTGATATCTACTGTAGTACTTAGTACTTTGTTATCTACTTTAGTACTTTGTTATCTACTGTAGTACTTAGTACTTTGATATCTACTGTAGTACTTAGTACTTTGATATCTACTGTAGTACTTAGTACTTTGTTATCTACTGTAGTACTTAGTACTTTGATATCTACTGTAGTACTTAGTACTTTGTTATCTACTGTAGTACTTAGTACTTTGTTATCTACTGTAGTACTTAGTACTTTGTTATCTACTGTAGTACTTAGTACTTTGATATCTACTGTAGTACTTAGTACTTTGTTATCTACTGTAGTACTTAGTACTTTATATTGGTGGCATAGTCACACCAATTATTCTTGGGTTCTATAAGGTTTACATGAGGCTGCCTTAATTATTGGTGACATTGTTACACGACTTATTGTAACACTATGAAATAAATTAAAATATAATATTGATGTAAACTTTGATACTATTTGCAGCTATTCCCTGGACATGCTTGATATTATTACGGTTAATAGCTTTTTTTAATTATTTATAGTTTTAAACCGTACATTGATTTTAACGGATGCCTTATGTATCAAAAATATGACTTAACAAAAAAGATGCGTAATGACTTAAAGAATAATTGTTTATTTTGTATTGTATGTCATCTTGCATGGTACAGAGTGTCTTGTATGTGTCTTTTGTGTGTCTTGTATGTGTCTTGCTCACTACAAATGTAACATATCACCCAATGGATCTTTCAATCCTAGTTATACGTAATATTTAATAGTGCTGATGTTTCCGTCCATTGATATCACTATTTTGTTGGCTGTTCTAATTTTAATTGTCCCTATGTTCTACGTTGATTTGTTGTATGTGTGTATGAATGTGGTATGTGTGTGTGTATGTTTGAATGTGTGGTGTGTGAATGAATGTGTGGTGTGTGAATGAATGTGTGGTGTGTGAATGAATGTGTGGTGTGTGAATGAATGTGTGGTGTGTGAATGAATATGTGGTGTGTGAATGAATGTGTGGTGTGTTGGTTCAAGACTATATAAGCCAACACTTTATCAACATTTTAAACTCTAATAAGAATGCAGGACTAAACACAAAACATAGATAAGCGTAGGACGCAATAATCTTCTGTATAGAAGGAGCGTCTGTAACAGATAAGATAAGACTATATCACAGTGTATTGCTCTTACATTTAAATAAATCCGTGATAGGGGAGGGGCTCACTAATTATTTTTAGATGGCTCAACAGGAGCTGGGAGCCAAGGGCATAAGGGCTTTTTTTTAAAATAAAAATTAAATATTTTGAAAGCTTCAAATCATTTGTCTTTAGGTCATCGAGACTTTTGAGAAAAAAAATATTTTTTTTGTTTTAATTACTAATTACACAAAGTGATGTTTTGAAATATGACGTTATAGGACACTTGAATAAATGTGCACCCAGAATGTGATGTTTTGAAATATGACTTTATAGGACACGTGAATAAATGTGCACCCAGAATGTGATGTTTTGAAATATGACGTTATAGGAGACTTGAATAAATGTGCACCCAGAATGTGATGTTTTGAAACATGACGTTATAGGAGACTTGAATAAATGTGCACCCAGAATGTGATGTTTTGAAATATGACGTTATAGGACACTTGAATAAATGTGCACCCAGAATGTGATGTTTTGAAATATGACGTTATAGGACACTTGAATAAATGTGCACCCAGAATGTGATGTTTTGAAATATGACTTTATAGGACACGTGAATAAATGTGCACCCAGAATGTGATGTTTTGAAATATGACGTTATAGGAGACTTGAATAAATGTGCACCCAGAATGTGATGTTTTGAAATATGACGTTATAGGAGACTTGAATAAATGTGCACCCAGAATGTGATGTTTTGAAATATGACGTTATAGGAGACTTGAATAAATGTGCACCCAGAATGTGATGTTTTGAAATATGACGTTATAGGAGACTTGAATAAATGTGCACCCAGAATGTGATGTTTTGAAATATGACGTTATAGGACACTTGAATAAATGTGCACCCAGAATGTGATGTTTTGAAATATGACTTTATAGGACACGTGAATAAATGTGCACCCAGAATGTGATGTTTTGAAATATGACGTTATAGGAGACTTGAATAAATGTGCACCCAGAATGTGATGTTTTGAAATATGACGTTATAGGAGACTTGAATAAATGTGCACCCAGAATGTGATGTTTTGAAATATGACGTTATAGGAGACTTGAATAAATGTGCACCCAGAATGTGATGTTTTGAAATATGACGTTATAGGAGACTTGAATAAATGTGCACCCAGAATGTGATGTTTTGAAACATGACTTTATAGGACACGTGAATAAATGTGCACCCAGAATGTGATGTTTTGAAACATGACTTTATAGGACACGTGAATAAATGTGCACCCAGAATGTGATGTTTTGAAACATGACGTTATAGGACACTTGAATAAATGTGCACCCAGAATGTGATGTTTTGAAATATGACTTTATAGGATATAGGACACTTGAATAAATGTGCACCCAGAATGTGATGTTTTGAAATATGACTTTATAGGACACGTGAATAAATGTGCACCCAGAATGTGATGTTTTGAAACATGACTTTATAGGACACGTGAATAAATGTGCACCCAGAATGTGATGTTTTGAAACATGACGTTATAGGACACTTGAATAAATGTGCACCCAGAATGTGATGTTTTGAAATATGACTTTATAGGATATAGGACACTTGAATAAATGTGCACCCAGAATGTGATGTTTTGAAATATGACTTTATAGGACACTTGAATAAATGTGCACCCAGAATGTGATGTTTTGAAATATGACGTTATAGGACACGTGAATAAATGTGCACCCAGAATGTGATGTTTTGAAACATGACTTTATAGGACACTTGAATAAATGTGCACCCAGAATGTGATGTTTTGAAATATGACTTTATAGGATATAGGACACTTGAATAAATGTGCACCCAGAATGTGATGTTTTGTAGTCAGATGTTTAAATAATATAATCTTTGACCACATATCTAACAGTTTAAATAATATAATCTTTGACCACATATCTAACAGTTTATACTGATCAGCATGCAATATTATCATATCTATATTAAAATTACTCCTTTATTTACATGTACCAGGAATATTTGTACACCCTATTTGATACAACTTATTACATAAGTTTATTTTTAGAACACATTCCATGTTTCTGTTTCAAACAAAATATTGTTGGAGGTATTTAATGTTTGAGGAACAAAAGGTTCAAGTACATGATAAACTAGTTTGATCCTCCTAACTGATACAAAGCTTTGTAGAAAATGTCTTCAGTCAGTGTCCATTTAATGTCAATTCTGATTGAAATAATTCCTAATGAATTTTTTTATGCTATTTGAAGATGGTCTGAAAATAAATGATAAGAATAAAATATTTTTTCTTACATTTGTTTGTTAACCCTAAGGTTTGGAATTATATTTTTATATGTTAACGTAACATACTGTTTGAAATATGTTTAATTTCAAAATTGTTCATCGTGCCCTATCTCCTTCTGACCACTAAATACTGTAAAAATGATTCTTGTTAAATATCTGATCATTAGATTTGAACTAATATCACATGCTCATATAAATATAAGGTTGAAGAATTTTTGAAGGCCGGTTATATGAAAGTTGCACATGAATATTTTAACGTCCTTGATTGAAAAATTCTATTTCACTATTACATACATTTTAACTTAAGTATCTCTGTTTTCTTTTACTTTATTATTATTTACTGTATTCCTTTACTTTTAAGCACGTTTCTTGGGAAGTGAATTCAGGTTTAA
The DNA here is from genome assembly GCA_944989445.1 of Ampullaceana balthica. Classification (NCBI taxonomy): domain Eukaryota; kingdom Metazoa; phylum Mollusca; class Gastropoda; family Lymnaeidae; genus Ampullaceana; species Ampullaceana balthica. The sequence continues at coordinate 248,074 of CALYLW010000765.1, read as the reverse complement.
GATAGAACTTATAAGATAGGCAGATTGATTTCAGAAAGTTTCCATTAAACCAATCAGAGATATGTTATCTTTGTATCGTGACCACATTAGCTGTTCCCATAGTACTCCTTTCAGTCACATTAGCTGTTCCCATAGCACTGCTTTCAGTCACATTAGCTGTTCCCATCATCTAGATCAGAGGTCTCCAAACTACGGCCCGTGGACCAGATGCGGCCTGCAAAGCCCTCTCACCCGGCCCCTGGAGACCTTTTAATCTAAAAAATATATACTATTTTTACCTGTAGTTTATCACAAAACTGTTTGCAGTCTGCCCCCAAACTGCTGCTTGACGGTTAATGCGGCCCTCCTGCAGAAAAGTTTGGAGACCCCTGATCTAGATTATCACGCCATCCTCCACGACATCTTTAATAGGTTTTTTTTTATCGTGAAACTTTAATTTTGTCAGGGTCAGACATTTAGGGATATTATTTAGTCGGGGTCAGACATTTAGGGATATTATTTAGTCGGGGTCAGACATTTAGGGATATTATTTAGTCAGGGTCAGACATTTAGGGATATTATTTAGTCAGGGTCAGACATTTAGGGATATTGTTTAGTCGGGGTCAGACATTTAGGGATATTATTTAGTCGGGGTCAGACATTTAGGGATATTATTTAGTCGGGGTCAGACATTTAGGGATATTATTTAGTCGGGGTCAGACATTTAGGGATATTATTTAGTCGGGGTCAGACATTTAGGGATATTATTTAGTCGGGGTCAGACATTTAGGGATATTATTTAGTCAGGGTCAGACATTTAGGGATATTATTTAGTCGGGGTCAGACATTTAGGGATATTATTTTGAATTTTTGGGGAATGAGGCGGTGGAACGTACAGCGTACAGACTTTGGTACATGCACATAACAACTGTCCTCATATCTACGTACAGACTTTTGTACATGCACATAACAACTGTCCTCATATCTGCAGCAAATAATAATTAAATAGTTGCAAAATCATTTTGATTGTTCAAATAATCTTTATTCAGTTTGTAGCAAGTCTCAGTGCTGTCAGAGAGGCCAGCTAAGATTCAGATACACAAATTTTCTTTCTTTGTGTTGGCTTGGCCTTCCAAACATGAGAAATAATCTGATATAAAATTACATGGGCTGGATACACAGATCACTTTCTATTTATAACTATTGCACTGTTGGTATTTTCTCAGGTTTCAGTTTAACTTGATTATAATTATAAACAATTTTTATGTAATTTGTAATTAAAAAATTAAAACAATTTTAATCCATAAAGCTATCCAGTACATTAAGCTGAAATGGTTCAATCCATGCAAGTTTCACTGCTTAGTTTGGATCTGTACATGTATATTTTACACATGGTCCATTGAATAACCATAATCTTTGTTCAAATATTTTCTTGTGGGGACTATCTCTAATTCTAAAATTCTAATGGAAAACATTTTAAATATTTTTTTGTTAGATAAATTAATTCTTTAGTTAAATTGTTCAGGAGTCTGCCTTCTACTAACATAGAATTTATAAAATTAATTTCCCCCCAAATATGACTTCCCTGGTACACCACAATGGCTGTCCTTAATATGCAGTGTGGCGCCTGTTCAATTATACATGTTTTTAAAAAATCATAAATAAACATAGTATTGAAAATATATTCACAAAAATCATAGCATACAGTATAATACACTTCATTAATTATTAATTGGTTATGTGGTTTTTCTGGGAAAGACATGAGATTGGGGTAAATAATGCAAACATTCAAACAAACTTATCTGTGGCAATATAATGGGGATACTCTGCAAGCTTATTTTAAATACTGACATTTTTGAAGCCCCCTTTAGCTGAATGTCGACCACATCATCTACGTTTAGATTATTTACAAAAAAGCTACAACTGTGGTAAGTGCAACTAATGTGTAGCTACATATGAACTTAATGAACTGTGGTAAGTGCAACTAATATGTAGCTACATATGAACTGTAAGTGCAACTACTGTGTAGCTACATATGAACTGTGGTAATTGCAACTACTGTGTAGCTACATATAAACTGTGGTAAGTGCAACTACTGTGTAGCTACATATGAACTGTGGTAATTGCAACTAATGTGTAGCTACATATGAACTGTGGTAAGTGCAACTAATGTGTAGCTACATATGAACTGTGGTAAGTGCAACTAATGTGTATTCTTATCAAGCCAAAGTTTAGTGTAGTCACGCATCAGTTAATTGTACAAACGAAATAGACTTATGTTTCTAGCGCAAGGTTAATTCAAGATTTCTAACAAGCTAGGACTGATATGAAGTATGACAAACTTACATTTAAAAATATCATCAAATATACAGAAGGAATTCATGGTGTAATCAATTAATGATATATATTTAGGGATATATATGATATATATTTATAAATTATTCATCGTCAATAGAGGACATCATTAAAAAAATTAAAGAAAATATATTTGTGCTCCTTTTTAAAGATGCAAAAAAAAATGTTATGCAAAACATTGCATGAAATTTGATCAAGTAAAGTTATGTTAAATAAATTCTACACAGGAAATGAAAATCCAAGAGACTACATGGGTAAAAGAGCTAGGTAATAGCTAGGGCATGAAAATAGAAATTGTATGTGCTTTGTTCCGTAAAATACACTTTGAAATCAAATTAAAATTTGCATACCACAAAATAGATTTTAAAAAATTGGAGAGTTCAATTAACACAGAAAAACAATTTTTTTATTGCAAAAAAAAATTCAATAACACAAACACAACTTAATGAAATGAAAAAACTAGTTGTTAGAATCACTAAATAATTTCCATAATGATAGAGTATTAATAAGTATAAAAATCACAAGAGCCCTATTTTATTTTACTTACTTGCTTCTTCACTTCCACCACAAAACATCAATCTCACTCATGAAATTAAATAAAATTTTAAAATATTGAATCCTGGATTATGTCTACAGAGAGGCACGTTGTTTGCATTCATTTTTTTTACACATCATTTCATTACAAATGTTCAGGAACCCCAACATGAATTTCTACTTCCAGTCCAAAGGTATTTCAATAACCTTTTCTTGCAAAGTTAACTGATTCTAAATCCAAATTATTTTTCTTCAATTCTACTGTGACTTAGCTTGTGACTTCAGCCTGTGACTTAGCTTGTGACTTAGCTTGTGACTGAAGACTGGAAACAATACTAGTAAACAAACTCAACAATAAACAGCTGATCAGAAACATACGGTGCTGTCCAATAAACAGCTGATCAGAAACATACGGTGCTGTCCAATAAACTTTGTGTCTCACCAACAGCCAAACTCAGAATTTCTGCTTTACTGACAATTTTGTAAGGGTGGCCATGGTTGCCCTCTTTCGGGTGAACAGTGACTAACTGGGTTGGTGGCTACATCCTGATAATGGAGGCTTTTTACATCTGGAGGAAAACAATCATTAGTCTTCAATTAACAAACTCCCCCGTAAACATGTTATAGTAATATAACATGTTATAGTTATGGTAATATAACATGTTATAGTTATGGTAATATAACATGTTATAATTATGGTAATATAACATGCTGTAGTTATGGTAATATAACATGTTATAGTTATGGTAATATAACATGCTGTAGTTATGGTAATATAACATGTTATAGTTATGGTAATATAACATGTTATAGTTATGGTAATATAACATGTAATAGTTATGGTAATATAACATGTTATAGTTATGGTAATATAACATGTTATAGTTATGGTAATATAACATGTTATAGTTATGGTAATATAACATGTTATAGTTATGGTAATATAACATGTTATAGTTATGGTAATATAACATGTTATAGTTATGGTAATATAACATGTTATAGTTATGGTAATATAACATGTTATAGTTATGGTAATATAACATGTTATAGTTATGGTAATATAACATGTTATAGTTATGGTAATATAACATGTTATAGTTATGGTAATATAACATGTTATAGTTATGGTAATATAACATGTTATAGTTATGGTAATATAACATGTTATAGTTATGGTAATATAACATGTTATAGTTATGGTAATATAACATGTTATAGTTATGGTAATATAACATGTTATAGTTATGGTAATATAACATGTTATAGTTATGGTAATATAACATGTTATAGTTATGGTAATATATTAAATTAAAGAGAACATTTTTTTAAGGACAGTTGAAGATATAGAAATAATCACAAGAATTAATTTAGCCAAAACTCACAAAATGGCTTTGAAAAGTTTTTAAAGAATTAAATTACGACAAGTTTTAAATATTGAGTCTGGTCTTCTCTTTCACCTGAGATAAAATTGGTCCAAACTTTTAACATAAAGAAACTCCCATCCGGCGCAATGCTAACATAGCATTGATCGCTTTCTGGAAAATAGACAACAAAAATATATTTTTTATGATGAATAATAAAAAATTATTTTCTTGCTTGTTATTTTAGTTTTGTTTGTTATGATTTAACAAATAATCTTTTCAGAGAATTCTGAAAATTAGTAATTTAAAATTTCAAAGTATTTCCTACCTGCCATTTTCTACGGTAGACAAATTTTCTAAGTCTTTTCTTGGAAAGAGATCTTTCTGGCAAGTGGCTTTCTCTTTTAACTGACCGCTAGATGGACATGACATTATTAAAGAATTAAACATTTTAAAAGTTAGTAAAAAATAAAAATGATTAAACACAATGAATCTATTTAAAAATAATTAAATCACCAGATATATTTAAACATTTTAATTGTCACACAAATAATGATAAGCTTGAACTAAATCTATGGTACTCCTAACTCCAACACTTTATTTAAATACCGCCAAACCCCATATTTAGTTTATACTTTTTAAATAGCAGATAAACATTATGAGAAGTTTCAACATTGAAAATGGGCTGGTAAAGGTGATGGAAGAACTCTACAATCAGGCACGCAGTGCAGTTGTATTTAAAGGCTGCGAAGGGGACTTCTTCAAAACGACGATTGGAGTCCGCCAGGGCTGAATTCTCTCCCCTGTCCTGTTCAATATCTTTCTTGAAATAATCATGCAAGAAACTCTCAGTGATCACCACACATCCATCTGTATAGGCGGAAGTTGATCACAACACATCCATCTCTATAGGCGGAAGTTGATCACAACACATCCATCTCTATAGGCGGAAGTTGATCACAACACATCCATCTCTATAGGCGGAAGTTGATCACAACACATCCATCTCTATAGGCGGAAGTTGATCACAACACATCCATCTCTATAGGCGGAAGTTGATCACAACACATCCATCTCTATAGGCGGAAGTTGATCACAACACATCCATCTCTATAGGCGGAAGTTGATCACAACACATCCATCTCTATAGGCGGAAGTTGATCACAACACATCCATCTCTATAGGCGGAAGTTGATCACAACACATCCATCTCTATAGGCGGAAGTTGATCACAACACATCCATCTCTATAGGCGGAAGTTGATCACAACACATCCATCTCTATAGGCGGAAGTTGATCACAACACATCCATCTCTATAGGCGGAAGTTGATCACAACACATCCATCTCTATAGGCGGAAGTTGATCACAACACATCCATCTCTATAGGCGGAAGTTGATCACAACACATCCATCTCTATAGGCGGAAGTTGATCACAACACATCCATCTCTATAGGCGGAAGTTGATCACAACACATCCATCTCTATAGGCGGAAGTTGATCACAACACATCCATCTCTATAGGCGGGAGTTGATCACAACACATCCATCTCTATAGGCGGAAGTTGATCACAACACATCCATCTCTATAGGCGGGAGTTGATCACAACACATCCATCTCTATAGGCGGAAGTTGATCACAACACATCCATCTCTATAGGCGGAAGTTGATCACAACACATCCATCTCTATAGGCGGAAGTTGATCACAACACATCCATCTCTATAGGCGGAAGTTGATCACAACACATCCATCTCTATAGGCGGAAGTTGATCACAACACATCCATCTCTATAGGCGGAAGTTGATCACAACACATCCATCTCTATAGGCGGAAGTTGATCACAACACATCCATCTCTATAGGCGGAAGTTGATCACAACACATCCATCTCTATAGGCGGAAGTTGATCACAACACATCCATCTCTATAGGCGGAAGTTGATCACAACACATCCAGCTCTATAGGCGGAAGTTGATCACAACACATCCATCTCTATAGGCGGAAGTTGATCACAACACATCCATCTCTATAGGCGGAAGTTGATCACAACACATCCATCTCTATAGGCGGAAGTTGATCACAACACATCCATCTCTATAGGCGGAAGTTGATCACAACACATCCATCTCTATAGGCGGAAGTTGATCACAACACATCCATCTCTATAGGCGGAAGTTGATCACAACACATCCATCTCTATAGGCGGGAGTTGATCACAACACATCCATCTCTATAGGCGGAAGTTGATCACAACACATCCATCTCTATAGGCGGAAGTTGATCACAACACATCCATCTCTATAGGCGGAAGTTGATCACAACACATCCATCTCTATAGGCGGAAGTTGATCACAACACATCCATCTCTATAGGCGGAAGTTGATCACAACACATCCATCTCTATAGGCGGAAGTTGATCACAACACATCCATCTCTATAGGCGGAAGTTGATCACAACACATCCATCTCTATAGGCGGAAGTTGATCACAACACATCCATCTCTATAGGCGGAAGTTGATCACAACACATCCATCTCTATAGGCGGAAGTTGATCACAACACATCCATCTCTATAGGCGGAAGTTGATCACAACACATCCATCTCTATAGGCGGAAGTTGATCACAACACATCCATCTCTATAGGCGGAAGTTGATCACAACACATCCATCTCTATAGGCGGAAGTTGATCACAACACATCCATCTCTATAGGCGGAAGTTGATCACAACACATCCATCTCTATAGGCGGAAGTTGATCACAACACATCCATCTCTATAGGCGGAAGTTGATCACAACACATCCATCTCTATAGGCGGAAGTTGATCACAACACATCCATCTCTATAGGCGGAAGTTGATCACAACACATCCATCTCTATAGGCGGAAGTTGATCACAACACATCCATCTCTATAGGCGGAAGTTGATCACAACACATCCATCTGTATAGGCGGAAGTTGATCACAACACATCCATCTCTATAGGCGGGAGTTGATCACAACACATCCATCTCTATAGGCGGAAGTTGATCACAACACATCCATCTCTATAGGCGGAAGTTGATCACAACACATCCATCTCTATAGGCGGGAGTTGATCACAACACATCCATCTCTATAGGCGGGAGTTGATCACAACACATCCATCTCTATAGGCGGAAGTTGATCACAACACATCCATCTCTATAGGCGGAAGTTGATCACAACACATCCATCTCTATAGGCGGAAGTTGATCACAACACATCCATCTCTATAGGCGGAAGTTGATCACAACACATCCATCTCTATAGGCGGGAGTTGATCACAACACATCCATCTCTATAGGCGGAAGTTGATCACAACACATCCATCTCTATAGGCGGAAGTTGATCACAACACATCCATCTCTATAGGCGGAAGTTGATCACAACACATCCATCTCTATAGGCGGGAGACCCTTATGCAACCTACGATTTGCTGATGACATAGATCTTTTGGCTGGGAGCAGTAAAGAACTACAGGAGCTCATTTGAAAATAAATGCATGAGGAAAATTCTCCAGATATCCTATTTAGAACATAAAACCAATGAATATGTCTGGGACAGAATAAACTCTATTGCGGGTCATCAAGAAACCATCATAAAAACAATTAAGAGACGTAAGATGACATGGTTCGGTCATGTACTGTGACATGATACCCTGACAAAAATTATCCTCCAAGGCACTGTAGAAGGGGTCCGGCGAAGAGGTCTACAGCGGAAAAGCTGGCTTGACAACATAAAGGAATGGTCAGGGATGAGATTGAGTGAATTATTGGGCGCCGCTCAAAATAGGCATATGTGGAGATCGTTATCTGTTGATGTGTCCATGCGCTCCCCCCCAACGACCGCAACGGTCACGTGACTGATGACGATGATGATGAAACATTAAAAAAAACTTCACATTTATGCCATTATTAACCAGTCGGTGGTGTCACATTATTGACCTATTGATGGTGTCACATTATTAACCTATTGATGGTGTCACATTATTGACCTATTGATGGTGTCACATTATTGACCTATTGCTGGTGTCACATTATTGACCTATTGATGGTGTCACATTAATGACCTATTGATGGTGTCACATTATTGACCTATTGATGGTGTCACATTATTGACCTATTGGTGGTGTCACATTATTGACCTATTGGTGGTGTCACATTATTGACCTATTGGTTGCGTCACATTATTGACCTATTGGTGGTGTCACATTATTGACCTATCAATGGTGTCACCTACCCTGAGCCACTGGTGTTCCAGGCACTCAGACGCTGTCATTCTTTTCCTGGAAATAGAAATTAAACATGACTCTTAGCACTTAGTGCACATACAGAGTTAAAGTGAAAACAGTACTTCATAATCAGGATTCAACCAATCATAAACCAGCTAGCAAAAATAAACTTCTTAATTAGGATTCAACCAATCATAAACCAGCTGGCAAAAATAGACTTGTTAATTAGGATTCAACCAATCATAAACCAGCTGGCAAAAATAGACTTCGTAATTAGGATTCAACCAATCATAAACCAGCTAGCAAAAATAAACTTCTTAATTAGGATTCAACCAATCATAAACCAGCTAGCAAAAATAGACTTCTTAATTAGGATTCAACCAATCATAAACCAGCTGGCAAAAATAGACTTCTTAATTAGGATTCAACCAATCATAAACCAGCTGGCAAAAATAGACTTCTTAATTAGGATTCAACCAATCATAAACCAGCTAGCAAAAATAGACTTCTTAATTAGGATTCAACCAATCATAAACCAGCTAACAAACAGCCTGCCCACCTTGGATCCTTGACTAGAAGTTTGGTGATGAAATCTTTAGCCTCATTGGATATGCTCTCAAACTCTTCAGCATTGAAGTCCCATCTCGCCATTGTGACGTTGGACAAAGTTTCAGCCTCTGATTCACCCATAAATGGTGAGAGACCAGACAATCTAATAAGATAATAAGATGAATATAAAATCTAATTATTGGATTATGGAAACAATACCACAATTTAAATCAGCTGTCTGAATAATAATTGTTGGAGTACAAAATACAACAGGGGCCGTCCATAAATGACGTCACGCCATTTTGGCCGATTTTTCACCACCCCCCCCCCTCGTCACGCGTCGTCACAAAAAGTTAGACCCCCCCCTCCAAAAATGCGTCACAAAGCTTTGACAAAAAATAAAAAAATAATAAAAAAATAAAACACACCTTAATTTCTATTTGAAAATAAGAATGTTTCAAATCACTTTTTTGTCATTTAAGTATTTATTTAGTGTATGTCTGCATTGTAATATCGTTACACACGTTAAGTATATGCACGTCAAAGGCTTTTGATCTAAAATTACCACATTGATAATCCTATTCTTATCATTTTTAGACACATATCATGCTTGTAAAACTCACCAGTTGCATTTTAAGGGGGGGGGGCTAACAACGCTCCCCCAAATCCCCGCCCGAGTAATGTGGGCAGGACCTCGAGTTTGGGGGGGGGGTGGGTAACGCACACATAAACTTGTATATTTTGGGGTAAGGGGCAAAAACACCGACGACTCCTGCCTTAAGAGAACCAAACGGAGCTGCAGTTACATCACAAATGCTTTGATGTCAACATGAAACGACAGAGGGTAACAATTTTATACGTTCTTTTGTGGGTTCTCAAACTTAAAGGATTATAATTAGATTTAATTTTCATTTCTTGATAATTACGCCAACCGGCGTCTGATGCCCTAGGACCGGCACTTTGAGAACCACTGATGGTTTAAAAAAAAATTAAAAAAAAATATTTCAAAAATAAAGAAGTCATTAAATAAATTGTAAGCGACCAAATCTTACAGTGGAAGTTTTATTTAAAGTTTCCCTTTTGATGTGACGTCACATTTCTTCAAACCCCTCCTTCCCCCTCGTCACGCATCGTCACAAAAGTGTGACCCCCTCCCCCCCTAGGTGCGTGACGTCATTTATGGACGGCCCCACAGGTGTCAGGTTGTTCATATAATTTTATCCCATAAAGAAAACACTAAGCGTCTTAATAACTTGAAATTTCATTTTAAAATAATTTAATATAATCAAGGCATTTTCAAGGGCCAGGCAAAAATAACTTCATAAAAAGTTGATTTAGGTGGTCAGTTTCATGGGATTCTTTATAATATTTAAAATTAATTAAATTGTTTATATTTAATTAAAATTTTGTGCCGTACTATAAAATAATAATAAAAAAGAAGTAACAAGAATAAGATTTAGATTTTTTATATTTAATAAATAAAATTCAAAAGATGGTCAAAATAAATAGATTAAAACTCAAACTGAAAAATTTAATTATTAATTTTTTAAACGTATCTTATCTTATCTTACTTGTCATACTCGTCCTTATAAATCTACAAATTTAAAAATAATGATAGCCTAATGCCTTGCCTTGCATAATGAATAATTATGATCATTAATCATTATGATTAATTATTCAGAGTCAGTCATTTCTTCTTTAAAAAAAAATTAAAAAATGGAACCAACATTTTAAAAAGTCATTGAGACAATTTAGGGTTTTATAAATATTTAGTATTTAGTAAAAATGTATTCCCATAAAGCCAGTATCAACTACTTACAACACATAGCATATAACACCAACACTCCACAAGTCTGTGGCCGGGTAGATGGGGTCAAAGTTGACCACTTCAGGGGCTACGAATTCGGGAGTACCAAACAGAACTCGCAGGTCGTCCTTTGGATTATATTTCCTGGCAAGTCCAAAGTCAATGATTTTAATTCTGTTCCCTTCACGAGTTAGACATAAAATGTTCTCCGGCTGAAATAGAAAAGACAATAATAATAATGTCCATTTGTAGCCATAAGCCCCTGAAAGCTTTTATCAGTGATTTGGAGTGAGACTGTTCACAAGGTAGGTAGAACAAACATAAATTGAACAATGTGAGACTGTTCACAAGGTAGGTAGAACAAACATCAATTGAACAATGTGAGACTGTTCACAAGGTAGGTAGAACAAACATCAATTGAACAATGTGAGACTGTTCACAAGGTAGGTAGAACAAACATCAATTGTGTTCACAAGGTAGGTAGAACAAACATCAATTGTGTTCACAAGGTAGGTAGAACAAACATCAATTGTGTCACAAGGTAGGTAGAACAAACATCAATGTGTTCACAAGGTAGGTAGAACAAACATCAATTGACCAATGTGAGACTGTTCACAAGGTAGGTAGAACAAACATCAATTGTGTTCACAAGGTAGGTAGAACAAACATCAATTGTGTTCACAAGGTAGGTAGAACAAACATCAATTGTGTTCACAAGGTAGGTAGAACAAACATCAATGTGATCACAAGGTGTAGAACAAACATCAATGTGTCACAAGGTAGGTAGAACAAACATCAATTGACCAATGTGAGACTGTTCACAAGGTAGGTAGAACAAACATCAATTGTGTTCACAAGGTAGGTAGAACAAACATCAATTGAACAATGTGAGACTGTTCACAAGGTAGGTAGAACAAACATCAATTGTGTTCACAAGGTAGGTAGAACAAACATCAATTGAACAATGTGAGACTGTTCACAAGGTAGGTAGAACAAACATCAATTGTGTTCACAAGGTAGGTAGAACAAACATCAATTGAACAATGTGAGACTGTTCACAAGGTAGGTAGAACAAACATCAATTGTGTTCACAAGGTAGGTAGAACAAACATCAATTGTGTTCACAAGGTAGGTAGAACAAACATCAATTGAACAATGTGAGACTGTTCACAAGGTAGGTAGAACAAACATCAATTGTGTTCACAAGGTAGGTAGAACAAACATCAATTGTGTTCACAAGGTAGGTAGAACAAACATCAATTGTGTTCACAAGGTAGGTAGAACAAACATCAATTGAACAATGTGAGACTGTTCACAAGAGAGGTAGAACAAACATCAATTGTGTTCACAAGGTAGGTAGAGCAAACATCAATTGTGTTCCCAAGGTAGGTAGAACAAACATCAATTGAACAATGTTTAAGTTTCCCAAAACACAAAAAAAAACCGTTTCGGCAGAAAGCTTTTTTTTTGCACAGGTAAAGCACAAAAAGAATAGTTAACATTTTAGCTTCAATTTAAAATTCACACAAACATCAACCAGCAAGCAATTCTTAGATCCTGGCAGCGCGCACCATACAATTATTGCTATGTGAAATCCAGATTTAGATATAAATAATATAATTAATACATGTAAGTCCATGTTGTTGTTTTTTTCTCACATATCGTTTCTCAGAATAACAGACGTATCCTGACCTTTGACCTATAACACTGAGTTAGATTAAGATTACCAGTATTTACCATGATACATATATATATATTAGGGCTGCGGAAATTAACGATTAATTTCTCGATTAATCGTTTAAAAATTTTAACGATTAATTGTTTTTTAACCATTTATCGACCCACCACTTATAAATGTACTTGAAATCAAAAAGTAAAATATTTCAGCCTATAAATATTAACTAATTTCCGGACGATTACACGAACATTTTAGTTTTAAACTATTGACTGACGTGAATGTTCAAAATGTTGATGAAGGTTATTGTGTCCATTGAGAGAAATCGTTTGCCTACCAACTACCATGCAATGTTCTCTCTAAGTCTAAGCTTCGTTGATCCGTGTTCAAAGTTAAAAAAATTGCACAACGTCCATTTTTGTGCAGCCGCGCTGCTTAAAGGGAACATTGCTACCCTGGTTCTAACATTTCGCTTACAAATCACCTGCAAACCAAACATCCACTACAGTATCAGAAACTTCAGCTGAGACAATCTAAAGCTATGTGAACGATTGCTCAGCTCGGCTGGTTATATTGTCAATATGACCCGCTCATCACTTGAACCAGATAATGTCAACACACTTGTCTGTTTGCGTTGTTATTTAAAAGATGCCATATAAAGAAGACATTCCAGTGTTATTTCGATCTTCGACAAGTATGTTAAATAAATGTTACTTATGACACCATAAATGTCAATTTGTGGCTTTAATCGAAATTAGCGATTAATTAATCGTTAATCTTTCAAAAGTTAACGATTAAATTTACATTTACCGATAACAGCCCTAATATATATATATAAATATATATATATTTAACATTATAATTCGTTTAACAATGGCATGAAATCTGTAACAAAAAAAAAGTATTTTCTTTTTAGTTTAAAAAAATTATTTACAAAAACAACAAAAAAACGTTAACAATTCTGTTGAAAAGGGGAATTTGGCCAAAAATTTCGCGTTCTTTTGTGTATTTTTTCCCCCAAGCCTAAGCAAATCTTTCTGGACTATTTATTTACTTTACACCGCCTAAACAAATTTGCTGCGAGGTGATTTGCCCGACATTATTATTATTATTTGTGTTATCTATCCGCTCGCGTGTTGCATTTTTTATTATAATTTCACGGAATAAATAAACGATGTAAAATGAATAAACAATTGTAATTCCAGTTACCAACCACCACCACCGAATCCCATTTGTATATTCGTGATATATATCTAGAGAGAACTGAACTGCATGCCCTCGTCCAGCCAGAGAACTGCATGCCCTCGTCCAGCCAGAGAAATGCATGCCCTCTTCCAACCAGAGACATCAAGAAATCAGTTTATGATAACAGCTGCAGGACGGGGCCATTTAGACATTTTGTCTAGCATTCTTTGTGTGTTACTCCAAACACCCATTAACCACAGATTGCAGGACTTGCCACAGCATGCAGGACTTGCCACAACATGCAGGACTTGCCACAACATGCAGGACTTGCCACAGCATGCAGGACTTGCCACAACATGCAGGACTTGCCACAGCATGCAAGACTTGCCACAACATGCAGGACTTGCCACAGCATGCAGGACTTGCCACAACATGCAGGACTTGCCACAGCATGCAAGACTTGCCACAACTTGTCGGTGGGAGAGAATGCCTCGAGTGGCGACTGGCGTCATAAAAATGATTGAAAAAAAACCAACTGCTTCGTCAGCAGCAAATGGCCAGTTTTATCAATGCATTCTTTCATACGAATTGACCCTTACGTGCATCGGAATTTCCCGGAAAATTAGAAGTGAACAATATAAAATATTACATAAAATATTTTCTTTATCAGCTGTTCGAATACATAATCTCTAAAGAAGGGAGTTGATGTGTTTTAATTTGTATTACATGTACATCGTTCCATAAAATTGTTCGTGTAACTTTTTTTATATTGCCCGTTATTTATCTCTCTGTAACGTGATTTCTTTTTCCCTTAGTTTTTTATATATATTTTTGTAATGTTTTATTACTGGTACAATTATTATGTTCAGTTTTAAAGTGTCTGAGTGGAGATCTTTATCTGAATGTTGAACCCAAACTTCAATAATAAGTATCATAGACATCAACGGGATAATATTGGGTGTACAATTGAATGTGTACAGTTGAATAATATGTATAATTGGATGGGTTTACAATTGAGGGCATGACCATCAAACATTGCTAAAAACCCTGCAAAATTATTTTGGAATTTCTGGCTCAGTTCTGGCTTGGTTTCAATCATACTTATCAAACAGATCACAGGTAGTATCAGTAGATGGCTGTATCTCTCACAAAGCTGACTTGGTTTATGGTGTGCCTCAGGGCTCCGTTTTGGGACCGGTTCTTTTCGTAATGTATACAAGGCCACTACTTCTACTGCTCGAAAAGCATTCAGTTAAAAGCCAATCATTTGCAGATGATACTCAGCTTTACACTCACACTGATACATCTGATATTGACTTCACTGTCGAATTGATGCAAGAGTGCATTGGTGAGGTAAAGTCTTGGATGACTTTCAGCAAGCTGAAATGACAAGACAGAATGATGACAAGACAGAAGCACTCCTATTCTGCAACAATAAATCACGCAGTACTTTGTCTCTTCCGAATTCTATTCAGGTGGCTAGTTCTGATATACTGTTCAAAACATCGACTAGGAATCTTGGCTACATTATTTCTGACAATATGTCCACCAACAACTTCATCAATCACATCTGTCGCTCTGGCTACATTGCCATTAGTCAGATCAGCTCAATCCGTAATTACTTAACAGTTAGTGCAACAAAAACTCTAGTCTGTGCTCTTGTTCTAGCTCGCATTGATTATTGCAATTCTCTTCTGTCAGGTGCGCCAAAACAATGCATTGAAAAACTACAGAAAGTTCAAAATTCAGCTGCCAGATTAGTTCTAGAGGCAAAAAAAAACATGACCATGTTACTCCGCTACTTTACTCACTTCATTGGCTACGTATACAAGCCCGAATTGATTACAAACTGACCGTTCTCTGTCACAACTTCTTTTCTGACTCATGCCCTTCCTATCTTACTGAGCTTCTATCGTTCTACTCACCAAGTCGTCAGCTACGATCTTCTGTAGACACATGCATTCTCTGTGTTCCTAAGACAGAACTAAAACTTTTGGCGAAAGGTCGTTCTCTTTTTGTGCAGCCAAACAATGGAATTCTCCACCATTACACATTACGCATCTTTTCAAAATTTATTTTCAAAATTTTCAATTCTTTTTAATGATTAAGGTAAGATTATGTGTAATGTACTGTCATGTATGTGGTTATTATGATAAGAATGTTTATTTAATTATTATATTATGTTATTATCTCCATGTAGAGCGCTGTGAGCCCGGCTCCTTGCTGGTATACTGCGCTATACAAAATTGTCCATTTATTATTATTATTATTATTACAATTAGATGGGTGTACAAACTGAATGTGTACAATTAGATGGGTGTACAACTGAATGTGTACAATTAGATGGGTGTTCAACTGAATGTGTACAATTGGATGGGTGTACAACCGAATGAATACAATTGGATGGGTGTACAACTGAATATGTGAGTGTGTGTGCATGAGTGTATGTCCATGAGTATATGAGTATGTGTGTGTGCATGAGTATGTGAGTGTGTGTGTGCATGAGTATGTGTGTGTGCATGAGTATGTCAGTGTGTGTGTGCATGATTGTGTGTGTGTGTGTGCATGAGTATGTGCTTGTGTGTGTGGATGTGTGTGTATGAGTATGTGTTTGTGCATGAGTATGTGTGTGTGAATGTGTGTATATAAGCATGTCGGTGCGGATGTGTGTGTATATAAGTATGTCTGTGTGGATATGTGTGTATATGAGTATGGGTGTGTGGATGTGTGTGTATATGAGTATGGGCGTGTGGATGGGTGTGTATATGAGTATGTCTGTGTGGATGTGTGTATATGATATATGCGTGTGGATGTGTGTGTATATAAGTATGTCTGTGTGGATGTGTGTGTATATGATATATGAGTGTGGATGTGTGTGTATATAAGTATGTCTGTGTGGATGTGTGTGTATATGATATATGAGTGTGGATGTGTGTGTATATGAGTATGAGTGTGTGGATGTGTGTGTATATGAGTATGGGTTTTATAGTTTGATGTCATGTGTACACACGAGGAAAGAGTTCTTTAGTTTGATGTGATGTGTACACATGAGGAAAGAGTTCTTTAGTTTGATGTGATGTGTACACATGAGGAAAGAGTTCTTTAGTTTGATGTGATGTGTACACATGAGGAAAGAGTTCTTTAGTTTGATGTGATGTGTACACATGAGGAAAGAGTTCTTTAGTTTATTTTTGATGTGTACACATGAGGAAAGAGTTCTTTAGTTTGATTTTGATGTGTACACATGAGGAAAGAGTTCTTTAGTTTGATGTGATGTGTACACATGAGGAAAGAGTTCTTTAGTTTGATTTGATGTGTACACATGAGGAAAGAGTTCTTTAGTTTGATGTCATGTGTACACCTGAGGAAAGATTTCTTTAGTTTGATGTCATGTGTACATATTAGGAAAGAGTTCTTTAGTTTGATGTTTTGTGTACACATGAGGAAAGAGTTCTTTAGTTTGATGTCATGTGTACACACGAGAAAAGAGTTCTTTTGTTTGATGTCATGTGTACAAATGAGGAAAAACTTCTTTAGTTTGATGTCATGTGTACACGTGTTGAAAGAGTTCTTTAGTTTGATGTTATGTGTACACATGAGGAAATAATTCTTTAGTTTTATGTGATGTGTACACATTAAGAAAGAGTTCTTTAGTTTGATGTGATGTGTACACATGAGGAAAGAGTTCTTTAGTTTGATGTGATGTGTACACATGAGGAAAGAGTTCTTTAGTTTGATGTGATGTGTACACATGAGGAAAGAGTTCTTTAGTTTATTTTTGATGTGTACACATGAGGAAAGAGTTCTTTAGTTTGATTTTGATGTGTACACATGAGGAAAGAGTTCTTTAGTTTGATGTGATGTGTACACATGAGGAAAGAGTTCTTTAGTTTGATGTCATGTGTACACCTGAGGAAAGATTTCTTTAGTTTGATGTCATGTGTACATATTAGGAAAGAGTTCTTTAGTTTGATGTGTTGTGTACACATGAGGAAAGAGTTCTTTAGTTTGATGTCATGTGTACACACGGGAAAAGAGTTCTTTTGTTTGATGTCATGTGTACAAATGAGGAAAAACTTCTTTAGTTTGATGTCATGTGTACACGTGTTGAAAGAGTTCTTTAGTTTGATGTTATGTGTACACATGAGGAAATAATTCTTTAGTTTTATGTGATGTGTACACATTAAGAAAGAGTTCTTTAGTTTGATGTCATGTGAACACACGAGGATAGAGTTCTTTAGTTTGATGTGATGTGTACACATTAAGAAAGAGTTCTTTAGTTTGATGTCATGTGTACACATGAGGAAATTGTTCGACAGTATGATGTCATGTGTACACATTAAGAAAGAGTTCTTTAGTTTGATTTGATGTGTACACATAAGGAAAGAGTTCTTTAGTTTGATGTCATGTGTACACCTGAGGAAAGATTTCTTTAGTTTGTTTTTATGTGTACATATTAGGAAAGAGTTCTTTAGTTTGATGTCATGTGTACACACGAGAAAAGAGTTCTTTTGTTTGATGTCATGTGTACATATGAGGAAAAACTTCTTTAGTTTGATGTGATGTGTACACATTAAGAAAGAGTTCTTTAGTTTGATGTCATGTGTACACATGAGAAAAGAGTTCTTTAGTTTGATGTCATGTGTACACATAAGGAAATAGTTATTTAGTTTGATGTCATGTGTACACATAAGGAAAGAGTTCCTTAGTTTGATGGCATGTGTACACATGAGGAAAGAGTTCTTTAGTTTGATGTCATGTGTACACATGAGGAAAGAGTTCTTTAGTTTGATGTCATGTGTACACATGAGGAAAGAGTTCTTTAGTTTGATGTCATGTGTACATGTGAGGAAAAGCGTTTATAGTTTGATGTTATGTGTACACACGAGGAAAGAGTTCTTTAGTTTGATGTCATGTGTACACATGAGGACAGAGTTCTTTAGAGTTGCCAGAGTTTTTAGATAACAGCGCAGGATTGACGCTTAGCTGGATCGAGTTAAACAGATAGACAGATAGACAGACAGAGTAAAATAAGCCTATCGTTGATAAAATAATCCTAACACTGATGATGAAAGTAATGACTAACTCTCGTCCCTTCCAAAGCAAAATGTTGAGAACCCCTTTGATGACGTCACTGCCTGAGACAACACAATTCGCTCCTTCTTACTCCTTATCTCACGGCCGTTACGATTTGGGCCTGGGCTGCACGCATACACTCACACTCACACACGCACATACTCACAAGCACACACTCACACGCATACACTCACGAACTCACACGCACACACTCACACACATACACGCACACACTCACACGCACACACTCAGCATCTATGACACAATGACCTACCGGGCAGATCGCCTGGAGATGAACCACAGGCCAGGGGAGATCAGTGGACTTCCTGAGCAGACGTGAATAAATGCGCTAAACTTTTTCTTTAAGAAACAAATCCAGGGGATGGGCGGTGGGGGGCCAGGAAGCAATAGCAGTTTTGATTGTGGACCTCGAGTGGTCTCATTAAACATAAACAATGATTGCAAGTGTTATTCCTGGTCTGTTGATTTCTACCAGGAATACTTTGAATAGTTATCACAGCGGCCGTGGCAGTGTCCCCAAGACCTCGCTAATGATTCAGTTCATGTATGTCTCCTGACGTGTTAGTTATTAAGTCATTTCAAGGTCACCAACTGACGCACTCCCCATGTCCAATACTTTATTTAGTTTATGCACGCAGGGTGCAGTTACAGAGGCGGAACCTACAACAATAATCATTTCAATTTTTAGTCAAATTTTGGGGGAAATCTAAATTTAGGCCAAAGGTCAAGGAGATTCGATTTAGCAATGGGTCGCCCCGTGACTATACAGAACAGTAACATGCAACACAGCAAAGATCATTGATGGTAGGATCTTTACCTTCATGTACATTGATATAACATGCAACATGACAAAGACCATTGATGGTAGGATCTTTACCTTCATGTACATTGATATAACATGCAAAATGACAAAGATCATGGATGGCATGGATGGTATGATCTTTACCTTCATGTCCAGGTGCAGTATATTCCGTGAGTGCATGAAGGCCACGCCGTCACATATCTGACGCATGAACATGACGCAAGCCTTCTCAGTCAGGATAAAGTCGTCATTGATGACGCGCTCAAACAGCTCCCCGCCATTGACCCTGTGGGATGAGGGATATGAGAACATGGGATAAAACCGGGATACAGCAGCTGTGAGGGTAATGGTGGTATACAACAGCTGTTAGGGTAATGGTGGTATACCACAGCTGTGAGGGTAATGGTGGTATACAACAGCTGTGAGGGTAATGGTGGTATACAGCAGCTGTGAGGGTAATGGTGGTATACAACAGCTGTGAGGGTACTGGTGGTATACAACAGCTATGAGGGTAATGGTGGTATACAACAGCTGTGAGGGTACTGGTGGTATACAACAGCTGTGAGGGTAATGGTGGTATACAACAGCTGTGAGGGTAATGGTGGTATACCACAGCTGTGAGAGTAATGGTGGTATACAACAGCTGTGAGGGTAATGGTGGTATACAACAGCTGTAAGGGTAATGGTGGTATACCACAGCTGTGAGAGTAATGGTGGTATACAACAGCTGTGAGGGTATTGGTGGTATACCACAGCTGTGAGGGTAATGGTGGTATACAACAGCTGTGAGGGTAATGGTGGTATACCACAGCTGTGAGGGTAATGGTGGGATACAGCAGCTGTGAGGGTAATGGTGCGATACAGCAGCTGTGAGGGTAATGGTGCGATACAGCAGCTGTGAGGGTAATGGTGGTATACCACAGCTGTGAGGGTAAT
Source organism: Ampullaceana balthica (assembly GCA_944989445.1). NCBI lineage: Eukaryota > Metazoa > Mollusca > Gastropoda > Lymnaeidae > Ampullaceana > Ampullaceana balthica. Next base: position 227,538 of record CALYLW010000765.1, on the reverse strand, counting down.
GGTGGGATACAGCAGCTGTGAGGGTAATGGTGGTATACCACAGCTGTGAGGGTAATGGTGGGATACAGCAGCTGTGAGGGTAATGGTGGTATACCACAGCTGTGAGGGTAATGGTGGTATACAGCAACCAACAGATGTTATACAAACCTGCCAAATATGATGCGTCTATAAAATGTGTTTAGAAATGAGCAGATGACTCAAAGTTCTGAGATTTCGGCATAACTGGAACATGGGAACATAACTGGAACATGGGAACATAACCGGAACATGGGAACATAACTTGAACATGGGAATATAACTGGAACATTGGATCATAACTGGAACATGAGAAGATAACTGGAACAGCGGAACATAACTGGATCACGGGAACTTAACTGGAACATGGGAACATAACTGGAACATTGGATCATAACTGGAACATGGGAACATAACTTGAACTTTGGATCTTTAAGAGTTGTAAACCAAGGAAGCTAACCATCATTGGTAGTAGCCACCCGGGGCGGAAGTAGGATTTCACCACCCTCTTGGGGAGTGATAGATGAGTCATGTGACATGAGACATGAGATGTCTTGGCGACTGAGACATGATACATGAGATGTCTCGGCGAGTGAGACATGAGACATGAGATGTCTTGGCGAGTGAGACATGAGACATGAGATGTCTTGGCGACTGAGACATGATAGATGAGTCATGAGACATGAGATGTCTTGGCGACTGAGACATGAGACATAAGATGTCTTGGCGACTGAGACATGATACATGAGATGTCTTGGCGAGTGAGACATGAGATGTCTCGGCGAGTGAGACATGAGACATGAGATGTCTTGGCAAGTGAGACATGAGACATGAGATGTCTTGGCGACTGAGACATGATAGATGAGTCATGAGACATGAGATGTCTTCGCGACTGAGACATGAGACATGAGATGTCTCGGCGAATGAGACATGAGACATGAGATGTCTTGGCGAGTGAGACATGAGATGTCTCGGCGAGTGAGAGATGAGATGTCTCGGCGAGTGAGAGATGAGATGTCTCGGCGAGTGAGACATGAGACATGAGATGTCTTGGCGAGTGAGACATGAGACATGAGATGTCTTGGCGAGTGAGACATTAGATATGAGACATGAGATGTCTTGGCGAGTGAGACATGAGATGTCTCGGCGAGTGAGACATGAGACATGAGATGTCTTGGTGAGTGAGACATTAGACATGAGACATGAGATGTCTTGGCGAGTGAGACATGAGACATGAGATGTCTTGGCGAGTGAGACATGAGACATGAGATGTCTCGGCGAGTGAGACATGAGACATGAGATGTCTTGGCGAGTGAGACATTAGACATGAGACATGAGATGTCTTGGCGAGTGAGACATGAGATGTCTCGGCGAGTGAGACATGAGACATGAGATGTCTTGGTGAGTGAGACATTAGACATGAGACATGAGATGTCTTGGCGAGTGAGACATGAGATGTATTGGCGAGTGAGACATGAGATGTCTCGGCGAGTGAGACATGAGACATGAGATGTCTTGGCGAGTGAGACATTAGACATGAGACATGAGATGTCTTGGCGAGTGAGACATGAGACATGAGATGTCTTGGCGAGTGAGACATGAGACATGAGATGTCTTGGCGAGTGAGACATGAGACATGAGATGTCTTGGCGAGTGAGACATGAGACATGAGATGTCTCGGTGAGTGAGACATGAGACATGAGATGTCTTGGCGAGTGAGACATGAGACATGAGATGTCTTGGCGAGTGAGACATGAGACATGAGATGTCTTGGCGAGTGAGTCATGAGACATGAGATGTCTCGGCGAGTGAGACATGAGACATGAGATGTCTCGGCGAGTGAGTCATGAGACATGAGATGTCTTGGCGAGTGAGACATGAGATGTCTCGGCGAGTGAGACATGAGATGTCTCGGCGAGTGAGAGATGAGATGTCTCGGCGAGTGAGACATGAGATGTCTTGGCGAGTGAGTCATGAGACATGAGATGTCTTCGCGAGTGAGACATGAGACATGAGATGTCTTGGCGAGTGAGACATGAGATGTCTTGGCGAGTGAGACATGAGACATGAGATGTCTTGGCGAGTGAGACATGAGATGTCTTGGCGAGTGAGACATGAGATGTCTTGGCGAGTGAGACATGAGAAATGAGATGTCTTGGCGAGTGAGACATGAGACATGAGATGTCTTTGCAAGTGAGACATGAGACATGAGATGTCTTGGCGAGTGAGACATGAGACATGAGATGTCTGGGCGAGTGAGACATGAGACATGAGATGTCTTGGCGAGTGAGACATGAGACATGAGATGTCTTGGCGAGTGAGACATGAGATGTCTTGGCGAGTGAGACATGAGACATGAGATGTCTTGGCGAGTGGGACATGAGATGTCTTGGCGAGTGAGACATGAGATGTCTTGGCGAGTGAGACATGAGACATGAGATGTCTTGGCGAGTGAGACATAAGACATGAGATGTATTGGCGAGTGAGACATGAGACATGAGATGTCTTGGCGAGTGAGACATAAGACATGAGATGTCTTGGCGAGTGAGACATGAGACATGAGATGTCTTGGCGAGTGAGACATGAGACATGAGATGTCTTGGCGACTGAGACATGAGATGTCTTGGCGAGTGAGACATGAGACATGAGATGTCTGGCGAGTGAGACATGAGATGTCTTGGCGAGTGAGACATGAGACATGAGATGTCTTGGCGAGTGAGACATAAGACATGAGATGTCTTGGCGAGTGAGACATGAGACATGAGATGTCTTGGCGAGTGAGACATGAGATGTCTTGGCGAGTGAGACATGAGACATGAGATATCTTGGCGAGTGAGACATGAGACATGAGATGTCTTGGCGAGTGAGACATGAGATGTCTCGGCGAGTGAGACATGAGATGTCTTGGCGAGTGAGACATGAGATGTCTTGGCGAGTGAGACATAAGATGTCTGGCGAGTGAGACATGAGACATGAGATGTCTGGCGAGTGAGACATGAGATGTCTGGCGAGTGAGACATGAGATGTCTGGCGAGTGAGACATGAGATGTCTGGCGAGTGAGACATGAGATGTCTCGGCGAATGAGACATGAGATGTCTCGGCGAATGAGACATGAGACATGAGATGTCTCGGTGAGTGAGACACGATACATGATATGTCTCGCCACTAACGGCAGACAACCACACCTAATCAACTTACAATTCCATGACCAGACAGAAGCGCTCCCTGTGTTCAAAGGCGTCGTACAGCTGCAGTAGGCGGGGGTGCTGAAGGTTCTTCATGATCTCCACTTCGTTCAGGATGTCCGTCCTGTCTTGTGGTCCGTTCACTTCGATAAACTTGGCAGCAAGTTGTCTCCCTGTCCGCCTCTCTCGGCATCGTTTGACTTCTCCGAACTTACCTCTGTTGGAGTGTGTGTGTGAAAGATAGGTTGTATTTAAACATTTGTAGAATAATATTTAACATTTGTTATCTCTATATATCTAGATTCTAGAGTAACTTCTAGGTTTAGACGTAGATAAACGTGGACATTAAGTGATACAAATGGAATAATCAGTTAGTGATACAAATGGAATAATCAGTTAGTGATACAAATGGAATAATCAGTTAGTGATACAAATGGAATAATCAGTTAGTGATACAAATGGAATAATCAGTTAGTGATACAAATGGAATAATCAGTTAGTGATACAAATGGAATAATCAGTTAGTGATACAAATGGAATAATCAGTTAGTGATACAAATGGAATAATCAGTTAGTGATACAAATGGAATAATCAGTTAGTGATACAAATGGAATAATCAGTTAGTGATACAAATGGAATAATCAGTTAGTGATACAAATGGAATAATCAGTTAGTGATACAAATGGAATAATCAGTTAGTGATACAAATGGAATAATCAGTTAGTGATACAAATGGAATAATCAGTTAGTGATACAAATGGAATAATCAGTTAGTGATACAAATGGAATAATAAACTAATCTCAAAGTTATTAGATGCTTTTAAAATAGGATTAAGTGAGTATAAGACTCAGGGAACTTTTTTGTGTGAGTGAAGAAGTGAGTGAACTAGTGAGTGAACTAGTGAGTGAACTAGTGAGTGAACTAGTAAGTGAACTAGTGAGTGAACTAGTGAGTGAAGAAGTGAGTGAACTAGTGAGTGAACTAGTGAGTGAACTAGTGAGTGAAGAAGTGAGTGAACTAGTGAGTGAACTAGTGAGTGAACTAGTGAGTGAACTAGTGAGTGAACTAGTGAGTGAAGAAGTGAGTGAACTAGTGAGTGAACTAGTGAGTGAACTAGTGAGTGAAGAAGTGAGTGAACTAGTGAGTGAACTAGTGAGTGAACTAGTGAGTGAAGAAGTGAGTGAACTAGTGAGTGAACTAGTGAGTGAACTAGTGAGTGAACTAGTGAGTGAACTAGTGAGTGAAGAAGTGAGTGAACTAGTGAGTGAACTAGTGAGTGAACTAGTGAGTGAACTAGTGAGTGAACTAGTGAGTGAAGAAGTGAGTGAACTAGTGAGTGAACTAGTGAGTGAACTAGTGAGTGAACTAGTGAGTGAAGAAGTGAGTGAACTAGTGAGTGAACTAGTGAGTGAACTAGTGAGTGAAGAAGTGAGTGAACTAGTGAGTGAACTAGTGAGTGAACTAGTGAGTGAACTAGTGAGTGAACTAGTGAGTGAAGAAGTGAGTGAACTAGTGAGTGAACTAGTGAGTGAACTAGTGAGTGAACTAGTGAGTGAACTAGTGAGTGAAGAAGTGAGTGAACTAGTGAGTGAACTAGTGAGTGAACTAGTGAGTGAACTAGTGAGTGAACTAGTGAGTGAACTAGTGAGTGAACTAGTGAGTGAACTAGTGAGTGAACTAGTGAGTGAACTAGTGAGTGAACTAGTGAGTGAACTAGTGAGTGAACTAGTGAGTGAACTAGTGAGTGAACTAGTGAGTGAACTAGTGAGTGAACTAGTGAGTGAACTAGTGAGTGAACTAGTGAGTGAACTAGTGAGTGAACTAGTGAGTGAACTAGTGAGTGAACTAGTGAGTGAACTAGTGAGTGAACTAGTGAGTGAACTAGTGAGTGAACTAGTGAGTGAACTAGTGAGTGAACTAGTGAGTGAACTAGTGAGTGAACTAGTGAGTGAACTAGTGAGTGAACTAGTGAGTGAACTAGTGAGTGAACTAGTGAGTGAACTAGTGAGTGAACTAGTAAGTGAACTAGTGAGTGAACTAGTGAGTGAACTAGTGAGTGAATGAGTGAGTGAGTATAAGAGTCAGGGAACTAGTGAGTGAAGAAGTGAGTGAACTAGTGAGTGAACTAGTGAGTGAACTAGTGAGTGAACTAGTAAGTGAACTAGTGAGTGAACTAGTGAGTGAACTAGTGAGTGAATGAGTGAGTGAGTATAAGAGTCAGGGAACTAGTGAGTGAAGAAGTGAGTGAACTAGTGAGTGAACTAGTAAGTGAATGAGTGAGTGAGTATAAGAGTCAGGGAACTAGTGAGTGAGCTAGTGAGGGAGTAAGGGAGTGAGAGAAGGAGCGAGTGGGTGTGTAATGGAGTGAGTGAATTAGTGAGTGACTAATTGAGGAAGTAAGGGAGTGAGTGAATGAGTGAGTGATAGAGTAAGGGAGTGAGTGAATGAGTGAGTGATAGAGTAAGTGAATGAGTGAGTAAGGGAGTGAGTGAATGAGTGAGTAAGGGAGTGAGTGAATGAGTGAGTACCGTAAAATGGATACAATATTCAACTCTTACTTTCCCAGCACTGAGTCGACCGTGTACAAATCTGTGACCCACTTGTCTTTCTTCACACTTACTTCCCTTGTTTCAAACGGCGCCTCCTCATCTGGAGAATAGGAAAGTGCACGAGTGTAAGGGAAGCAATCTAGTCAGTATGCCATACACAGACTGTAAGGGAAGCAATCTAGTCAGTATGACAATTCACATAACGAGGGGGGAGCAATCTAGTCAACAGAGGCACTATTGTTTGAATAGTTTCTACCAAATATTCCCAGACTAAAGCGTTTATTACGAAGATTAAAACTTTTGTTACATTTCAAGCCATTTAATACCTTCCATGAGCAAGAAACAGATGTGCTATCTGACAAACCAACAAACTGTACCAGCATCACAGTGCGTAGTTTACAAACATTTAGTCCAATGTTTCAGGCGCTGGTGCATACTTTAGGGGACATAGAAAGTTTTCTTAACGCCAACTGATAAGCAGCTACTTGCCTGCTACCACTGGGCCCATTCTCATAATAGTCATTAAATAAACAATGGCAACAAATCTTTTTATTTTTTAAAAGAGAAACTTTTAGTTTGTCTAGTGTCGCACGGTATGCGATTTGTGTAAGTGCACTGTAATGTGTTTAAGTGCACTGTAATGTGTTTAAGTGTTATGTAATGTGTTTAAGTGTTATGTAATGTGTTTAAGTGTTGTGTAATGTGTTTAAGTGTTATGTAATGTGTTTAAGTGTTATTTATTAAGCTGGTTTCAAGAAATGTATTTAAGTGTTATTTATTGTGTTGGTTTCAAGTAAAGTGTTTAAGTGTTATTTAATGTTATTTGTGTAAGTGTTATTTATTATATGTAAGTGTAATGTCACAAATCCAGGCTCAGCTACCACCGACTATTTAAAAAAATAATAAATCACCACCCAGGTTGGGCAACACGTCACAGATGAAATTCAATTTAGAAAACTATTTCCCGGCCATGACCTTGGCTGTATTTAACAAAGACGCCTTTAGTTAGAGGCTATTCGTTATGGAGGATAACACCAAGCCCTAATCAAATTAGGAAAAGGAGGGGGGGGGGCAAAGACAGCACCTTGCTTAGTTCGGGCCATACCCAGTTGTTTTTATGCAGACAAACCGGAAGTGACCTCATCGCCGGCTAAGACAACTCTTTATGTTGGATGTGTAGGACTTTGTTCGGCAGGACAACAATCGCGGCTTTGCAGCAACGCAGGCATCACGCGTTGTCTTGTTTTGGGGTAAACAATTTATTGCCCAGAATCAAAGATGGTAAACAAAATTATTTATTTTTTATTAACTTCCTGAGCTCCTCAAAAACCAGACGGGGAAGTTTCGACGAATAAATAGATATATTATTTATTATTTGTATAAAGCTGCATAATGTCTACTACATAATTTCTTGGTTTGTTGTCTGCCATTTAAATCAGTTTTTTTTTCTCTACATCTTTGCTTTCATCCGTTACATCTTTTTTTTTATAAATCTAAAATTAGAAACATTCCTTTCCCCCCATAGAAAACACAATTAATTGGATCAGAAGAAGAATCGTTTAGCTAAAGGCGGATGATACGGGTGAAAATTTATCTCATAAAAAATGGGCGAAATAGAGAACACACTTCGAAAACCCGATTCGTTGGGGCGCCTTTCCTTTATACTGAGGGGCGTCATTTTTTAGCTAAAATGAGAGTGTGAATATTTGCCAGACTGTAGCTCTACCATTGGAGTTACACACAGACAAGCTGAATTTGTTTATTATAAGGTTCTATGTGAATTTGGAAGGTACTATGTGAATTGGTAAGGTACTATGTGAATTGGGAAGGTACTATGTGAATTGGGAAGGTACTATGTGAATTGGGAAGGTACTATGTGAATTGGGAGGGTACTATGGGAATTTAGAGGGTACTATGTGAATTGGGAGGGTACTATGTGAATTGGTAATGTACTATAGGAATTGGGAGGGTACTATGTGAATTGGTAATGTACTAGGTGAATTGGGAAGGTACTATGTGAATTGGGAAGGTACTATGTGAATTGGGAGGGTACTATGGGAATTGGTAAGGTACTATGTGAATTGGTAATGTACTATGTGAATTAGGAGGGTACTATGAGAATTGGTAATGTACTATGTGAATTGGTAATTTACTATGTGAATTGGTAATGTACTATGTGAATTGGTAATGTACTATGTTAATTGGTAATGTACTAGGTGAATTGGTAATGTACTAGGTGAATTGGTAATGTACTAGGTGAATTGGGAAGTTACTATGTGAATTGGGAGGGTACTATGGGAATTGGTAAGGTACTATGTGAATTGGTAATGTACTATGTGAATTAGGAGGGTACTATGAGAATTGGTAATGTACTAGGTGAATTGGTAATGTACTATGTGAATTGGTAATGTACTATGTGAATTGGTAATGTACTATGTTAATTGGTAATGTACTAGGTGAATTGGTAATGTACTAGGTGAATTGGTAATGTACTAGGTGAATTGGGAAGGTACTATGTGAATTGGGAGGGTACTATGTGAATTGGTAATGTACTATGTTAATTGGTAATGTACTATGTTAATTGGTAATGTACTATGTGAATTGGTAATGTACTATGTGAATTGGTAATGTACTATGTTAATTGGTAATGTACTATGTGAATTGGTAATGTACTATGTTAATTGGTAATGTACTATGGGAATTGGTAATGTACTATGTGAATTGGTAATGTACTATGTTAATTGGTAATGTACTATGTTAATTGGTAATGTACTATGTTAATTGGTAATGTACTATGTAAATTGGTAATGTACTATCTTGTTTTATAAATAAGTGGCTATCACCAGTTAAACTCGCCTAAACTAAGTTCTGAACATTCTTACAGTAAACATGAGACTATCTAAGTGCTGAACATTCTTACAGTAAACATGAGACTATCTAAGTGCTGAACATTCTTACAGTAAACATGAGACTATCTAAGTGCTGAACATTCTTACAGTAAACATGAGACTATCTAAGTGCTGAACATTCTTACAGTAAACATGAGACTTTCTAAGTGCTGAACATTCTTACAGTAAACATGAGACTTTCTAAGTGCTGAACATTCTTACAGTAAACATGAGACTTTCTAAGTGCTGAACATTCTTACAGTAAACATGAGACTTTCTAAGTGCTGAACATTCTTACAGTAAACATGAGACTATCTAAGTGCTGAACATTCTTACAGTAAACATGAGACTATCTAAGTGCTGAACATTCTTACAGTAAACATGAGACTTTCTAAGTGCTGAACATTCTTACAGTAAACATGAGACTATCTAAGTGCTGAACATTCTTACAGTAAACATGAGACTATCTAAGTGCTGAACATTCTTACAGTAAACATGAGACTTTCTAAGTGCTGAACATTCTTACAGTAAACATGAGACTATATAAGTGCTGAACATTCTTACAGTAAACATGAGACTTTCTAAGTGCTGAACATTCTTACAGTAAACATGAGACTATTTAAATCCCATAAATTAACGTCACCATCTTGTCTCTATCTGTCGTGGGCGGGCGGAAAAACAAAAGTTAAAAAAATGATACACTTCCCGTGATGCTATCGAGCTGAAATTTTGCACATAGACTCGTGTTACCTAACAATGCATAGTTTTTTAAAATTTCAAATCGATCGAATGTACTGTCATTAAATTACACATTTTTAGTTTATCTCTATGTAACTCTATGTAGCCGTCTGCTATTGTTTACATCCACGTTTCACTGGAGTTCAACCCCACATCCCCGTGTTTTACAGCAAGGAGAGTTCAGTCACGTTCAGTCTGTAAATATTTGTCTCGCGGTGCATATTATATTGAAGATAATCACTACTTTTAGTTATGTCTTATATATAAGTGATTTATAGTCAACAACTTTGTTTTTACGGGTTGTTTAATTGTGAGTTTGCCAACGGCGTGATGGCCATACAAGGAATGACAGATTAATAACAATGGTATAATCTCTACAGGGAAACTTTTTATCATGCAAATGTAATACAAATGTAATTAATCTCTTTCACGGCGTTGAAAATGTATGGACGCGCGAAATTGATCAGGTTCCATAAGTTTATCATATTCTATAATGTGATCATGTTCTATAATTTTATCCTGTTCTATAATTTTATCCTGTTCTATAATTGTATCCTGTTCTATAATTTTATCCTGTTCTATAATTTTATCCTGTTCTATAATTTTATCCTGTTCTATAATTTTATCCTGTTCTATAATTTTATCCTGTTCTATAATTTTATCCTGTTCTATAATTTTATCCGGTTCTATAATTTTATCCTGTTCTACATTTTGCGGGGGAAAAGCATCGAGTTTTAGTTGGCGCTTGCTACAGTTGAACTCTTAGCTAAAAGTGCATGTTTAGACGGTGTGCCATCCGTGCATTCTGTAAGTGTGTGTGTGTGTGGGGGGGGGGCAGCACATTTGAAGTAATGTTGGCAAGTACTTGCGAGAAAAGTAATTCAGGTAGCAATTAGATGGTACCGCTCATCCACCTGGGGGTGGGGGTTGTAGGGATATTACTCAACAAAGATACGATTGGAATGTAGCACCAAGGATAATAAGAAGCCATACGATCCTTCATGCCAGGCAAGAGTTCTAAACACCGGTCCCAATAACTTAACCCCTGAAAGAGGCCATACGATCCTTCATGCCAGGCAAGAGTTTTAAACACCGGTCCCAATAACTTAACCCCTGAAAGAGGCCATACGATCCTTCATGCCAGGCAATAGTTTTAAACACCGGTCCCAATAACTTAACCCCTGAAAGAGGCCATACGATCCTTCATGCCAGGCAAGAGTTCTAAACACCGGTCCCAATAACTTAACCCCTGAAAGAGGCCATACGATCCTTCATGCCAGGCAAGAGTTTTAAACACCGGTCCCAATAACTTAACCCCTGAAAGAGGCCATACGATCCTTCATGCCACACAAGAGTTTTAAACACCGGTCCCAATAACTTAACCCCTGAAAGAGGCCATACGATCCTTCATGCCACACAAGAGTTTTAAACACCGGTCCCAATAACTTAACCCCTGAAAGAGGCCATACGATCCTTCATGCCACACAAGAGTTTTAAACACCGGTCCCAATAACTTAACCCCTGAAAGAGGCCATACGATCCTTCATGCCAGGCAAGAGTTCTAAACACCGGTCCCAATAACTTAACCCCTGAAAGAGGCCATACGATCCTTCATGCCACACAAGAGTTTTAAACACCGGTCCCAATAACTTAACCCCTGAAAGAGGCCATACGATCCTTCATGCCACACAAGAGTTTTAAACACCGGTCCCAATAACTTAACCCCTGAAAGAGGCCATACGATCCTTCATGCCAGGCAAGAGTTCTAAACACCGGTCCCAATAACTTAACCCCTGAAAGAGGCCATACGATCCTTCATGCCAGGCAAGAGTTTTAAACACCGGTCCCAATAACTTAACCCCTGAAAGAGGCCATACGATCCTTCATGCCAGGCAAGAGTTCTAAACACCGGTCCCAATAACTTAACCCCTGAAAGAGGCCATACGATCCTTCATGCCAGGCAAGAGTTTTAAACACCGGTCCCAATAACTTAACCCCTGAAAGAGGCCATACGATCCTTCATGCCAGGCAAGAGTTCTAAACACCGGTCCCAATAACTTAACCCCTGAAAGAGGCCATACGATCCTTCATGCCAGGCAAGAGTTCTAAACACCGGTCCCAATAACTTAACCCCTGAAAGAAGCCATACAGACTACCGACGTCCATCTTATGTTGTAACCGTTGCGATGGTTATTTTATGAGGTCATACAATTTTGATCATTGAACTCTTTGTTCACAACAATTTTTAAGAACTATACATCAGCTGATTGTGACGTCAACTCAAATAGAATTCAATCTGATTTGCGATGCTCTTCTACACATAGAAGATCTACACACAAGAAGATCTACACACAAGAAGATCTACACACAAGAGGATCTACACACAAGAAGATCTACACAGAAGAAGATCTACACACAAGAAGATCTACACACAAGAAGATCTACACACAAGAAGATCTACACACAAGAAGATCTACACACAAGAAGATCTACACACAAGAATTCCCTCCAGATCCATTAATGCTGAGAACGCATAGCAACAACGATTCTCAAACTGTGCTTTCACTGGGACACACACACTCAGGGGCTGGGGGCGGGAAGGGGAATTGCTGAGATGACGAGAGATCTTCATGGAGAGTTGTATTTCTTAATTCACCAGCCTACTGGTCGATCACGTGACTGTTTATTTACTCGAGGTTAAATTAAACAAATAAACAAGAGAGCTTGAACTTGTGGCACACCGAGGAGACCACCGAGATAATTATTTACTACAGGAGATCGCTAAAAAATCTGGCAAGTGGGCAATGTAGCAAAACATGTCGTCATCACGCATCAAAACAACGACCGGAATATTTTGGAAACTTTAAAAAAAATTATGTGTTGATAAAATTTTAAAAAATTTAGAAAAATAATAAAATGTAAAAGAACATAATGCAAGTTTCGTGTTTAAATTTGTGTCTATATATATAAAATAATTTCAGTCTTAACAATGTGCATTTAAGAATTTCTAAATAATCAGATCTCTAAATTCATTGTCTTATTCATGCAACTTCTGTCTCTTTTCATCTATAGCAGTTTGAAGAATTGTTCTTTATTTCCCTTCTCTTGTGGCATGAAATGTGCACAATCAAATACGTTATTAGAAGAAATGTTCTGAGAAATTAAATTTTTTAAAATTCTTTTTTTTTGTGTTACAAACAACTTCTTTCCTTTTAAATATTGTAACATTATGAAGTTCCAAATTCAGCTTTAAAATGTGAATGTGGTTTCAGGATGGAAAAACAACTTTTAAAGGAATGCTATTTACATTCTTATACGTCACCAAAACTTGGAATAATCTCGACTTGCTTCAACACTTTTAGCAGTGACGTAAGCATGCCAAACAGTTTGTACAAACACTGACTTGACAATTTAGTCATTCCATACAGTTCATGCACACACTGACTTGACAATTTAGTCATTCCAAACAGTTCATTCAAACACTGACTTGACAATTTAGTCATTCCAAACAGTTCATGCAAACACTGACTTGACAATTTAGTCATTCCATACAGCTCATGCAAACACTGACTTGACAATTTAGTCATTCCATACAGCTCATGCAAACACTGACTTGACAATTTAGTCATTCCAAACAGTTCATGCAAACACTGACTTGACAATTTAGTCATTCCATACAGCTCATGCAAACACTGACTTGACAATTTAGTCATTCCAAACAGTTCATGCACACACTGACTTGACAATTTAGTCATTCCATACAGTTCATACAAACACTGACTTGACAATTTAGTCATTCCAAACAGTTCATTCAAACACTGACTTGACAATTTAGTCATTCCAAACAGTTCTTACAAACACTGACTTGACAATTTAGTCATTCCAAACAGTTCTTACAAACACTGACTTGACAATTTAGTCATTCCAAACAGTTCTTACAAACACTGACTTGACAATTTAGTCATTCCATACAGTTCATTCAAACACTGACTTGACAATTTAGTCATTCCAAACAGTTTTTACAAACACTGACTTGACAATTTAGTCATTCCAAACAGTTCATGCACACACTGACTTGACAATTTAGTCATTCCATACAGTTCATTCAAACACTGACTTGACAATTTAGTCATTCCATACAGTTCATTCAAACACTGACTTGACAATTTAGTCATTCCATACAGTTCATGCAAACACTGACTTGACAATTTAGTCATTCCATACAGTTCATTCAAACACTGACTTGACAATTTAGTCATTCCATACAGTTCATGCAAACACTGACTTGACAATTTAGTCATTCCATACAGTTCATTCAAACACTGACTTGACAATTTAGTCATTCCATACAGTTCATTCAAACACTGACTTGACAATTTAGTCATTCCATACAGTTCATTCAAACACTGACTTGACAATTTAGTCATTCCATACAGTTCATTCAAACACTGACTTGACAATTTAGTCATTCCATACAGTTCATGCAAACACTGACTTGACAATTTAGTCATTCCAAACAGTTCATGCAAACACTGACTTGACAATTTAGTCATTCCAAACAGTTCATTCAAACACTGACTTGACAATTTAGTCATTCCAAACAGTTCATGCAAACACTGACTTGACAATTTAGTCATTCCAAACAGTTCATGCAAACACTGACTTGACAATTTAGTCATTCCAAACAGTTCATGCAAACACTGACTTGACAATTTAGTCATTCCATACAGTTCATTCAAACACTGACTTGACAATTTAGTCATTCCAAACAGTTCATTCAAACACTGACTTGACAATTTAGTCATTCCATACAGTTCATTCAAACACTGACTTGACAATTTAGTCATTCCATACAGTTCATTCAAACACTGACTTGACAATTTAGTCATTCCATACAGTTCATTCAAACACTGACTTGACAATTTAGTCATTCCATACAGTTCATTCAAACACTGACTTGACAATTTAGTCATTCCATACAGTTCATTCAAACACTGACTTGACAATTTAGTCATTCCATACAGTTCATGCAAACACTGACTTGACAATTTAGTCATTCCATACAGTTCATTCAAACACTGACTTGACAATTTAGTCATTCCATACAGTTCATGCAAACACTGACTTGACAATTTAGTCATTCCATACAGTTCATTCAAACACTGACTTGACAATTTAGTCATTCCATACAGTTCATGCAAACACTGACTTGACAATTTAGTCATTCCATACAGTTCATTCAAACACTGACTTGACAATTTAGTCATTCCATACAGTTCATTCAAACACTGACTTGACAATTTAGTCATTCCAAACAGTTCATGCAAACACTGACTTGACAATTTAGTCATTCCATACAGTTCATGCAAACACTGACTTGACAATTTAGTCATTCCATACAGTTCATTCAAACACTGACTTGACAATTTAGTCATTCCATACAGTTCATTCAAACACTGACTTGACAATTTAGTCATTCCATACAGTTCATGCAAACACTGACTTGACAATTTAGTCATTCCATACAGTTCATTCAAACACTGACTTGACAATTTAGTCATTCCATACAGTTCATTCAAACACTGACTTGACAATTTAGTCATTCCATACAGTTCATTCAAACACTGACTTGACAATTTAGTCATTCCATACAGTTCATTCAAACACTGACTTGACAATTTAGTCATTCCATACAGTTCATGCAAACACTGACTTGACAATTTAGTCATTCCATACAGTTCATTCAAACACTGACTTGACAATTTAGTCATTCCATACAGTTCATTCAAACACTGACTTGACAATTTAGTCATTCCAAACAGTTCATGCAAACACTGACTTGACAATTTAGTCATTCCATACAGTTCATTCAAACACTGACTTGACAATTTAGTCATTCCAAACAGTTCATTCAAACACTGACTTGACAATTTAGTCATTCCAAACAGTTCATTCAAACACTGACTTGACAATTTAGTCATTCCAAACAGTTCATGCAAACACTGACTTGACAATTTAGTCATTCCAAACAGTTCATTCAAACACTGACTTGACAATTTAGTCATTCCAAACAGTTCATTCAAACACTGACTTGACAATTTAGTCATTCCAAACAGTTCATGCAAACACTGACTTGACAATTTAGTCATTCCAAACAGTTCATGCAAACACTGACTTGACAATTTAGTCATTCCAAACAGTTCATTCAAACACTGACTTGACAATTTAGTCATTCCAAACAGTTCATGCAAACACTGACTTGACAATTTAGTCATTCCAAACAGTTCATTCAAACACTGACTTGACAATTTAGTCATTCCAAACAGTTCATTCAAACACTGACTTGACAATTTAGTCATTCCAAACAGTTCATTCAAACACTGACTTGACAATTTAGTCATTCCAAACAGTTCATGCAAACACTGACTTGACAATTTAGTCATTCCAAACAGTTCATTCAAACACTGACTTGACAATTTAGTCATTCCAAACAGTTCATACAAACACTGACTTGACAATTTAGTCATTCCAAACAGTTCATGCAAACACTGACTTGACAATTTAGTCATTCCAAACAGTTCATTCAAACACTGACTTGACAATTTAGTCATTCCAAACAGTTCATTCAAACACTGACTTGACAATTTAGTCATTCCAAACAGTTCATTCAAACACTGACTTGACAATTTAGTCATTCCAAACAGTTCATGCAAACACTGACTTGACAATTTAGTCATTCCAAACAGTTCATGCAAACACTGACTTGACAATTTAGTCATTCCAAACAGTTCATGCAAACACTGACTTGACAATTTAGTCATTCCAAACAGTTCATTCAAACACTGACTTGACAATTTAGTCATTCCAAACAGTTCATGCAAACACTGACTTGACAATTTAGTCATTCCAAACAGTTCATGCAAACACTGACTTGACAATTTAGTCATTCCAAACAGTTCATTCAAACACTGACTTGACAATTTAGTCATTCCAAACAGTTCATGCAAACACTGACTTGACAATTTAGTCATTCCAAACAGTTCATACAAACACTGACTTGACAATTTAGTCATTCCAAACAGTTCATGCAAACACTGACTTGACAATTTAGTCATTCCAAACAGTTCATCAAACACTGACTTGACAATTTAGTCATTCCAAACAGTTCATTCAAACACTGACTTGACAATTTAGTCATTCCAAACAGTTCATGCAAACACTGACTTGACAATTTAGTCATTCCAAACAGTTCATACAAACACTGACTTGACAATTTAGTCATTCCAAACAGTTCATTCAAACACTGACTTGACAATTTAGTCATTCCAAACAGTTCATACAAACACTGACTTGACAATTTAGTCATTCCAAACAGTTCATGCAAACACTGACTTGACAATTTAGTCATTCCAAACAGTTCATTCAAACACTGACTTGACAATTTAGTCATTCCAAACAGTTCATTCAAACACTGACTTGACAATTTAGTCATTCCAAACAGTTCATACAAACACTGACTTGACAATTTAGTCATTCCAAACAGTTCATTCAAACACTGACTTGACAATTTAGTCATTCCAAACAGTTCATACAAACACTGACTTGACAATTTAGTCATTCCAAACAGTTCATGCAAACACTGACTTGACAATTTAGTCATTCCAAACAGTTCATGCAAACACTGACTTGACAATTTAGTCATTCCAAACAGTTCATGCAAACACTGACTTGACAATTTAGTCATTCCAAACAGTTCATGCAAACACTGACTTGACAATTTAGTCATTCCAAACAGTTCATGCAAACACTGACTTGACAATTTAGTCATTCCAAACAGTTCATACAAACACTGACTTGACAATTTAGTCATTCCAAACAGTTCATGCAAACACTGACTTGACAATTTAGTCATTCCAAACAGTTCATACAAACACTGACTTGACAATTTAGTCATTCCAAACAGTTCATGCAAACACTGACTTGACAATTTAGTCATTCCAAACAGTTCATGCAAACACTGACTTGACAATTTAGTCATTCCAAACAGTTCATGCAAACACTGACTTGACAATTTAGTCATTCCAAACAGTTCATACAAACACTGACATGACAATTTAGTCATTCCAAACAGTTCATGCAAACACTGACTTGACAATTTAGTCATTCCAAACAGTTCATGCAAACACTGACTTGACAATTTAGTCATTCCAAACAGTTCATGCAAACACTGACTTGACAATTTAGTCATTCCAAACAGTTCATACAAACACTGACTTGACAATTTAGTCATTCCAAACAGTTCATTCAAACACTGACTTGACAATTTAGTCATTCCAAACAGTTCATTCAAACACTGACTTGACAATTTAGTCATTCCAAACAGTTCATGCAAACACTGACTTGACAATTTAGTCATTCCAAACAGTTCATTCAAACACTGACATGACAATTTAGTCATTCCAAACAGTTCATACAAACACTGACATGACAATTTAGTCATTCCAAACAGTTCATGCAAACACTGACTTGACAATTTAGTCATTCCAAACAGTTCATGCAAACACTGACTTGACAATTTAGTCATTCCAAACAGTTCATGCAAACACTGACTTGACAATTTAGTCATTCCAAACAGTTCATTCAAACACTGACTTGACAATTTAGTCATTCCAAACAGTTCATTCAAACACTGACTTGACAATTTAGTCATTCCAAACAGTTCATTACAAACACTGACTTGACAATTTAGTCATTCCAAACAGTTCATGCAAACACTGACTTGACAATTTAGTCATTCCAAACAGTTCATTCAAACACTGACTTGACAATTTAGTCATTCCAAACAGTTCATGCAAACACTGACTTGACAATTTAGTCATTCCAAACAGTTCATGCAAACACTGACTTGACAATTTAGTCATTCCAAACAGTTCATTCAAACACTGACTTGACAATTTAGTCATTCCAAACAGTTCATGCAAACACTGACTTGACAATTTAGTCATTCCAAACAGTTCATGCAAACACTGACTTGACAATTTAGTCATTCCAAACAGTTCATTCAAACACTGACTTGACAATTTAGTCATTCCAAACAGTTCATGCAAACACTGACTTGACAATTTAGTCATTCCAAACAGTTCATGCAAACACTGACTTGACAATTTAGTCATTCCAAACAGTTCATGCAAACACTGACTTGACAATTTAGTCATTCCAAACAGTTCATGCAAACACTGACTTGACAATTTAGTCATTCCAAACAGTTCATTCAAACACTGACTTGACAATTTAGTCATTCCAAACAGTTCATGCAAACACTGACTTGACAATTTAGTCATTCCAAACAGTTCATGCAAACACTGACTTGACAATTTAGTCATTCCAAACAGTTCATTCAAACACTGACATGACAATTTAGTCATTCCATACAGTTCATTCAAACACTGACATGACAATTTAGTCATTCCAAACAGTTCATGCAAACACTGACTTGACAATTTAGTCATTCCAAACAGTTTGTATGATGTACTCACAGTAGTTTGGTTCACTCTCATCAACCTTGACCTTGTCCTTAGTGCTGGTCATGATGCCCTCTGATTTCATCAGACACCTGTAAATAGAAAGTCAGGTACACATAAAGACACTTGTCAATAGAAAGTAGGTACACATAAAGACACTTGCCAATAGAAAGTTATGTACACATATAGACACTTGTCAATAGAAAGTTATGTACACATATAGACACTTATCAATAGAAAATCATGTACACATATGAAATATTTGACTTATAAAGTCATGTACACATATGAAATATTTGACTTATAAAGTCATGTACACATATGAAATATTTGACTTATAAAGTCATGTACACATATGAAAATATTTGAATTATAAAGTCATGTACACATATGAAATATTTGACTTATAAAGTCATGTACACATATCAAATATTTGACTTATAAAGTCATGTACACATATGAAATATTTGACTTATAAAGTCATGTACACATATCAAATATTTGACTTATAAAGTCATGTACACATATCAAATATTTGACTTATAAAGTCATGTACACATATGGAATATTTGACTTATAAAGTCATGTACACATATCAAATATTTGACTTATAAAGTCATGTACACATATGGAATATTTGACTTATAAAGGCATGTACACATATCAAATATTTGACTTATAAAGTCATGTACACATATCAAATATTTGACTTATAAAGTCATGTACACATATCAAATATTTGACTTATAAAGTCATGTACACATATGAAATATTTGACTTATAAAGTCATGTACACATATCAAATATTTGACTTATAAAGTCATGTACACATATCAAATATTTGACTTATAAAGTCATGTACACATATGGAATATTTGACTTATAAAGTCATGTACACATATCAAATATTTGACTTATAAAGTCATGTACACATATGGAATATTTGACTTATAAAGTCATGTACACATATCAAATATTTGACTTATAAAGTCATGTACACATATGGAATATTTGACTTATAAAGTCATGTACACATATCAAATATTTGACTTATAAAGTCATGTACACATATGGAATATTTGACTTATAAAGTCATGTACACATATCAAATATTTGACTTATAAAGTCATGTACACATATGGAATATTTGACTTATAAAGTCATGTACACATATGGAATATTTGACTTATAAAGTCATGTACACATATCAAATATTTGACTTATAAAGTCATGTACACATATCAAATATTTGACTTATAAAGTCATGTACACATATGGAATATTTGACTTATAAAGTCATGTACACATATCAAATATTTGACTTATAAAGTCATGTACACATATGGAATATTTGACTTATAAAGTCATGTACACATATCAAATATTTGACTTATAAAGTCATGTACACATATGGAATATTTGACTTATAAAGTCATGTACACATATGGAATATTTGACTTATAAAGTCATGTACACATATCAAATATTTGACTTATAAAGTCATGTACACATATCAAATATTTGACTTATAAAGTCATGTACACATATGGAATATTTGACTTATAAAGTCATGTACACATATCAAATATTTGACTTATAAAGTCATGTACACATATCAAATATTTGACTTATAAAGTCATGTACACATATGGAATATTTGACTTATAAAGTCATGTACACATATCAAATATTTGACTTATAAAGTCATGTACACATATGGAATATTTGACTTATAAAGTCATGTACACATATCAAATATTTGACTTATAAAGTCATGTACACATATGGAATATTTGACTTATAAAGTCATGTACACATATCAAATATTTGACTTATAAAGTCATGTACACATATGGAATATTTGACTTATAAAGTCATGTACACATATCAAATATTTGACTTATAAAGTCATGTACACATATGGAATATTTGACTTATAAAGTCATGTACACATATGGAATATTTGACTTATAAAGTCATGTACACATATCAAATATTTGACTTATAAAGTCATGTACACATATCAAATATTTGACTTATAAAGTCATGTACACATATGGAATATTTGACTTATAAAGTCATGTACACATATCAAATATTTGACTTATAAAGTCATGTACACATATGGAATATTTGACTTATAAAGTCATGTACACATATCAAATATTTGACTTATAAAGTCATGTACACATATGGAATATTTGACTTATAAAGTCATGTACACATATGGAATATTTGACTTATAAAGTCATGTACACATATGGAATATTTGACTTATAAAGTCATGTACACATATGGAATATTTGACTTATAAAGTCATGTACACATATGAAATATTTGACTTATAAAGTCATGTACACATATGAAATATTTGAATTATAAAGTCATGTACACATATGAAATATTTGACTTATAAAGTCATGTACACATATGGAATATTTGACTTATAAAGTCATGTACACATATCAAATATTTGACTTATAAAGTCATGTACACATATCAAATATTTGACTTATAAAGTCATGTACACATATGGAATATTTGACTTATAAAGTCATGTACACATATCAAATATTTGACTTATAAAGTCATGTACACATATCAAATATTTGACTTATAAAGTCATGTACACATATGGAATATTTGACTTATAAAGTCATGTACACATATCAAATATTTGACTTATAAAGTCATGTACACATATGGAATATTTGACTTATAAAGTCATGTACACATATCAAATATTTGACTTATAAAGTCATGTACACATATGGAATATTTGACTTATAAAGTCATGTACACATATCAAATATTTGACTTATAAAGTCATGTACACATATGGAATATTTGACTTATAAAGTCATGTACACATATCAAATATTTGACTTATAAAGTCATGTACACATATGGAATATTTGACTTATAAAGTCATGTACACATATGGAATATTTGACTTATAAAGTCATGTACACATATCAAATATTTGACTTATAAAGTCATGTACACATATCAAATATTTGACTTATAAAGTCATGTACACATATGGAATATTTGACTTATAAAGTCATGTACACATATCAAATATTTGACTTATAAAGTCATGTACACATATGGAATATTTGACTTATAAAGTCATGTACACATATCAAATATTTGACTTATAAAGTCATGTACACATATGGAATATTTGACTTATAAAGTCATGTACACATATGGAATATTTGACTTATAAAGTCATGTACACATATGGAATATTTGACTTTTATAGTCATGTACACATATGGAATATTTGACTTATAAAGTCATGTACACATATGAAATATTTGACTTATAAAGTCATGTACACATATGAAATATTTGAATTATAAAGTCATGTACACATATGAAATATTTGACTTATAAAGTCATGTACACATATGGAATATTTGACTTATAAAGTCATGTACACATATCAAATATTTGACTTATAAAGTCATGTACACATATCAAATATTTGACTTATAAAGTCATGTACACATATGGAATATTTGACTTATAAAGTCATGTACACATATCAAATATTTGACTTATAAAGTCATGTACACATATGGAATATTTGACTTATAAAGTCATGTACACATATCAAATATTTGACTTATAAAGTCATGTACACATATGGAATATTTGACTTATAAAGTCATGTACACATATGGAATATTTGACTTATAAAGTCATGTACACATATGGAATATTTGACTTATAAAGTCATGTACACATATGGAATATTTGACTTATAAAGTCATGTACACATATCAAATATTTGACTTATAAAGTCATGTACACATATCAAATATTTGACTTATAAAGTCATGTACACATATCAAATATTTGACTTATAAAGTCATGTACACATATCAAATATTTGACTTATAAAGTCATGTACACATATCAAATATTTGACTTATAAAGTCATGTACACATATCAAATATTTGACTTATAAAGTCATGTACACATATCAAATATTTGACTTATAAAGTCATGTACACATACGAAATATTTGACTTATAAAGTCATGTACACATATGAAATATTTGACTTATAAAGTCATGTACACATATGAAATATTTGACTTATAAAGTCATGTATACATATGAAATATTTGACTTATACAATTGATGTCTGTAACCATATAATCACTCCGGTTTACTCTCTGGGGCCTCACCGCACGGTTAGGGGATCCCTGGTATTGAACCTCAAAGTATTACCACCGGTTACAGTATTATAAACAACAAAATAACTTGTGTGGGAATGTTATAAAATAACAAGGTAACTTTGTGGGAATGTTATAAAATAACACGGTAACTTGTGTGGGAATGTTATAAAATAACAAGGTAACTTGTGTGGGAATGTTATAAAATAACACGGTAACTTGTGTGGGAATGTTATAAAATAACAAGGTAACTTGTGTGGGACTGTTATAAAATAACAAGGTAACTTGTGTGGGAATGTTATAAAATAACAAGGTAACTTGTGTGGGAATGTTATAAAATAACAGGTAACTTGTGTGGGAGTGTTATAAAATAACAAGGTAACTTGTGTGGGAGTGTTATAAAATAACAAGGTAACTTGTGTGGGAATGTTATAAAATAACAAGGTAACTTGTGTGGGAATGTTATAAAATAACAAGGTAACTTGTGTGGGAATGTTATAAAATAACAAGGTAACTTGTGTGGGAATGTTATAAAATAACAAGGTAACTTGTGTGGGAATGTTATAAAATAACAAGGTAACTTGTGTGGGAATGTTATAAAATAACAAGGTAACTTGTGTGGGAATGTTATAAAATAACAAGGTAACTTGTGTGGGAATGTTATAAAATAACAAGGTAACTTGTGTGGGAATGTTATAAAATAACAAGGTAACTTGTGTGGGAATGTTATAAAATAACAAGGTAACTTGTGTGGGAATGTTATAAAATAACAAGGTAACTTGTGTGGGAGTGTTATAAAATAACAAGGTAACTTGTGTGGGAGTGTTATAAAATAACAAGGTAACTTGTGTGGGAATGTTATAAAATAACAAGGTAACTTGTGTGGGAATGTTATAAAATAACAAGGTAACTTGTGTGGGAATGTTATAAAATAACAAGGTAACTTGTGTGGGAATGTTATAAAATAACAAGGTAACTTGTGTGGGAATGTTATAAAATAACAAGGTAACTTGTGTGGGAATGTTATAAAATAACAAGGTAACTTGTGTGGGAGTGTTATAAAATAACAAGGTAACTTTGGGAATGTTATAAAATAACAGGTAACTTGTGTGGGAGTGTTATAAAATAACAAGGTAACTTGTGTGGGAATGTTATAAAATAACAAGGTAACTTGTGTGGGAATGTTATAAAATAACAAGGTAACTTGTGTGGGAATGTTATAAAATAACAAGGTAACTTGTGTGGGAATGTTATAAAATAACAAGGTAACGTGTGTGGGAATGTTATAAAATAACAAGGTAACTTGTGTGGGAGTGTTATAAAATAACAAGGTAACTTGTGTGGGAGTGTTATAAAATAACAAGGTAACTTGTGTGGGAGTGTTATAAAACAACAAAATAAATCGCGTGAGAGTGTTACACAAGTACAATCACAACATAGTATTTGTTCTCGTCCATGGCACATTAAAAGCTCGATGACTGGATGATGTTTGGAAGAGCGGAGGGGGGGGTGGGCTACGTCATAACACTGAAATATTGAGAAGATGATTTATTCAATATCTTTGTACTTTACCTCGCCCAGGGGCGGGTGGTTTAACCTACGTGTGTTAAAGTTGGGGGGGGGGAGTTACAACAGATTATAATCACGTGACGTGAGGTGGTCTGGATAATCGCCTAACTCAGTTTTAGATCAATGACGGGTGTAGGTAAAGAAGAGAATGAAGTCGCTCTGACAGAAGTGGGGTCTTTGGTGAAGTCGTCGTGACAGAAGTGTGGTGGTTGGTGAGGTAGGGAAAGGGGAGGGGGGCAACAAAAGTATGGTAAACCTTTTATTGACAAACCTCCAGCAGGAAGACGGCACAATTGTCTGACAGTTTGCACTAGCACGGCCTCAGATTCCATAGCGCCTAACAGATCGAGAGTTTATTAATGAAGATATATAAATGGAAGATATGACCTCATAAAAATCCCGACATCAATATTACTCTTTAAACCAATGTTATAGCGTAATATCATGAAATAAAAACAACGATAAAACTTACAAGAAACAATAAAAACTAATTAAATTAAATTATCTTTTGTCCGTCGTGATGGACGAGCACCAATAACAATAATAATAAACACACACGGGGCAGAAAGAAATACAACAAGAATTGCCAAGCAATGGACTATCAATAGATTAACGATAGATTGGAGAAAGATTGAATAAAATTGTACGCCTTGGTTAAAAGTCTGATAAATGTGATGACAGGTCCAAAAATAAAACACGTTATTCCTCTATATTCTCGTTAAAACCAGGGCAACATTCAATGGCAACTAATTCGTGACCATCAAACTATTACGTCATGCACGTCAGAGTCAAGCTATGGGCAGACCGCTGTAAGAATAACGAGAAGGTAAGCGTGTAACAACTTGAGAACCCACTAAGTTCTGTTTGTCATAGATGACGTCAGTATCTGTGTAAATACTGTGTATAGTCCCCCCCCCTCCCCCCGGGTGCCGTTTGTGGATCTATCTACAGTGATTGACAGTTTAACTGTTGAACATAACCGATTGACTACACATCATAGGCTATCCAATATAGTGACAGGCAAATCATTACATCATAGTAACAGGCAATTCATTACATTATAGTGAAGGGCAATTCATTACATTATAGCGACAGGCAATTCATTACATTATAGTGACAGGAAATTCATTACATTATAGTGACAGGAAATTCATTACATTATAGTGACAGGAAATTCATTACATTATAGTGACAGGCAATTCATTACATTATAGTGACAGGCAATTCATTACATTATAGTGACAGGAAATTCATGACATTATAGTGACAGGCAATTCATTACATTATAGTGACAGGCAATTCATGACATTCTAGTGACAGGCAATTCATGACATTCTAGTGACAGGCAATTCATGACATTATATTGAAGGGCAATTCATTACATTATAGTGACAGGCAATTCATTATATTATAGTGACAGGCAATTAATTACATTATAGTGACAGGCAATTCATTACATTATAGTGACAGGCAATTCATGACATTATAGTGACAGGCAATGCATTACATTATAGTGACAGGCAATTCATTACATTATAGTGACAGGCTAATCATGACATTCTAGTGACAGGCAATTCATTACATTATAGTGACAGGCAATTCATTACATTATAGTGACAGGCAATTCATTACATTATAGTGACAGGCAATTCATTACATTATAGTGAGAGGAGATTCATTACATTATAGTGACAGGAGATTCATTACATTATAGTGACAGGAGATTCATTACATTATAGTGAGAGGAGATTCATTACAATATAGTGGGAGAGAGAGAGAGAGAGAGAAAGAGGAGCGAATGAGAAAAAGAGAGAAGCAAGGACCCCATATTAGATCATATGCACAATGATTAATGAGTGCACAGTGCACACCATGCTAGATCATATGCACAATAAGTGCACAGTGCACACCATATTAGATCATATGCACAATAAGTGCACAGTGCACACCATGTTATATCATATGAACAATAAGTGCACAGTGCACACCATGCTAGATCATATGCACAATAAGTGCACAGTGCACACCATATTAGATCATATGAACAATAAGTGCACACCATGTTAGGTCATTTACACAATAAGTGCACAGTGCACACCATATTAGATCATATGAACAATAAGTGCACACCATGTTAGATCATTAACACAATAAGTGCACAGTGCACACCATATTAGATCGAAGTCGGTACTCAACTCCATAACATCCATTTAATTAACTCAGTTAATTCATTGTAACGCTTGGGAAGTCATGTAACGGTTGAACAACTTGCCTCGAGTTTGTGTACAAATTCCCGTGTCAAAAATGCCGTAAAAGTAATCAAGGGCACACCACCTGCCAACTGCACCGTTTCGGAGTTAACGCCCCTTGGTTGCTGTTGTTTTTTTTTACCTCCTCATTGATCAGGTGCCGGAAGTGATAATTACCCGTTACCCGGATGTGACGGCAGCCATCTTGTCGTTAGGTAAACCGCTGAAACTTGTGTACAAGATATTTCCTAAATTAAGGCCAAAGGTCATGAGAAACAAAACCTTGACCCTCCTATTTACCATTTTGTCGTCGGCACTCAAAAACTGTGACACTAGCATGGACCCTAGATTACATTAATATTTTGTTGCTTATTTAATGTATATATTATTTTTTCCCCTAACTACTTGACATTAAGCATGCCATTCCTTATCGTTCGCAACAGTTAGAAATGCAAGGCGCGCGTTGAAACATTTAGACAGGCCAGGACACTGTGCTACATGGAAAGGGGTGGTGGGATGGGGGGTTATGGGGTGCAAGCTAGCTCGCGGGGATATGGGGTGCAAGCTCGCGGGGGTATGGGGGGTATGGGATGCAAGCTCGCGGACATGTTTCAGTGATCGTTATTTCAGATTGGCTTTCTATCTACCGACCCAGAGATTACCAGAGTTATCCGACCCTGAGATTACCAGAGTTATCCGCTCCTAAGATTACCAGAGTTATCCGACCCTGAGATTACCAGAGTTATCCGCTCCTGCAACCTTTAAAGTCACGGCTTAAAATGTTCATTTCTGCATTTGTGACACAGGTGTTGTTGTTGCTGTCGTTGGTGCTGTTTGTTGTTGCTGTCGTTGTTGCTGTCGTTGGTGCTGTTTGTTGTTGCTGTCGTTTTTGCTGTCGTGGTGCTGGTTGTTGTTGCTGTAGCAGTCAATATTTAAAATAGGTGTGCTATATTTGTTATTAAATTAATAAAAGTGTTAGCTTTTAAAGTATATTTAGAAATTAACCGAATTTTTTTTAAAGTCTGCTGATTGGTTTCGTAAAAGAAAGAAGAGGTAAAAAAACAATGAGGTTCTCAAAAAATGGCCAATGGCAGCATTAATTTGCGTAGTTTCTTGGAAGTAGCTAAGTGATGTGTTCAAAACAAACCATGGTGATGTTTTAGAAATGACTTGGATTCTAACAAACACAAACAATAATCAATTGAGAACCATCAGATAGATCATCATAGGCTTCCTGGCCAGAACTGTCTTCAAAACACGTAGCTCTAAAGGAATCCGTTCCTCTGAAAGTTCTAGGAGTGTATGGACACAGGAGGCAGTCCCCTGGAGTATATGAACACAGGATGTAGTCCCTGGAGTGTATGAACACAGGAGGCAGTCCCCTGGAGTGTATGAACACAGGAGGTAGTCCCCTGGAGTGTATGAATACAGGAGGCTGTCCCCTGGAGTGTATAAATACAGGAGGCTGTCCCCTGGAGTGTATGGACACAGGAGGCAGTCCCCTGGAGTGTATGAACACATGAGGCAGTCCCCTGGAGTGTATGAACACAGGAGGCAATTCCCTGGAGTGCATGAACACAGGAGGCAGTCCCCTGGAGTGTATGGACACAGGAGGCAGTCCCCTGGAGTGTATGGACACAGGAGGCAGTCCCCTGGAGTGTATGAACACAGGAGGCAGTCCCCTGGAGTGTATGAACACAGGAGGCAGTCCCCTGGAGTGTATGAACACAGGAGGCAGTCCCCTGGAGTGTATGAACATAGGAGGCAGTCCCCTGGAGTGTATGAATACAGGAGGCAGTCCCCTGGAGTGTATGAATACAGGAGGCTGTCCCCTGGAGTGTATGGACAGGAGGCAGTCCCCTGGAGTGTATGGACACAGGAGGCAGTCCCCTGGAGTGTATGAATACAGGAAGCAGTCCCCTGGAGTGTATGAACACAGGAGGTAGTCCCCTGGAGTGTATGAATACAGGAGGCTGTCCCCTGGAGTGTATAAATACAGGAGGCTGTCCCCTGGAGTGTATGGACACAGGAGGCAGTCCCCTGGAGTGTATGAACACATGAGGCAGTCCCCTGGAGTGTATGAACACAGGAGGCAATCCCCTGGAGTGCATGAACAAGGAGGCAGTCCCCTGGAGTGTATGGACACAGGAGGCAGTCCCCTGGAGTGTATGGACAGGAGGCAGTCCCCTGGAGTGTATGAACACAGGAGGCAGTCCCCTGGAGTGTATGAACACAGGAGGCAGTCCCCTGGAGTGTATGAACACAGGAGGCAGTCCCCTGGAGTGTATGAACATAGGAGGCAGGACCCTGGAGTGTATGAATACAGGAGGCAGTCCCCTGGAGTGTATGAATACAGGAGGCTGTCCCCTGGAGTGTATGGACAGGAGGCAGTCCCCTGGAGTGTATGGACACAGGAGGCAGTCCCCTGGAGTGTATGAATACAGGAAGCAGTCCCCTGGAGTGTATGAACATAGGAGGCAGTCCCCTGGAGTGTATGAATACAGGAGGCAGTCCCCTGGAGTGTATGGACACAGGAGGCATATAAAAAATATCATATTTCCTAATAGAGGTTTATACAAAATAATTTAAACTTTTGCTTCTGTTTTAGTGGCTGGATCTTGACCAAACTTAGGACATAAAAAATAAAAATATATATTTTTCATTAAACTCCTAATGTATATTATTTTGGGGCCGGGGGCCCAAAATCTTTTTTTCTTAAACGTTTAATAATAATATATTCCCTATCCGATTGACACATATTGACACATCTCCATCAGGATCCAGATTGAAATCAACAGGTGTTTTTAACGTAATATCTTGCCCGGCTTGGGCCCTTTAACGTCACATCTTGCCCGGCTTGGGCCCCGGGAGCCCTTCTTGTCATTGTTTCTCATATGTGCTGTATACATTTTATTTTAATCATCCGATCACCATGCAACTTTCGGAAGTTGTTGAATACATTATCGCGAAGGTTTCTGACTAAAATGGACGGTTCTTGATCAAACTTGTTAAATAAGAATTTGATGTCTCATATTTAAATCTATAAGGCATTGAAACGATGATTTCCAAGAGTTAAAGCAGTTTTTGTGTTTGTTGTTTGTTTTTTTTTAATTAAAAAAAACTCTATGCGTAGCAGTGAGTACAGTGACGTATCAGTGACGATATGGTACGTATATAGACGTATCGTGAAACGTGACGACCTCAAACTTTCTTATTTATGGCCCCATCTTCATGAACTTTATTAGACGATTGGCCTGCGACTTGCCTGCGATTGGCCTGCGACTTGCCTGCGATTGGCCTGCGACTTGCCTGCGACTTGCCTGCGACTTGCCTGCGACTTGCCTGCGATTGGCCTGCGACTTGCCTGCGACTTGCCTGCGACTTGCCTGCGACTTGCCTGCGACTTGCCTGCGATTGGCCTGCGACTTGCCTGCGACTTGCCTGCGACTTGCTGCGATGGCCTGCGACTTGCCTGCGACTTGCCTGCGCTAACCGAAACCGATGAACATTCTTATTTATGTGGATATGACGCCAATGTCGGTCGTCTTATTTCACTTCCCAGCTGTCTTTGTTGTGGATATGGGGCCATCTTATAGACATTCGGTACAAGAGTTCCCCATGCTAACTGAAACCTATTTACCGCTGCGCAGCGCGGGGATTTTGCTAGTGGGACATAAGGCAATTAATTCTATCTTAGAAATAGAACACACGGATAATCTAATACAACCCTCAGATAGACATAAGTTAATTAGTTCTATCTTAGAAATAGAACACAAGGATAATCTAATACAACCCTCAAATAGACATAGGGATAAATACACAGTTCTCAGTCCGTATGCAAAAACAAACACATATAAATTCTCGTTCTTCCCGTCTGGATCTCGGACGTTAATGGGTGGCCTGACCAAACCAGGAAAAACAACACACTATAAACATTTAAAACTCTTTTTAAAAATGTAAGACTTGACATAAACAGTGATTAAGCGTAGGGCGCATTAATCTTTTATAAAGAGGTAGAGACTAGATACGATGAAATAAGATAATTACATATATCCCAACACATGTAATCTCCATTTACAAACAACTCAAGCACTACATTGTCGGTATGTGTCGGACACTTACTTTGCCTTGTAGTAACATATCCCAGAGTGCGCCAGCTCGGAGTGACCCATCGTGGACTCACTTCCGTTGTTGTTGACCTCACGTAGCCCGCACTGCTCGAACCGCTCTTGCAACTCGGCCACTAAATTGTAGTTTCCGTTCTCCGTCGTGCCATACATGAACGCTGGAGTAGGAGGACGGGGTTCGAACCCACGACGTCAGTGTGTGTCAGTTTGGAGCGGAAAGGCTCCCTCTGGGAATAAGGGTTCCTCCAGTGTGACAAAGGTCTCAAGCTCGCTTTGTCAGGGGCGGTGACTGTAGTAGGGCCCCCTGGCAATAAGGGCTCCTCCAGTGTGACAAAGGTCTCAAGCTCGCTTGGTCAGGGGCGGTGACTGTAGTAGGGCCCCCTGGCAATAAGGGCTCCTCCAGTGTGACAAAGGTCTCAAGCTCGCTTGGTCAGGGGCGGTGACTGTAGTAGGGCCCCCCTGGCAATAAGGGCTCCTCCAGCGTGACAAAGGCCTCAAGCTCGCTTGGTCAGGGGCGGTAGCTGCAGTGGGTTCCGATTGGTGCATAGAAAGGAGGAAGCCTAATGTCAGCTGCTGGTTTGTCCCACAAAAAGACTTTGAGAATATTTTAGTTTCCGTTTCAAGCTCACTTTGACCAATACGATCATAAATCAGTTCAATACGATCATAAATCAGTTTCTCCTTACAAAGAATCAAACTCAGAAATGTACTTCACTAAAAGTGATATAAATCATGGAACAATTTAAATAGAACACTTTTTTATGTGTCACATTTTTAAAACTAGATATTTGTTTGATGACTGTAGCTATCGCCAAAAAACTAGGACAGGAAAAAAATTATTACAAAATCGTGGGCTTCAATTTATAATTGTTTTTTTTTATTTTTCTTTGCGAGGCAAAAATATTATTCCCTTTAATTTAAATATTTTAAAAATATTAGAAATTTTTTATTAATAATAAATATAGAAAACTTCAAATGAACTTTGAACTGCTTTCAGTTCCCAATAATCCAAATAAACTAAACTCAATTTATAAGAAACAGAGACTGCAGAAAATCGAATGAAAATATTTAGAAAATCCTCTTTTAGAAAATAACTTATTGCGCCACTAGTAATTTTATGTCACGTGTAATTTCCGTACAACCGTATAAAAGCATTACGTGGATAAATAAAATGTGGAAATCGTAGCAAGATGACCAGGAATATCCCTCACCGTAACCTCAGCCTTTGTGCTAATCTCACCACGAGACAAAATCCAACTATTCAGTTCTAGGGACTGTGTGGTGTATCCACCGAGCCAAAAATGAAAGGCAGAAAAAGCCGAGATGACCTTTACGACAACACCACACAGCGGGCACGGGGAATAACTCGACTCATCCTTCTTGCGTGTCTATTTTACTTCATCTGGCTGGTTCTCACGTTATGCAAGTCTTTTATTCTCTTGGTGTAACCCTAATGATGGGTTTGGTGTAACCCTAATGATGGGGTTGGTGTAACCCTAATGATGGGGTTGGCTCGAACGAGATGGGAACTACCTTGGGGATTTGGTTGTTGTTGGTTGGTGGCAGTTCGTGGAGGTTTAGTTGTTGCGGGGTTATGGTAGCGGTGGTAGTTGAGGTGGGGGAGGGGGGAGAGAGAATTCAACTATTCCGGGAACTAAGCTCCAAGAGTTTTAACACACATTTTGATTTCAGATGACATACACCTGAAACAACATGATATCTGACCAGCCAATACCAGCCAATACCAGCCAATACCGGCCAATACCAGCCAATACCGGCCAATACCAGCCAATACCAGCCAATACCAGTAAATACCGGCCAATACCAGCCAATACCATCCAATACCGGCCAATACCAGCCAATACCGGCCAATACCAGCCAATACCATCCAATACCAGCCAATACCAGCCAATACCGGCCAATACCAGCCAATACCGGCCAATACCAGCCAATACCAGCCAATACCAGCCAATACCACCAAATTCCTCTTACACCCAAATCAAATTGATGAAGTTCTAGAACGAGGATAAACATCTATTGTACAGTCCAAGGTTTAAAGTAGCTTGAGGTATTATTTAACACTGTGGAGGGGGGCAGGAGGGTAGAGGAGGATGGAGAGGATGGAAGAGGGAGGAGGGTGGAGGAAGGGGCGGAGGAGGGGAGGGGAGGGTAGGAGGGGGTAGAGGGGATGGAAGAGGGAGGAGGGTGGAGGAGGGAGGGGAGGGGTGGAGGAGGGTAGAGGGGATGGAAGAGGGAGGAGGATGGAAGAGGGTGGAGAGGATGGAAGAGGGAGGAGGGTGGAGAGGATGGAAGAGGGAGGAGGGTGGAGAGGATGGAAGAGGGAGAGGGTGGAGAGAATGGAGGAGGGTGGAGGAGGGGTGGAGTAGGGGGTGGAGGGGGGTAGAAGTGATGGAAGAGGTGCCTATTTGATGTCCTCCCACCCACAGTATCCTCCCCTCTCCCTAATGTCTAATATCCGAACTCTGGTCTCATATACAGGTAAAAAACAAAACATTCCAGAAATCAGAGGGGGGGGGGAAGGGGGTGCGTGTAAAAAGCAACAACTTAACTCAAAGGTATTCTCCCCCGCCCCCTCCCTCCCCATAAACTGCACGTGCGCCTGAGGTAGGCTTATCATCTGACATTTGACTACACGAGCTGCCTCTACCTCAGGACTTACCTTTGGTGTGCACCTGTCCCTCAGGGAAAACACCTTTTCTCTCTCTCTCTCGTTCTCTTTCTCTCCTCTCTTTCTCTTTCCTTCTCTCTCTCTCTCTCTCTCTCTCCCTCTCTCATTTCTCTCTCTATCTCTTTGTCTCTTCCTTTAAAAAATAATTCCAACGGTTCTCAACTTTTTAAAAAAAATGTTAAAATCTCTACATACGCGGCTATTTTTAAAAATGACCACATGTCTGCTGATGTTTTTTTACAAAAGACTTTTGAAGTTCGTTGACTGGGAATTCAAAATGTCATCACCGCCTCGCTCCCTCAACGGCCACACAAGTTGTCAGGAAAGAAATTGTTTTTTTAAAAAAGAAAATCTGAGAATTTCTCCCGTCCATTTCAATACATGTGTTTGTGTACTTGTGGCGTACAAGAAATGCCAATGTGTACGTGTGGTGTACAAGAAATGCCAATGTGTACGTGTGGCGTACAAAAAATCCAAATGTGTACGTGTGGTGTACAAGAAATGACAATGTGTACGTGTGGCGTACAAATAAGAAACTTCTATAAGAGTTTAGAATACGCTGTAGACGTACCAATGAGCAGTGGCTACTGTGTTGTTAGATATAGAATGGCCTGGGTTGTTAGATATAGAATGGCCTGGGTTGTTAGATATAGAATGGCCTGGGTTGTTAGATATAGAATGGCCTGGGTTGTTAGATATAGAATGGCCTGGGTTGTTAGATATAGAATGGCCTGGGTTGTTAGATATAGAATGGCCTGGGTTGTTAGATATAGAATGGCCTGGGTTGTTAGATATAGAATGGCCTGGGTTGTTAGATATAGAATGGCCTGGGTTGTTAGATATAGAATGGCCTGGGTTGTTAGATGTAGAATGGCCTGGGTTGTCATTGCGGGAGGTTGCTACATGTTGGGGACTGTGAGGGGTTGTCAACGGGTTGTCATTTCCAGAGGTTGCAATATGTTGGGACTCTGAGAGGTTGTCAAAGGGTTGTCATTGCTGCAGGTTGCTATAGGATGGCCCAACGTGTGTCAGGTTTAATTCCTTTCTTTAGAGGTTTAGTCAAGCTAAGAGGCCGGTTTGACACATATTAACTAAGGTATCAAGCATCTGAAATCAGTCAGATTTCTGGTATTTATCTCGGCAATGCCCTCCACTCTCGACCCCAAACACTCCCCTTCTATTCAACGCAAATATTATTGACGTGAAACTCAACAGAACTTGGCAGTTACCAAGAAAACATTGTGTACGGTGTCACGACCCAGCGTGCACCGACGAGAGGAAGTGATACGGAATTTACCCAAGAAGGCGTTGCCCCCCATCCGCAGAGACGTCACAAGATAACTCCCCATCATGACACAGCGGCACGACTATTATGTCCCCTTACATGCATTCTGTATTCCACATGTTTGATTTCTACCAACCAAGGGTTCCCACGTAATGGGTTTTGTTGATATCGGAAATGTGGGAAGAATTTTTCACCCCAAGGACTCGAGATTTGCAGAATGTGTGGATGCAATGTGTTATGTGATGCTGATTGTTTAATAGATGCCCATTGTTGTATACAGTGGCGTAGCTAGAACTTTTGCCGCCCCGGGCGGTCTCCGATTTGCCGCCCTTTTAGGGGCCGTTCATAAATGACGTCACGCACCTGGGGGAGGGGAGTCATACATTTGTGACGATGTGTGACGAGGGGGTGTGTTTAAGAAATATGACGCCACGTCAAAAAGCGCAACTTTAAATAAAATTTCCACCTTTATATTTGATTACTGACACTTTATTTAATGACGTTTACGTAAAACGCGTGTTAGGATATTAGAGTGCAGCCTTACACTAAAAACTTAAATGACAAAAATTCGATTTTAAACATTCTCATTTTCCAATAGGAATAACGGCTTTTAAGGTGGGGCGGGTGTTAAAAGTTTGTGACGTCATATTCAAGAAGGGGTCTAAGTTTTTTGTGACAAAGGGGGAAGGGGTGAAAATCATCGAAAAACGCGTGACGTTATTTAAGGACGGACATTTAGTCGATTATAGGATGGTTTTTATAAATTAATAAACATGAATAAATAATTTTCATTGAAACGAAGTAAAGGTGGGGAACATGTTTACCATTGCATGCCATATTTATGTAAGCAGTAATAAAAGAGGCCGCATAATATGATATACCTATAAATACACATTTATAAAAATACACGATACCTTATTTAAAGGCCACAAGAAAGTTACCGAGGTCGCAGGCCGATGAGACAAAATATATTCCAAAATTACACAAAAAAAACATTACCAAACAAAGAAATGGTATGGTATACATTAGTTAGTAAAGTTAGTATGTAAGCATATTTATACACTTATTTTCACAATAGAAAAATCGTGTATTATGCTATCAAAATTTAAATTATTTGTAATATCTTGTTCTATGGACAGTATTGCAAGATTTTGTTGTCTTAAATCGCTCATTGTGGAACGAAGATAATTTTTTATCAACTTCAGTTTGGAGAAGCTTCTTTCACAATTAGCGACACTGATAGTAATTCTTGAAAAAAATCATAGCAAAATTAGAATGTTGGGTGCAGAATTTTCCAATATATACTGTTGAATAAATTTTAATAGATCAAAGGGGCCTTTTCCCCCGTTTTTCTAACATACTGTCTCTTCTTGTAGTGTATGTTACTATGTACAGCCATAAAAACATGGATGCCTTTTCTTTTAATATTGAACTGTTCTTAATCAATGTCAATAAATTATTTTATTTGGTTTTCAAATGCTTAATTTATTAGGTTGCATGGTATTATATACGATTATTTTCTTGCAAGGACATGCAACTCATCAAAGCGTTCTTTTATAACATGGATAAAAACATTTCTCGTTATACTTCCTGTTCTAAAAATAGAACCACGTCTTCGTAATTTTCCCCACTCATATTTTTTATCCTTCTAACTCCGGGTTCAGTTGATATCTCCAACTCTTCACAAATTGTTTGGCTGATATAACAGCTTTTCCTATTAGCACATTTCTTTCTTCCATGCAATGACGGGTTCCCTTAAATTGAGATAACATAGAAAAGAAAAAGATTGCATTGAATTGAGTAAAATTCCAGCTTCTGATCTCCTTTTACTAGTTATTTCTTCAGATGTCAATTTTTCCAAGACACTTGAAATTTTAAAGTATGTCTTTTTAAAAATTATTTATGCCTAATGAGGTGTTTATTAATGGATAAATTTGAATATTTTCATATTCTTGCCATAAATCTTAATAATTTTCCATAAAATAAACGAATTCAAAGTATTTCACATTTCTTTACTTGGATAGGCGTAACATTTTCAATGATTAACCGTATTTTAATTAAAAGAAAAATTATTGACAACTAACGGTTTAGTTAAACATAGACAGCTAACGGTTTAGTTAAACATGGACAACTAACGGTTTAGTTAAACATAGACAACTAACGGTTTAGTTAAACATAGACAACTGACGGTTTAGTTAAACATAGACAACTAACGGTTTAGTTAAACATAGACAGCTAACGGTTTAGTTAAACATGGACAACTAACGGTTTAGTTAAACATAGACAACTAACGGTTTAGTTAAACATAGACAACTGACGGTTTAGTTAAACATAGACAGCTAAAAGTTCAGTTAAACATAGACAACTGACGGTTTAGTTAAACATAGACAACTAACGGTTTAGTTAAACATTGACAACTAAAAGTTCAGTTAAACATAGACAACTGACGGTTTAGTTAAACATAGACAACTGACGGTTTAGTTAAACATAGACAACTAACGGTTTAGTTAAACATAGACAGCTAACGGTTTAGTTAAACATGGACAACTAACGGTTTAGTTAAACATAACCAACTAACGGTTTAGTTAAACATAGACAGCTAAAAGTTCAGTTAAACATAGACAACTGACGGTTTAGTTAAACATAGACAACTAACGGTTTAGTTAAACATAGACAACTGACGGTTTAGTTAAACATAGACAGCTAAAAGTTCAGTTAAACATAGACAAATGACGGTTTAGTTAAACATAGACAACTAACGGTTTAGTTAAACATTGACAACTAAAAGTTCAGTTAAACATAGACAACTGACGGTTTAGTTAAACATAGACAACTGACGGTTTAGTTAAACATAGACAACTGACGGTTTAGTTAAACATAGACAACTAACGGTTTAGTTAAACATTGA
The DNA here is from genome assembly GCA_944989445.1 of Ampullaceana balthica. Classification (NCBI taxonomy): domain Eukaryota; kingdom Metazoa; phylum Mollusca; class Gastropoda; family Lymnaeidae; genus Ampullaceana; species Ampullaceana balthica. The sequence continues at coordinate 189,622 of CALYLW010000765.1, read as the reverse complement.
CAACTAAAAGTTCAGTTAAACATAGACAACTGACGGTTTAGTTAAACATAGACAACTGACGGTTTAGTTAAACATAGACAACTAACGGTTTAGTTAAACATAGACAGCTAACGGTTTAGTTAAACATGGACAACTAACGGTTTAGTTAAACATAGACAACTAACGGTTTAGTTAATTATAGACAACTGACGGTTTAGTTAAACATAGACAGCTAAAAGTTCAGTTAAACATAGACACCTGACGGTTTAGTTAAACATAGACAACTAACGGTTTAGTTAAACATTGACAACTAAAAGTTCAGTTAAACATAGACAACTGACGGTTTAGTTAAACATAGACAACTGACGGTTTAGTTAAACATAGACAACTAACGGTTTAGTTAAACATAGACAACTGACGGTTTAGTTAAACATAGACAACTAACGGTTTAGTTAAACATAGACAACTGACGGTTTAGTTAAACATAGACAACTGACGGTTTAGTTAAACATAGACAACTAATATCACAGAATATCGTCTCCACCCCCCCCCCTTCCCTAGGGTTTTCAAAGATGTTAACGTGAATTTATTTTTTTTTACAAAAAATGAGTTAAATGTTCAGCCGTGTTACTCACATCATGTCTGGAGTGGGTTTAAATCCTCAAGAGCTGAGCCAGGGGCCAGGTACAAGTAGTCTAAAGTTGTTGTTGACCAATTGACCGTGATGCCAGTAGTGCTTAAGTCGGACGGTGATTCTAGTCTAGATATGTCTGTGACCAATCAAGTATTGGGATATACCCATAGGGAGGGGGGGGGGCAGGGCCGTTAATATGACGTCAATACTGAAAACATCCAATCGGGAAATCAGAAATAAAAGTCAGGATTTCAGTCCCTCAAAGCAGTGGCATAGCAATGATTTCAATATTGGTGGTCATAGCCTACAAATAAAATTGACATAAGAAATAATACGAATACGGGTCATGGAATTTAATGGTCTAGAGATGTAGGGGAGACAACCAATTATCTATTTAATGGTCTAGAGATGTAGGGGAGACTACCAATTATCTATTTAATGGTCAAGAGATGTAGGGGAGACAACCAATTATCTATTTAATGGTCTAGAGATGTAGGGGAGACAACCAATTATCTATTTAAAAATACACCAACTTTGTTTCAATTCTGACATTTTGACGTATCAGGTCCGGAGACACATAATATCTTCATAGATGGGCGGCACGCCACAACAACACAAAGTGGAGAATCACCATCGGCAATAAGTGTTTCTCCGCCCCTAAGTTCTGTATTGACTTTCTATATTTAAATATTGACTCTGTCACGATGGACTGCCTCGAGGCGTGGGTTGCACTCAAGATGAGTTACCCAAAGTGTTGGAGGACAACCCATATAAGGCAAGAGTTGGGGTGGTGGGGGAGGGACTAAAACAGGTCAACTAAACAGAGTGACGGGAACTTGTGTGCATGTCCGTGATACCAGGTCTGACATACCGGTATACAAGTAAGTATGCCGTTAGGACGAGTTGGAGGTGAATAGACCACGCAGAAGTGAAGGAGAGAATCTAGTGAATGAATAGACCACCCAGAAGTGAAGGAGGGAATCTAGTGAATGAATAGACCACCCAGAAGTGAAGGAGAGAATCTAGTGAATGAATAGACCACCCAGAAGTGAAGGAGAGAATCTAGTGAATGAATAGACCAAGCAGAAGTGAAGGAGGGAATCTAGTGAATGAATAGACTACGCAGAAGTGAAGGAGAGAATCTAGTGAATGAATAGACCACCCAGAAGTGAAGGAGGGAATCTAGTGAATGAATAGACCAGCAGAAGTGAAGGAGAGAATCTAGTGAATGAATAGACCACGCAGAAGTGAAGGAGAGAATCTAGTGAATGAATAGACCACGCAGAAGTGAAGGAGAGAATCTAGTGAATGAATAGACCACCCAGAAGTGAAGGAGAGAATCTAGTGAATGAATAGACCAAGCAGAAGTGAAGGAGGGAATCTAGTGAATGAATAGACCACGCAGAAGTGAAGGAGAGAATCTAGTGAATGAATAGACCACCCAGAAGTGAAGGAGGGAATCTAGTGAATGAATAGACCACGCAGAAGTGAAGGAGAGAATCTAGTGAATGAATAGACCACCCAGAAGTGAAGGAGAGAATCTAGTGAATGAATAGACCACGCAGAAGTGAAGGAGAGAATCTAGTGAATGAATAGACCACGCAGAAGTGAAGGAGAGAATCTAGTGAATGAATAGACCACGCAGAAGTGAAGGAGAGAATCTAGTGAATGAATAGACCACGCAGAAGTGAAGGAGAGAATCTAGTGAATGAATAGACCACGCAGAAGTGAAGGAGAGAATCTAGTGAATGAATAGACCACGCAGAAGTGAAGGAGAGAATCTAGTGAATGAATAGACCACGCAGAAGTGAAGGAGAGAATCTAGTGAATGAATAGACCACGCAGAAGTGAAGGAGAGAATCTAGTGAATGAATAGACCACGCAGAAGTGAAGGAGAGAATCTAGTGAATGTTAGACGCTGTTTAAATATTTTGTTTTATGTCAACAAATGTTTCTGAACGTTTTTCTTTGCGTTAAGCGTTTACGAAATTTTAAATTATTTCCCATTCTTTATTGTTTTCTTAAAACAAAATTTGTTTGATAAAGAATTATATTTATCTCTATTCTAGATCCATTAATTTCAGTTTGCTCCCTACCCAAGAGAAAGTCTTGGATCCAATGATGTAAGTGTAAAGTCTTGGATCCAATGATGTAAATGTAAAGTCTTGGATCCAATGATGTAAGTGTTAAGTCTTGGATCCAATGATGTAAGTGTAAAGTCTTGGATCCAATGATGTAAGTGTAAAGTCTTGGATCCAATGATGTAAGTGTAAAGTCTTGGATCCAATGATGTAAGTGTAAAGTCTTGGATCCAATGATGTAAGTGTAAAGTCTTGGATCCAATGATGTAAGTGTAAAGTCTTGGATCCAATGATGTAAGTGTAAAGTCTTGGATCCAATGATGTAAGTGTAAAGTCTTGGATCCAATGATGTAAGTGTAAAGTCTTGGATCCAATGATGTAAGTGTAAAGTCTTGGATCAAATGATGTAAGTGTAAAGTCTTGGATCCAATGATGTAAGTGTAAAGTCTTGGATCCAATGATGTAAGTGTAAAGTCTTGGATCCAATGATGTAAGTGTAAAGTCTTGGATCCAATGATGTAAGTGTAAAGTCTTGGATCCAATGATGTAAGTGTAAAGTCTTGGATCCAATGATGTAAGTGTAAAGTCTTGGATCCAATGATGTAAGTGTAAAGTCTTGGATCCAATGATGTAAGTGTAAAGTCTTGGATCCAATGATGTAAGTGTAAAGTCTTGGATCCAATGATGTAAGTGTTGAACGTTATCAAATTCTTTAGAGTATTCTAGTAATATTATATCTAATTGACTACAACATTCAAACCTCTTATAGCGAGTTTAATTCGTTCCAGAGTATTACTCGTTAAGCGAAACACTTGTTATACGAAATAATATTTCCCATACAAATCAATGTAAAATACGATAATGCGTTTTATGCTGAAAAAAATATTTATTTTTCAAAAAAATTGTAGTACCATTTATTCAAATAAATTACTAATAAATTGTTAAAGAATGAAACAACTAGAATACAATTTAGATTTAAAACAAAAAAGTAAACAAAAATATGAATTTATGACAAATAATTATTACTTATTAATTAACTAGAAAATTGCCCAAAGACATTTGTTTTTGCCGACGCTTCAAAATGTGACGAAAATGTTTCGTAACCGTTTCATAGACATTCTTCGAAGCATCCATCTCCTTAATTGTTTTTGAGAATAGTGCAGATCTTTGATGTTGACCGATTGTTGCGGGCTAGATGAGCCACCCTGTTCTCACTTTACAATTGTTTTACGTTTCATTTCAACAGTTATTTTTATTTTATTTTTCTCTTATGATTGTCTTCTTGTGTTCTTTTTTGTCGATGACATTTTAGCACAGGGTATTACACTATGCATATAAAAAAATTACGACTACTGTCTGAATACAAAATGTGTAAAAAAAACGGTTGATCACACACGAAAACAATACGTTAAACAGACCGAGTGCTTAACACAGATTAATACATCGAGTGCCGGCTCACAAACGAATTCCAGGAAAAAGGGACAACCCAGACGTTATTAGCATACATTCAAGGATGACAATATTCCCCCTTACAACCCAGACGTTAAATAGGAGACATGGGAGGGGGGGCAGGCAATCAAAGTGAAACTTAACGTGTTTGAAAACAGTGAGACTGTTTGAATTATAGGGACATAAAGTGAGACACAGTTGAGATTGTAGGGACACTTACTGAGACACAGTTGGAATTATAGAGACCCATAGTGACACAGTTGGAATTACAGGGACACACATTGAGACACAGTTGGAAAATATAGGGACACACAGTGAGGCACAGTTGGAATTATAGGGACACACAGTGAGACACAGTTGGAATTATAGGGACACACAGTGAGACACAGTTGGAATTATAGGGACACACAGTGAGACACAGCTGGAATTATAGGGACACACAGTGAGACACAGTTGGGGTTACAGGCAGGAGAGTGTTTTCAACGTTATAGTTGGAGGGGTTGACACTGAAATTTTGTTGTTTTTTTCCCCAAATATTTGCTTTCAAATCATTGACTTTATTTGAAAACTGCAAGAGAAAGTTTATAAACAATAATTTGTCATTACTTATTTCACATTTTAGAGTTCGATGAGGACAAAATTAGATGTGTCGTTGGACAAAAACCAGATTCATTCTTTTGTGAAAACTGAGCTGGAGGTTAGGGTATCTGCTACACCACACCAACAATTGGACGTTAGGGTACCTGCTACACCACACCAACAATTGGACGTTAGGGTACCTGCTACACCACACCAACAATTGGAGGTTAGGGTATCTGCTACACCACACCAACAATTGGACGTTAGGGTACCTGCTACACCACACCAACAATTGGACGTTAGGGTACCTGCTACACCACACCAACAATTGGACGTTAGGGTACCTGCTACACCACACCAACAATTGGACGTTAGGTACCTGCTACACCACACCAACAATTGGACGTTAGGGTACCTGCTACACCACACCAACAATTGGACGTTAGGGTACCTGCTACACCACACCAACAATAGGACGTTAGGGTACCTGCTACACCACACCAACAATTGGACGTTAGGGTATCTGCTACACCACACCAACAATTGGACGTTAGGGTACCTGCTACACCACACCAACAATTGGACGTTAGGGTACCTGCTACACCACACCAACAATTGGACGTTAGGGTACCTGCTACACCACACCAACAATTGAACGTTAGGGTACCTGCTACACCACACCAACAATTGGACGTTAGGGTACCTGCTACACCACACCAACAATTGGACGTTAGGGTACCTGCTACAACACACCAACAATTGGACGTTAGGGTACCTGCTACACCACACCAACAATTGGACGTTAGGGTACCTGCTACACCACACCAACAATTGGACGTTAGGGTACCTGCTACACCACACCAACAATTGGACGTTAGGGTACCTGCTACACCACACCAACAATTGGAGGTTAGGGTACCTGCTACACCACACCAACAATTGGAGGTTAGGGTACCTGCTACACCACACCAACAATTGGACGTTAGGGTACCTGCTACACCACACCAACAATTGGAGGTTAGGGTACCTGCTACACCACACCAACAATTGGAGGTTAGGGTACCTGCTACACCACACCAACAATTGGAGGTTAGGGTACCTGCTACACCACACCAACAATTGGAGGTTAGGGTACCTGCTACACCACACCAACAATTGGAGGTTAGGGTACCTGCTACACCACACCAACAATTGGAGGTTAGGGTACCTGCTACACCACACCAACAATTGGAGGTTAGGGTACCTGCTACACCACACCAACAATTGGACGTTAGGGTACCTGCTACACCACACCAACAATTGGAGGTTAGGGTACCTGCTACACCACACCAACAATTGGACGTTAGGGTACCTGCTACACCACACCAACAATTGGACGTTAGGGTACCTGCTACACCACACAAACAATTGGAGGTTAGGGTACCTGCTACACCACACCAACAATTGGACGTTAGGGTACCTGCTACACCACACCAACAATTGAACGTTAGGGTACCTGCTACACCACACCAACAATTGGACGTTAGGGTACCTGCTACACCACACCAACAATTGGACGTTAGGGTACCTGCTACACCACACCAACAATTGGACGTTAGGGTACCTGCTACACCACACCAACAATTGAACGTTAGGGTACCTGCTACACCACACCAACAATTGGACGTTAGGGTACCTGCTACACCACACCAACAATTGGACGTTAGGGTACCTGCTACACCACACCAACAATTGGACGTTAGGGTACCTGCTACACCACACCAACAATTGGACGTTAGGGTACCTGCTACACCACACCAACAATTGGACGTTAGGGTACCTGCTACACCACACCAACAATTGGACGTTAGGGTACCTGCTACACCACACCAACAATTGGACGTTAGGGTACCTGCTACACCACACCAACAATTGGAGGTTAGGGTACCTGCTACACCACACCAACAATTGGACGTTAGGGTACCTGCTACACCACACCAACAATTGGAGGTTAGGGTACCTGCTACACCACACCAACAATTGGAGGTTAGGGTACCTGCTACACCACACCAACAATTGGAGGTTAGGGTACCTGCTACACCACACCAACAATTGGAGGTTAGGGTACCTGCTACACCACACCAACAATTGGAGGTTAGGGTACCTGCTACACCACACCAACAATTGGACGTTAGGGTACCTGCTACACCACACCAACAATTGGACGTTAGGGTACCTGCTACACCACACCAACAATTGGACGTTAGGGTACCTGCTACAACACACCAACAATTGGACGTTAGGGTACCTGCTACACCACACCAACAATTGGAGGTTAGGGTACCTGCTACACCACACCAACAATTGGACGTTAGGGTACCTGCTACACCACACCAACAATTGGAGGTTAGGGTACCTGCTACACCACACCAACAATTGGACGTTAGGGTACCTGCTACACCACACCAACAATTGGACGTTAGGGTACCTGCTACACCACACCAACAATTGGAGGTTAGGGTACCTGCTACACCACACCAACAATTGGACGTTAGGGTACCTGCTACACCACACCAACAATTGAACGTTAGGGTACCTGCTACACCACACCAACAATTGGACGTTAGGGTACCTGCTACACCACACCAACAATTGAACGTTAGGGTACCTGCTACACCACACCAACAATTGGACGTTAGGGTACCTGCTACACCACACCAACAATTGGACGTTAGGGTACCTGCTACACCACACCAACAATTGGACGTTAGGGTACCTGCTACACCACACCAACAATTGGACGTTAGGGTACCTGCTACACCACACCAACAATTGGACGTTAGGGTACCTGCTACACCACACCAACAATTGGACGTTAGGGTACCTGCTACACCACACCAACAATTGGAGGTTAGGGTACCTGCTACACCACACCAACAATTGGAGGTTAGGGTACCTGCTACACCACACCAACAATTGGAGGTTAGGGTACCTGCTACACCACACCAACAATTGGACGTTAGGGTACCTGCTACACCACACCAACAATTGGAGGTTAGGGTACCTGCTACACCACACCAACAATTGGACGTTAGGGTACCTGCTACACCACACCAACAATTGGAGGTTAGGGTACCTGCTACACCACACCAACAATTGGACGTTAGGGTACCTGCTACACCACACCAACAATTGGAGGTTAGGGTACCTGCTACACCACACCAACAATTGGACGTTAGGGTACCTGCTACACCACACCAACAATTGGAGGTTAGGGTACCTGCTACACCACACCAACAATTGGAGGTTAGGGTACCTGCTACACCACACCAACAATTGGACGTTAGGGTACCTGCTACACCACACCAACAATTGGAGGTTAGGGTACCTGCTACACCACACCAACAATTGGACGTTAGGGTACCTGCTACAACACACCAACAATTGGACGTTAGGGTACCTGCTACACCACACCAACAATTGGAGGTTAGGGTACCTGCTACACCACACCAACAATTGGACGTTAGGGTACCTGCTACACCACACCAACAATTGGAGGTTAGGGTACCTGCTACACCACACCAACAATTGGAGGTTAGGGTACCTGCTACACCACACCAACAATTGGACGTTAGGGTACCTGCTACACCACACCAACAATTGGACGTTAGGGTACCTGCTACACCACACCAACAATTGGACGTTAGGGTACCTGCTACACCACACCAACAATTGGACGTTAGGGTACCTGCTACACCACACCAACAATTGGACGTTAGGGTACCTGCTACACCACACCAACAATTGGACGTTAGGGTACCTGCTACACCACACCAACAATTGGAGGTTAGGGTACCTGCTACACCACACCAACAATTGGACGTTAGGGTACCTGCTACACCACACCAACAATTGAACGTTAGGGTACCTGCTACACCACACCAACAATTGGACGTTAGGGTACCTGCTACACCACACCAACAATTGGAGGTTAGGGTACCTGCTACACCACACCAACAATTGGACGTTAGGGTACCTGCTACACCACACCAACAATTGGACGTTAGGGTACCTGCTACACCACACCAACAATTGGACGTTAGGGTACCTGCTACACCACACCAACAATTGGACGTTAGGGTACCTGCTACACCACACCAACAATTGGACGTTAGGGTACCTGCTACACCACACCAACAATTGGACGTTAGGGTACCTGCTACAACACACCAACAATTGGACGTTAGGGTACCTGCTACAACTCACCAACAATAACCACAACACCATCAACACCAACACCAATAACTCTAACATCCACAACAACTGCACCAACATCGCAGATATCATCAAGGATTTAGTACAGCTGAGTTTCAGAAATTATGATTAAAGAATTTTAGATAATCTTCAGATGGGTAATATTTACATTCTAGAGCAGTGATGGCGAAGCTATGGCACGCGTGCCTCAGTCGGCACGCAGACCCTCATCAGCCTGCACGCGACTAAAATATTACTTCCTCAAACCAGCCCAGCCAAATCTCATTTTTTGGGTTTCATAGGAGTGTTGGCACTTTGCTATAAATAAGTAAATATGGGAGAGTTGGCACTTTGCTATAAATAAGTTGGTTTCATTGAATTGTTGGGACTTTGCTATAAATAAGTAACTATTGGAGAGTTGGCACTTTGCTATAAATAAGGTGGTTTCATTGAAGTGTTGGCACTTTGCTATAAATAAGTTGGTTTCATTGAAGTGTTGGCACTTTGCTATTAATAAGTAAATATTGGAGTGTTGGCACTTTGCTATTAATAATATTGGAGTTTTGGCACTTTGCTATTTATAGTTTGGTTTTGGTTTGAATTTTCGGACGTGCGGTCACAAAAGGTTTCGCCACCACTGTGATGGAGAATGAGGAGATAATGGATGGAGTTTGAGAGAGAGAGAGAGAGAGAGTGGGGGAGTGAGGGAGAGGATCAAAGTATTTGTGAATTTGTGGGGTGGAGTGGGTGAAAAAATGGTTCAATAAAATCTACTATGGTCCACATCGAAGCATATGGATCCGTCCTCATAACTATCCGGAATTCTTCTTCACTGTTGAGATATAGCGTCGAATTCCCAGAATTCACCTTCACGTGTTTGAAATACAATATCAACAAAGCCATCGGCCAAACCTTTCACCAAAGAGAAGAGAGCTCATCAAAAGGGGAAGTAATCCATCTCAACACTTCCTTTGGCCAGAATTTTATGTTTTAGTTGCCATTTAATGGGCTTATTTTGTCTGTTGACTTCCGGGCGTGCCAGGCATGCGCACCCGAGTAACCTCGACCGGTAGGTGAGCACGCGAGACTCGGACGGCCGTACAAATAAACCCTCGGCGTGTCATCGTGCTATCTCACAGTTTGTACTCTAGTCAGAAGACTTTGACCGGAATTCTGAGAGCTCGTGTTCATAGCAATGGCGGCGATACCCGTGAAGAAATACCACTGCGGGGGGAAACAAGGATGGTTCGGTGAGGCAGGGGCGGACATAAGCTTACGATAGGCGTTTATTAGCAGGGGCGGATATCAGTTAATTCGACCTTTATTGACAGGGGAAGCTAGCGATAGGTGTTACTTGAACTAAATGTATAATATCCTTTTAATCTTGGTTCTCTACATCTAAATTCTTTAGAAGTTGTTTTTTTTAAGACGCTGATAACGTTCTCTATACTATAGGGATGTTGTTTAATTAGTTCTACAACTATGTTGGTAGTGACTGTGGCAGTGATGTTGTTCTTTAATTAGTTCTACAACTATGTTGGTAGTGACTGTGGCAGCGAGTTGTAGGGGCTGTGATGGTAGGACCACCGATCGTTGGAACAGAAACTGCCATTTAAAATTGTTACAAAATTCAATGAAAAAAACAAAAAACTTTCACATTTATGTTTGTGCATTGTGCATGCGCCATTAATGTAGGAGGAGCACATATAGAGCATGTGTGTGTGCACGTTTGTGTTATGTGTGACTGTATGTGTGTGTGTATGTGTGTGTGTGTATGTGTGTGTGTATGTGTGCGTGTGTGTGTGTATGTGTGTGTGTGACTGTATGTGTGTGTGTGTGTGTGTGTGTGTGTGTGTGTGTGTGTGTGTGACTGTATGTGTGTGTGTGTGTGTGTGTGACTGTGTGTGTGCGTGCCCTAATTGATATAAGTTATTACTGATATATGTTTTTGCTTAAATTGGAGATAAGCTTTGCTCTTCCACACCAACACAAAATAGATAAACGTGGTATTCTCCTGTTAATAGAATTAATTAGATACGATGCGAAAGTTACTTTAAGTTTTCAACAAGTATCGAAGCGTGCTTCACATGACAATCATTAAGATGTAAACATGAATAAAGAAATGCATTAAAATATTTTTTCGTCCATAGAGACAGAAAGGACAGAGCTCGAAAGGGTGCAAAAAATAGGGTGCCCTGGCACAAAGCCTGGTGAACTGTGGTAGCGGGGTGCCCCACAAACATAAAAATAAATAAAGTATAAGATTTATGAATAAATATTTTCTGTAATGATCGATTTCCGGAGTCTTTAAGGGAGGTCTGTCCATATTTGTAAAGGGATTTAATTGTGCTGATTTAAGAATATGTTGTAACTATTAGAAACAACAAGTCAACATCCAAACATAGGCCATAGCGAGGCCATAGAGAGGCCATAGCGAGGCCATAGCGAATGTTGCGGACATGAATAAGAGTCGCAAAGGAAATAACTGAAAATAATAAAACTGGATACTAGTGGATACTAGTGGATACACCCCCCCCCCACCCAAATCCCAATTGCCGGAATTCACCGCGTGCTAAAATAACGAAATTGAGCAGTGGCGTAGCTGGGCCAGCAGGGGCCTAGCTGTGAGCGGAGTGGCGTAGCTGGTGGTGTAGTGGCGTAGCTGTGGGTGGGGTGGCCTAGCTGTGGGTGGGGTGGCGTAGCTGGGCGAGCAGGGGCCTAGCTGTGAGCGGAGTGGCGTAGCTGGTGGTGTAGTGGCGTAGCTTGGGGTGTAGTGGCGTAGCTGTGGGTGGGGTGGCGTAGCTGGGCGAGCAGGGGCCTAGCTCTGAGCGGAGTGGCGTAGCTTGGGGTGTAGTGGCGTAGCTGGTGGTGTAGTGGCGTAGCTTGGGGTGTAGTGGCGTAGCTTGGGGTGTAGTGGCGTAGCTTGGCGAGCAGGGGCCTAGCTCTGAGCGGAGTGGCGTAGCTTGGGGTGTAGTGGCGTAGCTGGTGGTGTAGTGGCGTAGCTGGGGGTGGGGTGGCGTAGCTGTGGGTGGGGTGGCGTAGCTGTGGGTGGGGTGGCGTAGCTGTGGGTGGGGTGGCGTAGCTGGGCGAGCAGGGGCCTAGCTCTGAGCGGAGTGGCGTAGCTGGGGGTGAAGTGGTGTAGCTGGAGGTACAGTGTCGTAGCTGTGGGTGCAGTGGCGTAGCTGTGGGTGCAGTGGCGTAGCTGGGGGTGCAGTGGCATAGTAAGGGGGTGCGGGGTTACGGCCCACTAGCTAACAAAACAACGGTTCTGCAAGATGTCAAAATGAGGTGAAATACAGCAGTCATGAAATCGTGGATGGCTCATTCACTCATCACTCAGAAATTATACAATTTGACTTCTTCTGCTGAATGTTTGAAGTGAGTCTCACACACCAAAACACAAGACATCATAGGAACACATGACATCAGGGGAACACATAACATCAGGGGAACACATGACACCAGGGGAACACATGACATCAGGGAACACATGACTAGTGACAACGTGTTTAACCTGTTAGAATTAAAGACCCTAAGATTTTTTTCTGCAGTAGAACCACTATCCCTTGCTGGATCATCCCATTGGAAAGGCGTTTAAAAAAAAATTTTTTAATCCGTTAGAGAATATTTTAGAAGATTTATGAGAAGAATTTAGAAATGTTTAGAATCTGCTAGAAGAAATCAGTCATAAATGCTGGAATGTGCTGTTTGTTTTTATTCTCAACTCCTGATAAGATGAATGGTGAGCAGGTAGATTTGGTTCAACCATCAATTCAAAGTGATATGGGGCATAATACAAGGACATGTATTGGGAATTTAAAACAAGTTTTTCAAGGATTCCAGCTTAAAGATCAGGAAAGAAAAATTATAACATAATACCGGTAATTATTATTATTCTTAGTAATTATCATGCTCAATATGATATTTGCTAACACGGTTAGTATTAATTATTACTAATATTATTTATTTATTTTTTATCTTTTTAGAAAAATTAGACCATACTTATGATTATATAGTGCAATACACTTGAGTTGAGTGCCATTAAAACCATTCTTCAAAAACACAGACCTCTAAGTAACATGTAAAACACATATCCAGGAGAGTCCCTAAGCCGGAATAGCTGTCCAAGTCTAGGACAGCTCATCCCATATACATTACGTCCCATTATGACCAGTCGCGGCAACCTCCCCAGTAGATGCAGGTAACTCTTGTATTAAGACGAGTTATCTCATCATGTTGCTAGGCGATCTTTCAGATCCAATAATCTAATTGAGTTACAGACTTTCAAGATTCCTGGTAAGGGGCGGGTTACCGTGACGTCACACCGGAGGAGAATATGGCGGTGGTATGTACTCTTACATCCGGAAATAGGGTAATTGAGATTTGTTTTTTCTACCCTTCTATCCGACCTGGAAAAACATGGGAGTTTGTGTCAACAGCCTTGCGCGTGAGGCAGTGGCGTATCCCGTGGCAGTTGTTGGGACCTCCTCAATATCATTGTTACTGCCTTTTGAAATGTCATTGTATGAATAAATTTGGTTTCGCATGAGTTTCGAAAACAAACAAAACAAATTCAAAATAAAATCAAGAAAATGAATTATTTTATTTTCGTCTCGCTATTCAAACATTTTTATAACATACCTAGTTTTAAAAGACGTAGATTCTATGCGTTATTCAAGAAACTGTAAATACAGTAGCTACCGGTGCCCTGTATGTACACGCAGCGCATCCGTTTACTGTGTAACACATTATTAAACTTGTTTATGTGCTTATTTAAAGAATTATTCTACATTTGGCTTTGACAGGACGATGTGTCTTCACTCCTTGTATAATCAATGATCATATTGACAGGACGATGTGTCTTCACTCTTTGTATAATCAATGATCATATTGACAGGACGATGTGTCTTCACTCTTTGTATAATCAATGATCATATTGACAGGACGATGTGTCTTCACTCCTTGTATAATCAATGATCATATTGACAGGACGATGTGTCTTCACTCCTTGTATAATCAATGATCATATTGACAGGACGATGTGTCTTCACTCCTTGTATAACCACTGATCATATTGACAGGACGATGTGTCTTCACTCCTTGTATAATCAATGATCATATTGACAGGACGATGTGTCTTCACTCCTTGTATAACCAATGATCATATTGACAGGACGATGTGTCTTCACTCTTTGTATAATCAATGATCATATTGACAGGACGATGTGTCTTCACTCCTTGTATAATCAATGATCATATTGACAGGACGATGTGTCTTCACTCTTTGTATAATCAATGATCATATTGACAGGACGATGTGTCTTCACTCTTTGTATAATCAATGATCATATTGACAGGACGATGTGTCTTCACTCCTTGTATAATCAATGATCATATTGACAGGACGATGTGTCTTCACTCCTTGTATAACCAATGATCATATTGACAGGACGATGTGTCTTCACTCTTTGTATAATCAATGATCATATTGACAGGACGATGTGTCTTCACTCCTTGTATAATCAATGATCATATTGACAGGACGATGTGTCTTCACTCTTTGTATAATCAATGATCATATTGACAGGACGATGTGTCTTCACTCTTTGTATAATCAATGATCATATTGACAGGACGATGTGTCTTCACTCCTTGTATAATCAATGATCATATTGACAGGACGACGTGTCTTCACTCCTTGTATAATCAATGATCATATTGACAGGACGATGTGTCTTCACTCCTTGTATAATCAATGATCATATTGACAGGACGATGTGTCTTCACTCCTTGTATAATCAATGATCATATTGACAGGACGATGTGTCTTCACTCCTTGTATAATCAATGATCATATTGACAGGACGATGTGTCTTCACTCCTTGTATAATCAATGATCATATTGACAGGACGACGTGTCTTCACTCCTTGTATAATCAATGATCATATTGACAGGACGACGTGTCTTCACTCCTTGTATAATCAATGATCATATTGACAGGACGACGTGTCTTCACTCCTTGTATAATCAATGATCATATTGACAGGACGATGTGTCTTCACTCCTTGTATAATCAATGATCATATTGACAGGACGACGTGTCTTCACTCCTTGTATAATCAATGATCATATTGACAGGACGACGTGTCTTCACTCCTTGTATAACCAATGATCATATTGACAGGACGACGTGTCTTCATTCCTTGTATAACCAATGATCATATTGACAGGACGATGTGTCTTCACTCCCTGTATAATCAATGATCATATTGACAGGACGACGTGTCTTCATTCCTTGTATAACCAATGATCATATTGACAGGACGATGTGTCTTCACTCCTTGTATAATCAATGATCATATTGACAGGACGACGTGTCTTCACTCCTTGTATAATCAATGATCATATTGACAGGACGATGTGTCTTCACTCCTTGTATAATCAATGATCATATTGACAGGACGATGTGTCTTCACTCCTTGTATAATCAATGATCATATTGACCTTGGTTTAGCTAAGTCTAAGTTTCATAGCAGAAATCTCCAAATCCTCTCTCTGATTACCTCTAGCGTAGACCACAATAACCAAACAACCTGGTCACAGCAAAGTGTGGTCGTTACATCACTTATTACATCACAATAACCAAACAACCTGGTCACAGCAAAGTGCGGCCGTTACATCACTTATTACATCACAATAACCAAACAACCTGGTCACAGCAAAGTGTGGTCGTTACATCACTTATTACATCACAATAACCAAACAACCTGGTCACAGCAACGTGTGGCCGTTACATCACTTATTACATCACAATAACCAAACAACCTGGTCACAGCAAAGTGTGGTCGTTACATCACTTATTACATCACAATAACCAAACAACCTGGTCACAGCAAAGTGTGGCCGTTACATCACTTATTACATCACAATAACCAAACAACCTGGTCACAGCAAAGTGTGGCCGTTACATCACTTATTACATCACAATAACCAAACAACCTGGTCACAGCAAAGTGTGGCCGTTACATCACTTATTACATCACAATAACCAAACAACCTGGTCACAGCAAAGTGTGGCCGTTACATCACTTATTACATCACAATAACCAAACAACCTGGTCACAGCAAAGTGTGGCCGTTACATCACTTATTACATCACAATAACCAAACAACCTGGTCACAGCAAAGTGTGGCCGTTACATCAATTATTACATCACAATAACCAAACAACCTGGTCACAGCAAAGTGTGGCCGTTACATCACTTATTACATCACAATAACCAAACAACCTGGTCACAGCAAAGTGCGGCCGTTACATCACTTATTACATCACAATAACCAAACAACCTGGTCACAGCAAAGTGTGGTCGTTACATCACTTATTACATCACAATAACCAAACAACCTGGTCACAGCAAAGTGTGGTCGTTACATCACTTATTACATCACAATAACCAAACAACCTGGTCACAGCAAAGTGTGGCCGTTACATCACTTATTACATCACAATAACCAAACAACCTGGTCACAGCAAAGTGTGGTCGTTACATCACTTATTACATCACAATAACCAAACAACCTGGTCACAGCAAAGTGCGGCCGTTACATCACTTATTACATCACAATAACCAAACAACCTGGTCACAGCAAAGTGTGGTCGTTACATCACTTATTACATCACAATAACCAAACAACCTGGTCACAGCAACGTGTGGCCGTTACATCACTTATTACATCACAATAACCAAACAACCTGGTCACAGCAAAGTGTGGTCGTTACATCACTTATTACATCACAATAACCAAACAACCTGGTCACAGCAAAGTGTGGCCGTTACATCACTTATTACATCACAATAACCAAACAACCTGGTCACAGCAAAGTGTGGCCGTTACATCACTTATTACATCACAATAACCAAACAACCTGGTCACAGCAAAGTGTGGCCGTTACATCACTTATTACATCACAATAACCAAACAACCTGGTCACAGCAAAGTGTGGCCGTTACATCACTTATTACATCACAATAACCAAACAACCTGGTCACAGCAAAGTGTGGCCGTTACATCACTTATTACATCACAATAACCAAACAACCTGGTCACAGCAAAGTGTGGCCGTTACATCACTTATTACATCACAATAACCAAACAACCTGGTCACAGCAAAGTGTGGCGTTACATCACTTATTACATCACAATAACCAAACACCTGGTCACAGCAAAGTGCGGCCGTTACATCACTTATTACATCACAATAACCAAACAACCTGGTCACAGCAAAGTGTGGCCGTTACATCACTTATTACATCACAATAACCAAACAACCTGGTCACAGCAAAGTGTGGCCGTTACATCACTTATTACATCACAATAACCAAACAACCTGGTCACAGCAAAGTGTGGCCGTTACATCACTTATTACATCACAATAACCAAACAACCTGGTCACAGCAAAGTGTGGCCGTTACATCACTTATTACATCACAATAACCAAACAACCTGGTCACAGCAAAGTGTGGCCGTTACATCACTTATTACATCACAATAACCAAACAACCTGGTCACAGCAAAGTGTGGCCGTTACATCACTTATTACATCACAATAACCAAACAACCTGGTCACAGCAAAGTGTGGCCGTTACATCACTTATTACATCACAATAACCAAACAACCTGGTCACAGCAAAGTGTGGCCGTTACATCAATTATTAGACCAACATGTGTTGCCCCAGTTCCTCTTGCCCCCCACCCCCTCACAAATTCTTAAAGTTCAGTTGAGGCAACAATTGTGAAATTTGACTCGTCAGAGAAATTTTTTTTTAGTTCATCTTCTTCTTCTGCCATCGATTCTCGCTGTAAACAACGAATATAATTACAACCAAAGGAGTGTTTTCCTTCAGACCAAATGTTATATTCAAATTATTTCTTGTTTTATTTTGGATGATGTAGGGGGTAGGGAAATGGAAGTGTTAACGTTTTGGAAACATTCGCTGACATAGCAAAACATTGCCCTAAACATTCGCTGACATAGGAAAACATTGCCCTAAAGAATTGCTGACATAGGAAAATATTGCCCTTAACATTCGCTGACACAGCAAAACATTGCCCTAAACATTCGCTGATATGGGAAAACATTGCCCTAAACAATTGCTGACATAGGAAAACATTGCCCTTAACATTCGCTGACATAGCAAAACATTGCCCTTAACATTCGCTGACATAGCAAAACATTGCCCTAACCAATTGCTGACGTAGCAAAACATTGCCCTAAACATTCGCTGACATAGGAAAACATTGACCTAAAAATTGCTGACATAGGAAAATATTGCCCTTAACATTCGCTGACACAGCAAAACATTGCCCTAAACATTCGCTGATATAGGAAAACATTGCCCTAAACAATTGCCGACATAGGAAAACACTGCCCTAAACAATTGCCGACATAGGAAAACACTGCCCTAAACATTCGCTGACATAGCAAAACATTCGCTGACATAGCAAAACATTCGCTGACAGCAAAACATTGCCCTAACACAGGATCTTCTAACGAGGGATCTGCCGGCGAAAGATCTTTTTAAAAGGAATGTTCCAGTAAAATATTGTCCAGTACATGATTTTTAACACGGGGCATTTTCCAGCGAAAGAACAGCACGAAGTCAATCAACAAAAGCATCCAAACTATCGGTGCATTTTAGTCACCATCCAAACTAACGGTACATTTTAGTCACCATCCAAAGTAACGTTACATTTTAGTCACCCTCCAAACTAACGGTACATTTTAGTCACCATCCAAACTAACGGTACATTTTAGTCACCATCCAAACTAACGGTACATTTTAGTCACCATCCAAACTAACGGTACATTTTAGTCACCATCCAAAGTAACGGTACATTTTAGTCACCATTTATGCCACAATTGGAAGGTCTTTCTAAGTTGTCCATCGTATTGATACCACCTGAAGAAAGAGTTGAACATCCGCTCATTGACGTCACTGAGGGCAGTGTTTGTTCTAAAACGTTTGTTCATTTATTGGATGAACGTTCTTTATTCCACTCGACAGGAACGATAAACATCTTGAGACAGCCCCCTACTTGTCTCCCTTTTGGTGCCGAGACCCACTTGTCTCCCCTTAATAAAGAGGAAATGGGAGAAACTCTGCACGTTCTCTCATCGCTACTAACACACCGATTCTTTTAGTGGCGGCTGTCACGTTCTCTCATCGCTATTAACATACCGATTCTTTTAGCGGCGGCTGTCTATAAAGGCGACTGGTGAGGAACTGAGATAAATTAAATTGACTTAGTGGTTGGGGTAGGGCAGTGTTTCTCAAATAGTGGGGCGTGGCCACAGGGGGGGGGGCATGACAGAAAAATAATTGACAAACACTGGGGTAGGGGATTGTCATTTTCAATATTTGAATGTTGCCAGCAAATATTTGAATGTTGCCAGCAATATTTGAATGTTGCCAGCAATATTTGAATGTTGCCAACAAATATTTGAATGTTGCCAACAAATATTTGAATGTTGCCAGCAATATTTAAATGTTGCCAGCAATATTTCAATGTTGCCAGCAATATTTGAATGTTGCCAACAAATATTTGAATGTTGCCAGCAATATTTGAATGTTGCCAACAAATATTTGAATGTTGCCAGCAATATTTGAATGTTGCCAGCAATATTTGAATGTTGCCAACAAATATTTGAATGTTGCCAGCAATATTTGAATGTTGCCAGCAAATATTTGAATGTTGCCAACAAATATTTGAATGTTGCCAGCAATTTTTGAATGTTGCCAGCAATATTTGAATGTTGCCAACAAATATTTGAATGTTGCCTGCAAATATTTGAATGTTGCCAGCAATATTTGAATGTTGCCAACAAATATTTGAATGTTGCCTGCAAATATTTGAATGTTGCCTGCAATATTTGAATGTTGCCAACAAATATTTGAATGTTGCCTGCAAATATTTGAATGTTGCCTGCAAATATTTGAATGTTGCCTGCAAATATTCAAGCCTTAAATAAGCTACCGTATATACTCGTTCGCAAGCCGACCTTTTTTGGACAAAATCTAGGGGGAAAAGTTGGGGGTTGGCTTACGAGCGGGTCATGAACGCATTTCTGCATGGATATTGGATATCGGTGTTATTATTGTAGATCATCAAGGTCCTTTTCTACATTCTACAAGATTCTAATGCTCTTCCAGAAGCTATAATATATCATTAAACATCTGCACTTACATTATTTAATCATTTTATTTATTTTTTGTGAACGTTTTAATAAATTGTTTTACAAATTTTGTTTTCAACAACGAATTTTAATGTACGCGCTTTCGTCACTGTTTACCAAAGATTTTTTTTTAAATACCGGTAACTCTTGCCTAACAAAGAGAACAAAGACAAAGATAGACAGTACAAATAAACAACCATAATGACCGATTTAGCTTGTAGTTTAAAAAAAAATGTGTACCATTTGTTTAAGCTGTCCTATTATTTTTGGGGGGTCTGCTTGCGCGCGGGTTATACACTTTTAATACTTTTCTCTTCCAAAAGTGTGTGTGTGTGTGGTGTCGGCTTATGAACGAACGGGCTATAGAACGAGTATATACGGTAATTATTTTTAAACATGAGTAAATTCTATATTATAAAAATATGAACGTCACTGCATTTTTTTTTAAAGATAAAAAATAAACTTTAAAATGTTGCTGCATCTCACGATTAAAGATATTTCTTGTGTTTTCAGAGTTAACCTTTTGCGACCTGTTGGAGATAGCGGTCAAAGAATGTCACAGTCACGTGGTTGCTGGCTTTGAAAGATGGCGACCACAGTTGAGAGTGTGTAATATGAGCGCGTGCATCCATACATTTCAACCAATGGCGTGAAGGCAGTGTTCTATTTTAAGACTTAATAGCCAGGCGCCCGTGACATTGAAATTTGTTTGAAAATATCTCAATAGGTCAAAGGTTATGCTTAAGTAAGAGTTACGTAATAAATATGAATTTTTTGTAAGATCGCCCGTGTAATATTTGGTTTCGAGAGTACCTGGTAATCTCTGTTATCATACGTAGTAACACTGAACCAGCCTTGACCCTTGAATTATTAGTTAACACACACGTACACACAAACGCACATTTCACACACACTTCAACACACACTTCAACACACAGACACACACACATACACACGCGCGCACACACACACGTACACATACGCACACATTCGTACACACGCTTGCACGCGCACACACACACCGATTCTGTGAGATGTAAATTTGTTACATCAGTGGCTACAGGTAGCATTACATCAGCGGCTACAGGTAGCATTGCATCAGCGGCTACAGGTAGCATTGCATCAGTGGCTACAGGTAGCATTGAATCAGTGGCTACAGGTACCATTGCATCAGTGGCTACAGGTAGCATTACATCAGTGGCTACAGGTAGCATTACATCAGTGGCTATAGGTAGCATTGCATCAGTGGCTACAGGTAGCATTACATAAGTGGCTACAGGTACCATTGCATCAGTGGCAACAGGTAGCATTACATCAGTGGCTACAGGTAGCATTACATCAGTGGCTACAGGTAGCATTCCATCAGTGGCTACAGGTAGCATAGCATCAGTGGCTACATGTACCATTACATCAGTGGCTACAGGTAGCATTACATCAGTGGCTACAGGTAGCATTGCATCAGTGGCTACAGGTAGCATTACATCAGTGGCTACAGGTACCATTACATCAGTGGCTACAGGTAGCATTACATCAGTGGCTACAGGTACCATTGTATCAGTGGCTACAAAGTAGCATTACATCAGTGGCTACAGGTAGCATTACATCAGTGGCTACAGGTAGCATTACATCAGTGGCTACAGGTAGCATTACATCAGTGGCTACATGTACCATTGTTTCAGTGGCTACAGGTAGCATTACATCAGTGGCTACAGGTACCATTGTATCAGTGGCTACAAAGTAGCATTACATCAGTGGCTACAGGTAGCATTACATCAGTGGCTACAGGTAGCATTACATCAGTGGCTACAGGTAGCATTACATCAGTGGCTACAGGTAGCATTACATCAGTGGCTACAGGTAGCATTACATCAGTGGCTACAGGTAGCATTACATCAGTGGCTACAGGTAGCATTACATCATTGGCTACAGGTACCATTGTATCAGTGGCTACAAAGTAGCATTACATCAGTGGCTACAGGTAGCATTACATCAGTGGTTAGAGGTAGCATTTTATCACTGGCTACAGGTAGCATTACATCAGTGGCTACAGGTAGCATTACATTAGTGGCTACAGGTAGCATTACATCAGTGGCTACTAGGTACCATTGTATCAGTGGCTACAAAGTAGCATTACATCAGTGGCTACAGGTAGCATTACATCAGTTGCTGCTACAGGTAGCATTTAAACAGTGGTTACAGGTAGCATTACATCAGGGGCTACAGGTAGTATTACATCAGTGGCTACAGGTAGCATTGCATCAATGGCTACAGGTAGCATTGCATCAGTGGCTACAGGTACCATTGCATCAGTGGCTACAGGTAGCATTGCATCAGTGGCTACAGGTAGCATTGCATCAGTGGCTACAGGTAGCATTGCATCAGTGGCTACAGGTAGCATTACATCAGTGGCTACAGGTAGCATTACATCAGTGGCTACAGGTAGCATTACATCAGTGGCTACAGGTAGCATTGCATCAGTGGCTACAGGTAGCATTGCATCAGTGGCTACAGGTAGCATTGCATCAGTGGCTACAGGTAGCATTGCATCAGTGGCTACAGGTAGCATTACATCAGTGGCTACAGGTAGCATTGCATCAGTGGCTACAGGTAGCATTACATCAGTGGCTACAGGTAGCATTACATCAGTGGCTACAGGTAGCATTGCATCAGTGGCTACAGGTAGCATTGCATCAGTGGCTACAGGTAGCATTGCATCAGTGGCTACAGGTAGCATTACATCAGTAGCTACAGGTAGCATTACATCAGTGGCTACAGGTAGCATTACATCAGTGGCTACAGGAAGCATTGCATCAGTGGCTACAGGTAGAATTGCATCAGTGGCTACAGGTAGCATTGCATCAGTGGCTACAGGTAGCATTGCATCAGTGGCTACAGGTAGCATTGCATCAGTGGCTACAGGTATCATTGCATCAGTGGCTACAGGTAGCATTGCATCAGTGGCTACAGGTAGCATTACATCAGTGGCTACAGGTAGCATTACATCAGTGGCTACAGGTAGCATTGCATCAGTGGCTACAGGTATCACCCCATAACTAACTACAGGCTGATAAACACGAGCGTTGACCCCCACATCTCTGTTCTGTACCAGGGGTCCCCAAGATTTTTGACTCGCTAGGTCCTTTATAGGGCTGTATTACAAGCAGAGGCGTCACTAGGGTTGGTGTCACCCAGGGCGGTAGCTCATGGTGTCACCCCTTCACGACTGAAGGGGCCGTCCATAAATGACGTCACACGAGGTTGCCGATTTTTACCCCACCCTCCCCCAGCGTCATACTTTGTCACAAAAACTTAGACCCCACCCCTTTTTTACGATATGACATCACAAAGCTTTGACACCACTCCCCCAAGCCGTATTTTCTCAATAAAAATTAGCATGTTGCAAATTATTTTTTGTCATTTAAATATGTATTTAGGGTAAGTCTTCACTGTAATATCGTAACACGCGTGAATTCATTGAAACCGTAATTAAATAAATTGTAAACAATCAAATTATTAAGTGGAACTTTTATTTAAAGTTTCGCGTTTTTGATGTGACGTCACATTTCTTAAACACCCCCTCCTCGTACCACATCGTCACAGATGCGTGGACCCCCTCCCCTATGGCGGATCAAAAGTGGGGGTGCTGAACGGGCTAAAGCCCCAAATAATTTAAGGGCCCCAAAACTTTATATGAATTATAGTGTATAATAAAGATGCAGGCCATTACGTTTGTACGAATCCCTGAAAATGCCTTGGACAGTCATACGGCAATTCTGCAAATGAGTAGGAAGTATAACGGAAACCAGGCTATTCTTCGTGAGAAGTGCATTGTAGCTCATTATGTGCCGTGCACAGCTCATTCCTTTAATTTGGTTGGGAAAAGAGCAGCAGGTTGTGCTATTGCGGTCAGATTTTGTTGTCTTCTGCAAAATCTTTATACCCGACTTGTTGCATCTACTCATCGTTGACAGGTACTTCAAAAACATATGAAATTGATACATGCTGTCGGTGTGTCAAAGCCCAAATGGCTTTATATCTTTTAAAACAGAAGACACTGTCACTTTCATTCAAGCCTTTTTTAAAGATCTCTCTGCTGCGACTATTTCTTTTCTTTTTTTCCTAATTTGTTTTAATGTTGTTCGTGTGTTGGGACTGTTTTATTATTGCAAGTTAACTGATTTTATTTAAATAAGAATTTTCGCGTTTAACGTATTTCAATGTCTTTCTTAATTTCTTTCTAGATTAACAAATTTGTCATCTTTTTTTTTCTGACATAAAATCGTACACAGTAAAATTTTAGGTTCGGGTGTCACCCCCTGATGGGTGTCACCCCCTGATGGGTGTCACCCCCTGATGGGTGTCACCCGGGGCGGCCCGCCCACCTGCCCCCCTAGTGACGCCACTGATTACAACCTAATTGTTTCTAGAAGTGACCAGCAGAGACATCATAGAAGCGTTACTTGTAAACATGAGTCGTATATGGGAAACCAGGGGCGGATCTGATCAGTTTTTGTATGGGATCTATAAAGGGAATCCAGAGGCAGATTAGGAAGTTGCATAGTTTCTGTTGGTGTAATTCATGGGTGTACTTCCCATTGGAGAGACTCGGGTGGTGGAGGTTTGTTTGTAGAGACTCGGGTGGTGGAGGTTTGTTTGGAGAGACTCGGGTGGTGGAGGTTTGTTTGGAGAGACTCGGGTGTTGGAGGTTTGTTTGGAGAGACTCGGGTGGTGGAGGTTTGTTTGGAGAGACTCGGGTGGTGTAGGTTTGTTTGGAGAGACTCGGGTGGTGGAGGTTTGTTTGGAGAGACTCGGGTGGTGTAGGTTTGTTTGGAGAGACTCGGGTGGTGGAGGTTTGTTTGGAGAGACTCGGGTGGTGGAGGTTTGTTTGGAGAGACTCGGGTGGTGTAGGTTTGTTTGGAGAGACTCGGGTGGTGTAGGTTTGTTTGGAGAGACTCGGGTGGTGGAGGTTTGTTTGGAGAGACTCGGGTGGTGTAGGTTTGTTTGGAGAGACTCGGGTGGTGGAGGTTTGTTTGGAGAGACTCGGGTGGTGGAGATTTGTTTGGAGAGACTCGGGTGGTGTAGGTTTGTTTGGAGAGACTCGGGTGGTGTAGGTTTGTTTGGAGAGACTCGGGTGGTGGAGGTTTGTTTGTAGAGACTCGGGTGGTGGAGGTTTGTTTGGAGAGACTCGGGTGGTGGAGGTTTGTTTGGAGAGACTCGGGTGGTGGAGGTTTGTTTGGAGAGACTCGGGTGGTGGAGGTTTGTTTGGAGAGACTCGGGTGGTGTAGGTTTGTTTGGAGAGACTCGGGTGGTGGAGGTTTGTTTGGAGAGACTCGGGTGGTGTAGGTTTGTTTGGAGAGACTCGGGTGGTGGAGGTTTGTTTGGAGAGACTCGGGTGGTGGAGGTTTGTTTGGAGAGACTCGGGTGGTGTAGGTTTGTTTGGAGAGACTCGGGTGGTGTAGGTTTGTTTGGAGAGACTCGGGTGGTGGAGGTTTGTTTGGAGAGACTCGGATGGTGTAGGTTTGTTTGGAGAGACTCGGGTGGTGGAGGTTTGTTTGGAGAGACTCGGGTGGTGGAGATTTGTTTGGAGAGACTCGGGTGGTGTAGGTTTGTTTGGAGAGACTCGGGTGGTGGAGGTTTGTTTGGAGAGACTCGGGTGGTGGAGGTTTGTAATAAGTCGATTTTTTTTAAATTCAGGAAGCCTCACACGGGGCCCCTAACGATGGGCCATTGAGTGGTCACCTGACCTTGAATCCCCCACTCAGGGCATTCTCACCTGCCCCCCCCCCTTTTCCCGAAGATTTGGGGTTGCGACCATAGAGCAGGTTCATACTAAAGAAAACAAGAGAACGTGATAGCGTTATTATCATCTTTCATTATCACTCTCCCTTAAGGTGACGCCACTGAACACATCTCGTTGAAAGTAATCGCGTGAATGCGAAGGATGAAGACCTCAAGGGACGAAGCGGCTAAGACACTTTAAAAAAAAATTACATGTTCAAATTTAAATTTTTTAAAACTTTACACTTGAATCATTTATTAAACAAATACATAGTGTCGGAGAGTTTTTCATAGTGTCGGAGACGTTTGTTTGCCCTGTAAAACCTCATTGAGAACATTCTATTTTTGACCTCATTGAGAAAATTCTATTTTTGACCTCATTGGGAACATTCTATTTTTGACCTCATTGAGAAAATTCTATTTTTGACCTCATTGGGAACATTCTATTTTTGACCTCATTGAGAACATTCTATTTTTTATCCCCATTCAGAACATTCTATTTTTGACCTCATTCATAACATTCTATTTTTGACCTCATTGAGAACATTCTATTTTTGACAGAATTCAGAACATTCTATTTTTGACCCCATTCAGAATATTCCATTTTTGACCTCATTTAGAACATTCTATTTTTGACCCCTATTCAGAACATTCTATTTTTGACCCCCATTCAGAACATTCTATTTTTGACCCCTATTCAGAACATTATATTTTTGACCTCATTGAGAACATTCTACTTTTGAACCTCATTCAGAACATTTTATTTTTGACCCTCTATCAGATAAGGGGGTTAATTAAAACATTTCAAAAATGTGATACATCGGTTGTTCCCCTGTGACCTTAAAGTGTGGTTAGGGAAAGATAACCGAACAAGAGGTGAAACGTCTTTATAATAGGATGATTGTATATTTAATTGCATCAAGTCACCTGGAGTGGGCTACGGTCGTGTTTGCTTTTATATACATGATTGCACGTGACTGCACATGGATGCACGTGACTGCACATGAATAAACGTGACTGCATATAATTGCACTTGATTACACATTACTGAAAACAATCCAAGTAACAATTTTATTTTAAAGTTCGAGAGGTGATTGATTAATAAAAAAAATAATGATTTTATTAACAGGAGACAGAAGAGAGTTTATGTCAAAATGATACGTGAGACAGAAGATCGAGTTTATGTCAAAATGATACGTGAGACAGAAGAGTGAGTTTATGTCAAAATGATACGTGAGACAGGGGAGTGAGTTTATTTCAACTGATACGTGAGACAGGGGAGTGAGTTTATGTCAACTGATACGTGAGACAGAAGAGTGAGTTTATGTCAAAATGATACGTGAGACAGGGGAGTGAGTTTATATCAAAATGATACGTGAGACAGAAGAGTGAGTTTATGTCAAAATGATACGTGAGACAGAAGAGTGAGTTTATGTCAAAATGATACGTGAGACAGGGGAGTGAGTTTATATCAAAATGATACGTGAGACAGAAGAGTGAGTTTATGTCAAAATGATACGTGAGACAGAAGAGTGAGTTTATGTCAAAATGATACGTGAGACAGAAGAGTGAGTTTATATCAAAATGATACGTGAGACAGGGGAGTGAGTTTATGTCAACTGATACGTGAGACAGGGGAGTGAGTTTATGTCAACTGATACGTGAGACAGGGGAGTGAGTTTATGTCAACTAATACGTGAGACAGGGGAGTGAGTTTATGTCAACTGATACGTGAGACAGGGGAGTGAGTTTATGTCAACTGATAAGTGTGGGACTGATTTAATCATGTGCTCCCCGAGATTTTATAAAAACATTGGTGATCGCAGCGATTGCAATAACTATCGTGGCATCTCCTTACTGAGTATTGTGGGAAAGGCTTTTGCTAGAGTGATCCTTGCACGCCTGCAAACTCTGGCACATAATGTCTACACGGAATCACAATGCGGCTTTCGGGCTTGCCGGTCAACCATGGACATGATCTTCTCACTCCGTCAGCTACAAGAGAAATGTCGGGAGCAACAGAAAGCCCTCTTCGTTGCCTTCATAGATCTAACAAAGGCATTTGACCTGGTCAGCCGCAAGGGTCTGCTACGTATATTGGAAAAAATAGGATGTCCGCCGCGGCTTCTCTCCATCATCGAGTCCTTCCACACCAATATGCACAGCACAGTGCTCTTCGATGGTGCCACCTCAGAACCCTTACCAGTTTGTAGCGGAGTCAAACAGGGCTGTATTCTGGCTCCAACTCTCTTCGGTATCTTTTTCTCGATGCTACTGCGTCATGCTTTCGAAGACTGCTTCGAGGGTGTAAACATCCATACCAGGACGGATGGAAATCTATACAACATCAGCCGTCTCCGTGCGAAGAGAAAAGTGGAAACTGTTTTAATTAGAGAGTTGCTCTTCGCGGATGACGCAGCCCTTACCTCACATTCAGAGATAGGTCTCCAACTTTTGGTCAATAAGTTCTCTGAGGCGTGCAAGGATTTTGGTCTAACGATAAGCCTCAAAAAGACCAACATTATGAGACAAGGAACAGACCGCTTCCCAGCAATTTCCATTGAGGGAAACACCTTGGATTTCGTCGAGGATTTTACCTACCTTTGCAGTAACATCGCAAGCACACTCTCGCTGGAAAATGAAATTGAAACCAGAATCGGCAAGGCTGCATCATTAATGGCTAGGCTGAATAAAAGAGTGTTGAACAATGCACAGCTCACTGCTAGGACGAAAATCACTGTGTACCAGGCCTGCGTGCTCAGCACACTCCTCTATGGCAGCGAGTGCTGGACGACCTATGCAAAACAAACAAAGCAACTAAACAGCTTCCACTTACGATGCTTGCGCAGGATTATGCACATCAAGTGGCAGGACAAGATAGCGAATGTCGAGGTACTCAGAAGGAGTCATATGCTGAGCATGCACTCAATCCTGAGTGAGAGGCGCCTGCGGTGGCTGGGACATGTCCGCAGGATGAACTCGGAGCGCATTCCAAGAGCCCTGCTTTACGGTGAGCTGGCAACTGGTATGCGGAAGAGAGGACGCCCCTGCTTGCGCTTCAAGGATGTCTGCAAGAAAGACATGAGTCTGGCGCAGATAGACCATAAAACGTGGGAAACCATTGCTGACGAGCGCACCTCCTGGCGGGCTAAAGTACGCGAGGGCATCCAAGTCGCGGAAGCTTCCCTTACAGTCAAGAGCGAGGAGAAAAGGGCCAGGAGAAAGGGGAAGGGGAGGTAGAGGAGCAGGAGGAAACGCCATCATCCCATGAGGATGGACGGATGCCATAGAGAGTTCCGAGCCAGGGTTCGTCATAAAAACTTCGTGACGACAACGATTGGGGAGGGGGGGAGTTGAACACTGTGACGTAACAAGATTTGGGAGTCGTTTTCTGGAAGCCACATAACCAGTACAATAAAAAGGGTTTAGTCGTATTGGTGGGCGTATTCTCTCAGAGTGAAGAGGCGTCTTCTCTCACAGTGAGGGGCGTCTTCTCTCACAGTGAGGGGCGTCTTCTCTCACAGTGAGGGGCGTCTTCTCTCACAGTGAGGGGCGTCTTCTCTCACAGTGAGGGGCGTCTTCTCTCACAGTGAGGGGCGTCTTCTCTCACAGTGAGGGGCGTCTTCTCTCACAGTGAGGGGCGTCTTCTCTCACAGTGAGGGGCGTCTTCTCTCACAGTGAGGGGCGTCTTCTCTCACAGTGAGGGGCGTCTTCTCTCACAGTGAGGGGCGTCTTCTCTCACAGTGAGGGGCGTCTTCTCTCACAGTGAGGGGCGTCTTCTCTCACAGTGAGGGGCGTCTTCTCTCACAGTGAGGGGCGTCTTCTCTCACAGTGAGGGGCGTCTTCTCTTACAGTGAGGGGCGTCTTCTCTTACAGTGAGGGGCGTCTTTTCTCACGGTAATGTTTTGAAACAAGATAATATTTCAGAGGTCAGACCCGGTAACCACATCCGGGTATCTGATCAGTGTACATTTAATGGACATCAAGTGGACCAATTGGTGACCATTAAGAAGACAGAAGATGGACAAAAAGTGAGGAAACAGATAGGCAGACAGTGGGAAAGACATATGAGACAATACTTAGAATATGTAAAATGGTTACTTATCATACAGTGAAAGTGGTACAGAACACATATGTAGATTTGTAACTTACCATATGGTGGAAGTGGTAACCGAGTCGTTTCCAGGTCTTTGTATTTTAATCCTCGATGGTGAGATATTTTAAGTGACCTGAAATATCCTTTTAATTTATCCTTGTAATATCCTTGTAATGTCCTTGTAAAGTCCTCGTAATGTCCTCGTAAAACCGTGTAAAATCCTTACAATATCCTTATATATATAGGCGCCAGGTCTATAATAGTTCTTTTATCTACATATATTTGTATCTTTCCTATCCATGAACCGCAAAGATTGAAAAATCAATTTTTCGGAAACACCTACAACATTTCTACAAAATCTGTAGGAAAAAATGTATCTAAATCCGAAAGTGGTTCCTATTAGCATGCTATCTTAACCTTATATCATCTCTTAGCAGAGTATCTTAATCTGATATCTCTAAGCACGGTATCTTACCCTGATATCTCTTAGCACGGTATGTTACCCTGATATCTTTTCGCACAGTATCTTACCCCGATTTCTCTTAGCACAGTATGTTACCCTGATATCTCTTAGCACGGTATGTTACCCTGATATCTCTTAGCACAGTATCTTAGCCTGATATCTCTTAGCACGGTATGTTACCCTGATATCATGCAGCACAGTATCTTACCCTGATATCTCTAAGCGCAGTATTTTATCCTGATATCTCTTTGCACAGTATCTTACCCTGATATCTCTTAGCGCAGTATCTTACCCTGATATCTCTTAGCACAGTATCTTAGCCTGATATCTCTTAGCACGGTATGTTACCCTGATATCTCTTAGCACAGTATCTTAGCCTGATATCTCTTAGCACGGTATGTTACCCTGATATCTCTTAGCACAGTATCTTAGCCTGATATCTCTTAGCACGGTATGTTACCCTGATATCATGCAGCACAGTATCTTACCCTGATATCTCTAAGCGCAGTATTTTATCCTGATATCTCTTTGCACAGTATCTTACCCTGATATATCTTAGCACAGTATCTTATCCTGATATCTCTTAGCACAGTATCTTACCCTGATATCTCTTAGCACAGTATTTTATCCTTAAATCTCTTAGCACAGTATCTTACCTTGATATCTCTTAGCACAGTATCTTACCCTGAAATCTCTTAGCACAGTATCTTACCCTGATATCTCTTAGCACAGTATCTTACCCTGATATCTCTTAGCACAGTATCTTACCCTTGTCAGGGGATTGAGAATCACTGGGGGTGAATGGTGTGCCTGAGTGCACACTTCCTCACGGTGGTCTAATGTTTTAGTGAACTCCTGGTCACATGGGTGTGTGACCAGAGGACACGCCAGGGTCAGCGAGAGAGGACTTGGTACCAGGTGTGCAGTAAGACCGGTCGAGGCAGGCCAGGGAGTTGCAGGGAGACAAGAGATGCAGCGTGTCGCCCAAGAGTCGGTCGGATTTTGGACCAAGGGAACTTAGAGGTGCTTTGTATATATGTAGCAGTGAAGTGATGCTCGATCATGGCACAAGGAGCTGTCGCGACAGGCCGAGGGCCATGCTTGTGAAGTAACTATAGTGTCGAGTAGGCATGGGCGCCCGCAGAAAATTTTCTAGGGGGGGGGCAAAAAAATTTCGAGTGATTTTTTCCCCATAATTCTTAGCGTTATACGCAGATTTTTGGCCGGTCACGTGACTATTAATTAAAATTCTATACAGATCAGTACTACTTCTCGTTTATTAATATTGTGATAAAATATACACGTACACCTTTTACTTATGTGGAAGTGTCAGGATCATATAACCCCGACAATTAAAAGCTTCTGATATAGGATTTTTTTAAACTTCTTAAATTCAAATGCTTCTGTGGTCCAACGGTTGTGCGCACTATTTTTTTATTGAAGACTTAGGTTTTTTCTTTTCTTCTTTTTTTTTCTTTTTAAAGTTCATTTAATTTTCTAATTTCTTTCTTTGCAATTTCTTTTGTAACTACTTTCTATTATCTATAATTTATAATCATGA
This sequence comes from Ampullaceana balthica, assembly GCA_944989445.1. Taxonomy (NCBI): domain Eukaryota; kingdom Metazoa; phylum Mollusca; class Gastropoda; family Lymnaeidae; genus Ampullaceana; species Ampullaceana balthica. Next base: position 157,532 of record CALYLW010000765.1, on the reverse strand, counting down.
GTTATTGATTGTAAGTACGGCATTTCTGGAAGTGTTGACAGTGAGGGGATGAATCCGCGTGCTTGAGGGGTCAAGCAGGGGCGAATTAAGACTGCACGGGGCCCCTGGCTGCAATTCAAAATGGAGCCCTATCGAGCCAGCGTCCCTTTAAATAAAATGATTGCTAGCAGCTAATATAAGACTGTAACTTGTAACTATTCAGCCAAAAAGATTATTCATGAAAAAACCGAACACGAAGAAGTTTGCCGGTATCCTAAAATTGAGTGTAAAAAGACAAAAACAATTTTTTATAAAAATAATAATAAAATAATAGTTATAACAACAAAAAAGAAAAAAAAGAAAGAAAAGAATCCACCGTTGGGGGTCGATCCTCAGATCGCTTGCAACGCAAGCCTAAGCGACGAGGAGAGCTTGACGGAAATTGTAAATTAAAAAAATAAAGAATATTCTTTAATATTTTCTCTTATTGAGCCTATCAAATCAGGTTTCTCGATTACTAAGAGTATTGGGTCGAAAAGAGATCAGATTAATAATAGATAAGATTTTTATTAATTTATTTAATTTATGATATTTTTTCAGGGATTCATGCAAACATCTGTTCACCTTTATTATAAAATATCCTAAGTTTGGGGGCCCCTGGCCTTAGCCCGTTCAGCCCCCTCCCCTAAATCTGCCAAAGGGCTCATGTGATCACGCTGTGAACCGAGACCATACAAGGATGGGCCGTGATGGGCCACTGTTATGGGGTAGCTAGAAACCAGGCATTGTATAGACTAACATTTCAGAACGAGGCTTTTAAAGTATATGAGATTGAGCATATATGGGGCCATCCATAAAGTACGTCACGCTATTTTTGAACATTTTTAACTCCCCTCTCCCCCTTGTCACAAACTGTCACAAATCTCGCACCCCCCCCCTAAAGTACGTCACACTTTCGAGCAAAAATTTGGTTTTTTTATTTACAAAATAATTAAAATTTAATATAAAACACCGTGACGTCACACATGGCTGGACCCCCCTCCCTCCTGTCACAAATTGTCACACTTTCTTACACCCCTCCCCCCCCCTCTGGAGCGTGACGTACTTTATGGACGGCCCCTATACAGTTAATACAGTTTATTTATGATCTTTACTAACGCCGTTGCAAACAACTCCGTCCGTTATTGGTCACGTCCTATAACCAACTCCCTCAGTATGGAGGCCACGCCTTTGTCCTGTCCCCGGTCTACATTACGTCAGTATTTAATGTCAATCATAATGATTGAATCATCTTGTACCACCCCCCCCCAGATTAAGACGGGGGTTGGGTGGGGTACCATGACCCGCTCTGGTCTCTTTGATGTTAGCCCCTGGTCTGGTTTTGTACAATCGCAATCATTTCCCCTGGTCAGTGCTTCACACGGCTGACCTTTAGATAACAGAGTCTACATTTAGCACCTCTGAGCATCTGTACGTGGTTTTGTCTATTCAGAATTCATCTTATCCAAGCTACTGCAAGGAGCATTTCACACATCTTGGTCAGTCCTGACCAGACTACCACTACCAGCCCTGGCCAGAAAGAGGAATCTTTGATCTAAAGACCCTTTAACCGCCTAATTCTCTACAATATTGAAAATATAAAAATAATTACCCAGTAAAACGAGATCAGCACCAGCTTAGTTACTTTCTCTTTATTTTCTCTTTGCAATTTTTTTAAATCCATAAATCCAGGGGGGGGGCAACCGCCCCCCCCCTTGCCCCCCCCTGCGGGCGCCCATGCGAGTAGGTGTACAGCCAGTTGATTATAAAGATATATTTGCTGTCCAGGCAGGACAGCCAGTGTGTACAGTGTAATAAACAGTTGAAGTATACATCATTGTGTCCTATATAAGTGTCTTGTATGCAAGCGGAGAGCAAGGCAACAATCCTATAACATCGAGACCTAGCATTCCTGAAATCTCTTAGCACAGTATCTTACACTGATATCTCTTAGCACAGTATCTTACCCTCATATCTCTTAGCAGAGTATCTTACCCGCATATCTCTTAGCACAGTATCTTACCCTGATATCTCTTAGCACAGTATCTTACCCTCATATCTCTTAGCACAGTATCTTACCCGCATATCTCTTAGCACAGTATCTTACCCTGATATCTCTTAGCACAGTATCGTACCCCGATATCACTTAGCACGGTATCTTATCCTGATATCTCGTAGCACGGTATCTTATCCTGGTATATCTTAGTACAGTATCTTACCCTGATATCTCTTAGCACAGTATATTACCCTGATATCATGCAGCAGGTTTCTCAACTAAACATAATATACCAACAATCTCATGACAGATGTAGGAATGTTTCTCATGACAGATGTAGGAATGTTTCTCATGATAGATGCAGGAATGTTACTCATGATAGATGCAGGAATGTTACTCATGACAGATGTAGGAATGTTACTCATGATAGATGCAGGAATGTTACTCATGACAGATGTAGGAATGTTACTCATGACAGATGTAGGAATGTTACTCATGACAGATGTAGGAATGTTACTCATGATAGATGCAGGAATGTTACTCATGACAGATGTAGGAATGTTACTCATGACAGATGTAGGAATGTTACTCATGACAGATGTAGGAATGTTACTCGTGATAGATGTAGGAATGTTACTCATGACAGATGCAGGAATGTTACTCATGACAGATGTAGGAATGTTACTCATGACAGATGTAGGAATGTTACTCATACATATGTAGGAATGTTACTCATGACAGATGTAGGAATGTTACTCATGATAGATGCAGGAATGTTACTCATGACAGATGTAGGAATGTTACTCATGACAGATGTAGGAATGTTACTCATGACAGATGTAGGAATGTTACTCATGATAGATGTAGGAATGTTACTCATGACAGATGCAGGAATGTTACTCATGACAGATGTAGGAATGTTACTCATGACAGATGTAGGAATGTTTCTCATGACAGATGTAGGAATGTTTTTCATGACCGATGTAGGAATGTTACTCATGACAGATGTAGGAATGTTACTCATGACAGATGTAGGAATGTTACTCATGACAGATGTAGGGATGTTTCTCATGACAGATGTAGGAATGTTCCTCATGACAGATGTAGGAATGTTACTCATGACAGATGTAGGAATGTTACTCATGACAGATGTAGGAATGTTTCTCATGACCGATGTAGGAATGTTACTCATGACAGATGTAGGAATGTTACTCATGACAGATGTAGGAATGTTTCTCATGACCGATGTAGGAATGTTACTCATGACAGATGTAGGAATGTTACTCATGACAGATGTAGGAATGTTACTCATGACAGATGTAGGAATGTTACTCATGATAGATGCAGGAATGTTTTTCATGACAGATGTAGGAATGTTACTCATGACAGATGTAGGGATGTTTCTCATGACAGATGTAGGAATGTTTCCGACAAAAGCGTTTGATCTATTTCAAAGCAGTGCTTAACACAGTGTATGCTTAAAGCTTTCATGCACTCAATTGCGTGAATGTTTAAATACTGTAAGGGGCCGTCCATAAAGTATGTTACGCTATTTTTGACCATTTTTAACCCCCTCCTCCCCATGTCCCAAATATCGGACCACAACCCCCCCCCCTAAAGTACGTCACACTTCTAAATCGAACATAAATTTTGTTTTCTATTAACAAAATAAGTAAAAATTAATATAAAAACAGCGTGGCTGGACCCCCCTTCCCTGTCACAAACTGTCACACTTTCTTACACCCCTCTTCCCTGTCACAAACTGTCACACTTTCTTACACCCCCTTCCCTGTCACAAACTGTCACACTTTCTTACACCCCCTTCCCTGTCACAAACTGTCACACTTTCTTACACCCCCTTCCCTGTCACAAACTGTCACACTTTCTTACACCCCCCTTCCCTGTCACAAACTGTCACACTTTCTTACACCCCCTTCCCTGTCACAAACTGTCACACTTTCTTACACCCCGTTCTCTGTCACAAACTGTCACACTATCTTACACCCTCCTTTCCTGTCACAAACTGTCACACTTTCTTACACCCCCCTTCCCTGTCACAAACTGTCACACTTTCTTACACCCTCCCTTCCCTGTCACAAACTGTCACACTTTCTTACACCACCCCCCTCTGGAGCGTGACGTACTTTATTGACGGCCCCTAACCGTCGCCAACACAGTATGGACCCTATACAATATGGGCCCTATACAATATGGGCCCTATTCAATATGGGCCCTATACAATATGGGCCCTATACAATATGGACCCTATTCAATATGGACCCTAAACAATATGGGCCCTATACAATATGTGCCCTATACAATATGAGCCATATACAATATGGGCCCTATACAATATGGGCCATGTACAATATGGGCCATGTACAATATGGGCCCTGTACAATATGGGCCCTATACAATATGGGCCCTGTACAATATGGGCCCTATACAATATGGGCCCTGTACAATATGGGCCCTATACAATATGGGCCCTATACATTATGGGCCCTATACAATATGGGCCCTATACATTATGGGCCTTATACAATATGGGCCCTATACTATATGGGTGTTAAGTCTCTATGTTTAGGTGGATTGTACCTTGCTCTCCGCTACACACAACATACACAAGAGATGACACAAGTCTGTGTAACGATGCAATGTTTATTCTACTATAAACAACTGTACAACTGGCTGTCTTGCCTTGACATAAAATACATCTATATATAACGGCTGTATGCTCAAGCATGCCCTCGGTCCGACCCGACCGCTTCTGGGCGACGTTAAACTCAACTCTGTTTTACTGCAACCCTGCAGCTCCCCGGTCTATCCTGACCGGTCTGACCGCACAACACTGTGCGAACTACACAGCTTTCTGCCACCCCCGCACTCGTCTCGACTACTCTCTTATATACCCCCCAACTGGTCTCAACTGACCCTGGCGTGTCCTCTGGTCATGTCCCTGACATATCCCGTGTGACCAGAAGTTCACTCAGACATCACTAGACATTATTCACGTGATAGGAGTTCATACCCGTCAACAACGCCTTGACCCGACTCCAACACTGGCTCACAACAATCTCACCACAATCATTCGCAGTGATTCTCATACCCTGACATATCCCCCCTCTTCCGTTAGATTCTACTTACGGGTAGAATCTCACAATACAACAAAGTCAGGGCATGGAATCACTGCACATTACAATTACAATAATATAATACATAATGAAATAATATCTTTCAAAATAATTTTATACACAACATTGCATGAAAAAAAAACACTAGTACATACAACACAGAGCATAAATCCACTTGGTCGTACCTTTATACGACTTCACTAACCCGCAACTCGTACGTTATCATTATCCAACAATTGACCATTTTTACGCTAGATTGTTTTATATTTACCAACTGACTCTACTGGTTCCTCATATAAATGCCTTAAGATATTTATTCCAGGATTAGCTCCAGCATGAGATAATGTTATAGGGATAACTACTTATCCAAACTATAGACATTTCAGCCTGATTGTATTTAACCCATTACAATCAATTATATAACAATCATGTGCATATAGTAGTCATAATCAACCTAATTCATCATAATACTCATAATCATGAACAAAATCATTATCATCATCTCATAATTTCATAAATATATATATATATATATAAATAATTACATCTCCTTATAATGAAATTTTGCCCGAGGTCACCCGGAGCCAAAAATTATAATAAAAAACATCAGCACGAAAGTACAACCATCTCATATTTATTTACAACCATCCTTAAGTACTAACTAACATAAGTACATAATCGCTATGAAACCTTACAATCATGTTCATATAATAATAATACTGGCCCGAGGTGACTCAGACCTCAATTTCTACCCAAATTAGTCCCCATGACAAGCAACTCTACTTGTTTTTCGACCTTCGTGACTCGGCCGAATCATAAACCTGTCCTGCGAGTCCTTGTCGGTCATGGTTTGATTTCTGCTCAGTAATTATGATTGCCATTACCATATCTGTCATGATCCTATGATGTTATATCGTAGTTTGTCTGTGTCCACAACCATCTACCCGGCCGCCCTTGTCACAACTTTTAAATTTTTCTTGACCTCTCAATTTCCACTATGTCTCCCCTCTATCCCCTGGTCGCCGTAACTCGACCGAATTTTGATGTAAATATCTAACCAATCAGCTGCCATATCTGCTTATTGCCGAGATAAAAAATCTGCAATAATGTTATCTTCACCTTTAATGTATTCCACGTTGAAATCGTATTCCTGTAACATCAAAGACCACCTGGAAACTCTTGAATTTTCAAATTTAGTCGTGTTCAAATATTTTAACGCTTGGTGGTCACACTGGAGCGTAAATCTTGCCCCCATTAAATAGTAGGATAATTTCTGAATTCCCCATATTATTGCCAAGCATTCCCTCTCTATTGTTGAGTATCTAGTTTCCCTGTCAACCAGTTTACGACTAATATATTTAACCGGGTGGAGCATATTGTCTCTCTTCTGCATCAAACATGCCCCCAATCCCTTCGTTGACGCATCTGTACGAACTATAAAAGGTTCCTTAATGTCGGGCAGAACCAAAATGGGGTTATTTGTTAAATAGTTTTGGATTGTATCCAATGCTTGTTGGCATTCCTTAGTCCAACATATATTATTAGGTTTACCTTTCTTTGTAAGGTCCGTCAATGGGGCTGTTATCGTTGAAAAATTAGGTATAAATTTATTGTAATACGCTATTAGGCCAACTAGTCCCCTTACTTGTCTCTTATTTTTGGGTCGTTCTATTTCCAACACTTTGTTTATATTGTTCATGTCTGGTTTTAAGATGCCTGCTCCAATTCTATGTCCCAGAAATTCGATTGATTCTTTACCTATTTCTAACTTAGATGGTTTAATGGTGAACCCTGCCTTTTTCAAAATCTCTAAAACCTCTCGAGTAACTCGTATATGTGACTCCCAGTCGTCTGTGTATACACAGATATCGTCAAAATAAGTAACTACCTCTTTTACTCCTTTGAATAATTTCTTAACAATTTTATTGAACGTTGCCGGTGCGGTTGCCAATCCGAATGGCATAAAGTTATATTGATATGCCCCGTCTGGGCCTTGAAAAGCTGTGTATTCTTTGCTTTTCTCCTCAAGAGGTATTTGCCAATATCCCTTTGTTAAGTCTAGTTTCGTAAAGTATTTGGCTTTTTTCATGTGTTCTAGAAGTTTATCCTGGTTAGGTATAACTTCTGCTACTTTTTTTGTAATTGCGTTGAATTTTCTGTAATCCACGCAAGTCCGAATCGATCCATCTTTTTTCTTAATTAAAACTAAGGGAGAGCAATATGGTGACTGAGATTCCTCGATTATTCCTAGTTCTAGCATCATACTTATCTCCTCTTTTAGACTTTGTATCATATGTATAGGTATTGCATAAGGTTTTAAGTTAATAGGCTTAGAGTCTAATAATTCTATTTTGTGCGTACCCGCCGATGTTTTCCCTGGGATATCTGAAATAATTTCCTTGTACTCATGCACCATGTCGTCAACTTGTCTTTTCTGTGTCTCCGTTAGTTCCTTATTAATGTCAATGCCTGAATTATCCTTTACGTTGATTAACGGAATTTGCTTAATGTCCTCACTATGTATATCTTCCTCTTCTTCTTCGGTTATCACTGTGGCACTGGCACCATTAATTGTCTTTTTATTTTTCTCTGCTGCCGATAAGTTCGCATCTGTGTTATCCATGTTATTTTCGACAAATTTAGTTAATCTGTTGAGGTGATAAACTATACGCTTATGTCCCTTCGCAATCTCTACGTTAAATTTCGATAATTTTCTCGTGACGGTGAATGGACCTTCTGAATACAGAGCGAGTTTATTTCCTTTTTTAGGTTTCAACACGAGCACTTTGTCACCAATTTGTATATCTTTATCTCTAGCCCTTTGGTCATAATATTGTTTATATTTATTTGCCTTTCCTTTCGTGATTGCCTCTGTTTTATATAACCCTGATTTTATTCTGTTTTTGAGGTCTATTATATATTCATATGTTGTTTTATCTTCCTCTGTCGTATTTTCATTTGTCAGTATTTTCCTTAAAATTGACATTGGTCCTCTCACTTTTCGCCCGAAGAGGAGTTCATAAGGAGACATTGCCGTTGTCTCGTTCGGAACTTCCCGATATGCAAACAAAATTGCCGGCAAAAATCTATCCCAATTGTTGGGTTCCTCATCTGCCACTTTTTTTAACATGCTTTTTAGGGTGCCATTTAATCTTTCCACCATCCCGTTAGACTATGGGTGGTAAATAGAAGAGTGACTGGATTTTATGTTAAACAATTCACACACCTGTTTGTACATATCGGAGGAGAACTGGGGCCCGTTATCTGACAGGATCTCTTCAGGGAATCCCATTCTAGAGAATATTGTTAATAGGGCCTCATAAACGTCTTGTGTTGTTATATTTTTTAGCGCAATAGCCTCAGGCCAACGAGTAGCCATATCTACCAACGTAAGGATATATCTATTCCTAGTGTCACTTAATTGTAATGGCCCTACGATATCAATAGCAACCTTCTGAAATGGTGTTCCGATCACTTCCATTTGACCTAACTCAATGGGTTTTATGCTCCCCGGTGGACGTGCTTTTTGGCAAATAGGGCAAGACTTAATGAATTCTTTGATATCTATGCTCATACGTGGCCAGAAATACTGAGAAAAAATTCTGTATTTGGTTCTTCTGACTGACATGTGTCCGGCTAATGCTGTTGTATGAGCCGTTTCTAAGACTAATCGTCGGTATGGTTTCGGAATCACCAATTTTTTTTCAACACTGTTATCTATTTTAGAAATAAATATCCTGTACAGTATATTATTGTTTATTTCAAACGTTGTTATTCCTTGTTTGGTGCTTTCCACCCTCTGACTTTTAGCTTTTTGCCATAGTTTATTTAGTCCACTATCCTTTGCCTGCTCCTCAGCTAAATTGATGTGTTCAAATATTTTTGGGATTGTACTAATCACCGTTTTCATTTGTGGTCCTCCCCCTTTATTTCGTTTATTCTGGGCCCTGGTAACTACGTTACCGTGATGGAATGGTGTGTCCTCGTCTGATCTAACATTTCCTAAAATCACATCTGTTATCGGATCTTCAAAAAGGGCGGACAAAAATCTACCGCAGAGATAAGGGGTTTTAATGTCTACTATAGCAGTTTCAAACGTTTTTATTGTCCCATCGATAAGTTTAACTGTAAAGGTCTGATCAGTCCTGTATTTTTTTGGTATTAAACTCTTTCTGCACCCTACGATTGTACAGCCGGTGTCTCTAAGAAGAGAAGCTTCCTTCCCTAACAACAAGCATTTTTCGACATTTAACCTACCCGTGGACTTTCTAAAAATATCGTTCATACTCCCCACGCATTGCGTATTGCGAGACTGCCACCCTTTTCTAGGTTTATACCCCTGCCACTGTATAGTACGGCCCTGTTTGCAATCTTTGCTTAGTCATCTATCCTGGCTGTACCATGGATACTTATTTCCATTATAGCTAGATTTCTGGTCTGAGTTTTTATACTGATTTCCCTTCGCAGGCATCCTATTATTGGCCCATTTCTGTCGACAGTTGGCCATTATGTGACCCCTCTGACCACAGTTAAAACATGCACCCATTACTCGGCCCTCCGTCGAGCGACTTCTAGACTTGCCTCCATATTCACCCCTATGTTCCGCCACACCTCCTACCAGTGGCTGTGTATTGACTTTTCTACTTAGTTGTCCTTGTCCTGCCGACTTTATATGGTCAATTTGTGTCAGTACGTCCTCACATTTGGGGGCATTATTCATTAGGATGCATTTAACAGCCTCTTCATTCATGTTCAATAATAACTTGTTTCTACATAATAAATCCCTCAACCCCTCAAATGTTCTCTCTGTTTTTGTACTGGCCACCCAATTGTCTAAACTTCTAACCAATTTTGAGTGAAATAATCTAAAATTATTACTCTCCGGTGCTAGTCTATTCCACGCTTCCCTGTACTTCTCCCCATTAAATCCTGCATGTTGCAAAAGGAGTCGCTTGACAGTGTCATAATCATGCAGTTTTGTCCTAACGTCTTCCGTCATTAAGAATGATTGTAACTTAACCGTTAGCCTTACTTGTAGCTCTATCAGCCATTGACTTTTTGGCACTTTCGCCTGAGTCACTACATGTTCGAATGTCGCCACATATTCGTCGAGTTCTTGGGACCCGTCGAATTTTTGCAAATTTTTTAATATTTGTCGAAGGTCTTTGTTTTCTCTCGAGTGGCCTGTCATGTCCAGTTCAGTTACGTCTTTCCTTTTAATTTCTGCCAATTTCAATTCGTGCTCCCTTTCTTTCTGTCTCTGTTTCTCGTCATACTCTCTCTGTTCCTTTACCTTTTGTTCGTCTTTCTGTCTCTGTCTCTCGTCATAATCTCTCTGTTCCCTTAACCTTTCCCGTGTTTGAAATTCTTTCCATTGATCTCTCACATATTCTTCTAGTTTCTCCCCTCTGAGTGCAAGTTTTTCCCCTTCTTTTTTAAACGACTCTAATTTCTCGTCCATGTTTATACTCTTACTGTGGCTTCTAGTTTCCATTCTACTTTTACAATAACTTACAATAGTTATAGTGTCATATATAGAAGGGGGAAAAAAGGGAAAAAAATAATTTATCAAATTTTAAATGATTACTTGCCTGGATTTACAGAATTACAAACACAACACAATTACGTGTCCATAGAATTCTAACGTAAAACAGTTATCCTTGTAGCACAATGATACTTTCCAGCAATATTCTCACGGATAGTCCAACACACTGTATACTGGAATCTGTTCGAGTGGGTGCATTGTTGACGGTCGTTCACCGACACGCTCCGGTCTCTGGACACAACGATGAGGCGGATGCCTTGTTGTCGGATAATCGTTCACTGACACACCCCAGTCTCTGGACACGACGATGAGGCAGATGCCTTGTTGTCGGATAGTCGTTCCGAACTCTGTACATAAACGCTGAGGCGGATGCCTTGTTGTCGGGACAGCCGTTCACCGGCACACTCCTCGGGACTCTGGACACGATCGGTAAGGCGGATGCCTTGTTGTCTGGCAGTCGTTCACTGTCACACTCAGGCGAACGATAAGGTGGATGACTTGTTGTCAGGAAATCATTCACCGACACACTCAGGACCCTGGACACCAACTATCCGACGGCCTGGACACGTTGAAAAGCCCGTCGACGCTGTCTCACTTAGATGCTGTGACTTGACGTACCATCCACAAGAGCCTCCAGAAATTCCTCGGACGTGACCCCAATGTTGCGTTCTTGGTTCTGGATAAAAGGAGACAAGTCTCGACTCTTGTCAATGGATCATATAATCTTTATTAGTCAGCAACATATGTACATCAATAGCTTCAGGTACACAAACGTAATCTTCACAAGGACCTTACTCCTAAGTGCGTACACTTTGCTGTAACCTCGAGCACACCTCGATGTGTTACCAGCTAGTCGAACTACACTCGATCACTCCATCGATTCTATACTAAATGTCCAGCCCTAAGAAGGGCTATGGACCTCCGCACTCGCCAGTCTTCATACGTCTCTCTCCTCTCTGTCACACACCCACTATTTATCCACAACACGGCTCTCTAACTTGCATACCGGGTGAATACAATTACATCATTATTCACAAGTGCACTCTTGTCACGCACGCCTTGAGCCGACTCACACACTGGCTCACAACAATCTCACAACAATCTCACAACAATCATTCGCAGTGATTCTCATACCCTGACACTCACCGGTTATTAGGGTCAAGTTTTCATGACATCAGTCGAACCCGACCCTCGTCCAGGTCTACTATACGTTTTGTCCTCCCTTTTCCCTTTACAAAACTCATTTATTTACTCTCCTGATCTATAAAACTTTCGTCACTAAAATCACAACAGCAAATGAATTGACGAAAAGAGAACAAGTTAAGCGATGCACAAGTTATAGATACGACTGATAACAAATAAATGCCAATGCCATATAAAATTGAAACATCAGGAGCAATTACAAAATCGGAAAGGTTATAAAATCCCATGTAGCCCGCTAAACTTCAAATATTAGCGTCTAGTACCATTCATAACGTCTAGTACCATTCATAACGTCTAGTACCATTCATAACGTCTAGTACCATTCATAACGTCTAGTACCATTCATAACGTCTAGTACCATTCATAACGTCTAGTACCATTCATAACGTCTAGTACCATTCATAACGTCTAGTACCATTCATAACGTCTAGTACCATTCATAACGTCTAGTACCATTCATAACGTCTAGTACCATTCATAACGTCTAGTACCATTCATAACGTCTAGTACCATTCATAACGTCTAGTACCATTCATAACGTCTAGTACCATTCATAACGTCTAGTACCATTCATAACGTCTAGTACCATTCATAACGTCTAGTACCATTCATAACGTCTAGTACCATTCATAACGTCTAGTACCATTCATAACGTCTAGTACCATTCATAACGTCTAGTACCATTCATAACGACTAGTACCATTCATAACGTCTAGTACCATTCATAACGTCTAGTACCATTCATAACGTCTAGTACCATTCATAACGTCTAGTACCATTCATAACGTCTAGTACCATTCATAACGTCTAGTACCATTCATAACGTCTAGTACCATTCATAACGTCTAGTACCATTCATAACGTCTAGTACCATTCATAACGTCTAGTACCATTTATAACGTCCAGTACCATTTATAACGTCCAGTACCATTTATAACGTCCAGTACCATATTTAACGTCATGTACCATTTATAACGTCTAGTACCATTCATAACGTCTAGTACCATTCATAACGTCTAGTACCATTCATAACGTCTAGTACCATTCATAACGTCTAGTACCATTTATAACGTCTAGTATCATTTATAACGTCTAGTACCATTTATAACGTCTAGTACCATTCATAACGTCTAGTACCATTCATAACGTCTAGTACCATTCATAACGTCTAGTACCATTCATAACGTCTAGTACCATTCATAACGTCTAGTACCATTTATAACGTCTAGTACCATTTATAACGTCTAGTACCATTTATAACGTCCAGTACCATTCATAACGTCTAGTACCATTCATAACGTCTAGTACCATTCATAACGTCTAGTACCATTTATAACGTCTAGTACCATTCATAACGTCTAGTACCATTCATAACGTCTAGTACCATTCATAACGTCTAGTACCATTCATAACGTCTAGTACCATTCATAACGTCTAGTACCATTCATAACGTCTAGTACCATTCATAACGTCTAGTACCATTCATAACGTCTAGTACCATTCATAACGTCTAGTACCATTCATAACGTCTAGTACCATTCATAACGTCTAGTACCATTCATAACGTCTAGTACCATTCATAACGTCTAGTACCATTCATAACGTCTAGTACCATTCATAACGTCCAGTATCATATATAACGTCTAGTACCATTCATAACGTCTAGTACCATATATAACGTCTAGTACCATTTATAACGTCTAGTACCATATATAACGTCTAGTACCATTTATAACGTCCAGTACCATATATAACGTCTAGTACCATTTATAACGTCTAGTACCTTATATAACGTCTAGTACCATATATAACGTCTAGTACCATTTATAACGTCCAATACCATTCATAACGTCTAGTACCATTTATAACGTCTAGTACCATATATAACGTCTAGTACCATATATAACGTCTAGTACCATTTATAACGTCTAGTACCATTTATATCGTCTAGTACCATATATAACGTCTAGTACCATTTATAACGTCCAATACCATATATAACGTCTAGTACCATTTATAACGTCTAGTACCATATATAACGTCTAGTACCATATATAACGTCCAGTACCATATATAACGTCTAGTACCATATATAACGTCTTGTACCATATATAACGTCTAGTACCATATATAACGTCTAGTACCATATATAACGTCTAGTACCATATATAACGCAGTACTTCGAATCAATCGGGCTAAACCTGCGAAATTCACCAATGTTGTTTTTGAGGTGGGGGCTGGATAGATGCAAGTGTACTAAAGGACCCTTCAGCCAATGTTACACATGTTTTTGTTCGAAGTTAGCTTGCAAATAAAGTCCGATTGATGAATGAATGCTTTTCTTTTGGTTTACTAGTTTAATAACTTTGCACTTTCAACTCAAACACAAGAAATGGACGAAGTCACATTAAAGGGACTCTGTATATCGATACAAAAAAAAATTAACTTATAGGAAAAGGTCAGAAACAATCGATGATCATTTTAAATAGAAACAGATCCTAAAGAACAACTCTATTTTTTAAAAAAGTTAAATGGGTCTTTTCAAAGTGATGAAATTTAAACTGAAATCACCAAGAACACAAAACATATCAGTTACAAATTTTGAATCTTCAACGATGAAATCATTGCTACAAAAATGTAAAACAATTGGGATGCCGAAGAGATCTCAACTGTTTGAAGGATATAAACAATGATAGAACTTACTAGCTAAACTAGCTAAAGCATAAATATTTTAGTGATAAAAATGTAGAGGTTTAAGCAGGAAATAACATTATATATATATATATATATATATATTATATATATATATATATATATATATATATATATATATATATATATATATATATATATACTGGCTTTAAATACTTTAAATGGACTTTTTATATTTTGGCAATCAGTCTAAGAAGTATGGAATGTTTATTAGCAGGAATATTTTTACAGGTCAATATCTAGTGCAAGTAACAAAACTTGATCGCAGTGCCTTTATTTGTTTCACGCGTACACATATTATCTTATTTCATTATTTTTAAAAACATATATCTCTTTTAAAATCTTGTTTCATTTCTTTAGTAATTGTTAATTAGTGGTTCGATTGTGTTTTAAGATTTAACATTAAAAAACTTATAAAAATTTTTTATCAGCATTGTGTACAGTTTTTAAACTTGCTTTCCTTTTTTTTATTTTCCAGCTGTGTTTGCTATTATTGGATCAATCATCTTTGCAGCTAGCTACTTTAAGGGTGGCGTGACGCTGAACTATTCTTTCTTTCTTACGATCATAGGATCCATTGTTCTCATCGTTGGTGGCGTCATAGCCTTCAAGGGCGACAAGGGTGCTCAAGTTGGTGCCTGAAGCACACAGAGTGGAAAAGAGTCCTTACTTGAAAACTAATAATAATTGTAAATACAGTTTATATTGCTTGAATTAAGCAACTGTTACAAAAAGAAATATATTAATTTAAGGTTCTTCTATGAATTTTGAAAGATAATGTTATTTAGATTTACAGGTTTTGCAATAATAAATAAAATTGTTAAATAACTTAAAAAGCTCGTTCGTCGAGCCAATGCTATTACTGTCGTGAATGAGAGAATCTCTGTTATTTCAAGGAGATTTTTGTCACCATAAGACCTTAGTTTTGTGTGTGTGTTTTTTTGTGTTGTTTTTTCAAAGCTCTTGTAATTATAAAAAAGGGAGAGAAAAATTGTATAGTTTAAGGGGCGTTACTCCCTTCTTTCCGCCAATCCAGGGAGTATTGTGTTTCAGCGACCTGCCAACGTGCTTCCATAAGTTTACTCAAGGATCGTGTGATATAACAAGAGGATACCAAATGTTTTATTTAAAAAAAAGTGACATCCAATTTTATGCATGTGTCAACTAATTTTCATAAAGTGAATGTGTAGTCAGTAAGGCTGAACAATACGATAAGTCAATTAAATTTAATTATCATGTTAATATAAAAAAAACCAACTAAACACAGCTCATTGTGACGTGACGCTACGCGATTTCGGCCGATTTTTCAACCCCCCCTCCCCCTTCGTCACACTTCCTCACAAAAACGTAGACCCCCCCCCCTTTTTTTTCCCCCTTCAATATGACGTCACAAAGCTTTGACCCCTCCATGAAAGCCGTATTTTCTAATTGAAAATTAGTATGTTTCACATTACTTTTTAGTCATTTAAGTATGTATTTAGTGTAAGACTCAACTATAATATCGTAACACGCGTGAGGCCATTTAAAATGTCATTAAATAAATTGAAGGCAATCAAATATTTAAGTAGAAGTTTTATTTAAAGTTTCGCGTTTTTGATGTAACGTCACATTTCTGTAACACCCCCTTCCGCTCGCCACACATCGTTACAGATGTGTGACCCCCCTCCTCCCCTAGGCTTGTTACGTCATTTATGGACGGCCCCTTTAATACGACAATAAAATAGATTTCACGTAGGTCTGTTGTTTTATTCCATTTCTTTCATTCTGTTTAAATAATATGTAAGTCAGAGATTTGAAAACTGGTCTGTGGAAATCAACTGCCGTTGATAGCTTTTATTTTTTAAACACATGAGAATCCGAAATAGTGGTCTTCCATTCATATTTGTGTCGGAGTAAATTTTCGGCCCATGTCATCATGAGTGAGTTTAGTTTGTTTATCAGCGAGTTACAGAAATTACAGAAACTAGTCATTAAATGGCGAACCAAAGGGAAAAGAGAAATTTATTTCATGTCAAAATCCTTACCATGATTATGTTTGATAGATGAAAAAATTCCTGATATGGAGATTAAAAATAATTCTCTTGATCCAGATCAAGTAGCACATGATACATTTTTACACATTCTCTCCTTTTAAAAAACCAATGATTTAACAGCTTAGACCTAATCCTGTCCCGGTCAGGAGATTGTGTATGGAGGGAAGCAGAAATTTCAAGGAATAATGAATAATAATGAATAATAATGAATGACACGGTGACACATTGATTTTCTGCATTGGGGACGCGGTGGTCAGTAGTGAAGCCATTTGTTTACAGATAAATGTGAAATTCCGAACAGAATTCCCAACACCTTGTGACGAAGATCATGTTTATAAATTTTCAAGCGGATCATATAAGGCTGAATTGTCGCTATATGCTCATAAATGCATTTTTCATTTTGAACAAGTTCATGGTGTCGATGGCTGTATTATTACCGACATCCCAGTGTCTTCCATTGAGATATCCCATCGATAGCTTGATGTAGCAAAGAAGGGAAATAACACAGAGCTCTAGACATCATTATTTTTCTAGTAAGCCGTTATAAAAATTTCAGAGCTGAGGTTATCAAGCCTCTGCTTCTTTGAAAGGAAATTTGCAGTAACACTTACACTTCTTACTTCATCATTCTCTTAGTGAACTTTCACGCCTGGTCACTGTGCTGTATAGCAGGTGTCAAATCGTACAGAAATCAAAGCCTTTATATTCATGACAAATATCATTTTTAAATCATTCTCCAGATACTTATACATATTTTGCACGTTTATGATGCAGTACATGTCAGCCTTATTAGTTTCATGGGGTGCTCTTTTAACACGGTGTCATTTTATTTATCCGGTGCAGTCCGCAGGGCTTTTCACTCGCTTTTATGTGCAGTAGATAGGTTCAGCAATTTCACCTGTTTTCATAGAAAATTTTTATTTTCTTCTTTTTAGTGCACATTCTATATGTAAATAAAAGCATGTCATTTATAAAAAAAAGATTTTTTTACATTATTTTATTTTCTACTTTTTTGTATCAACATTTTTTAAAATTGATTTTTCGACCTTATCAATTCAATTTAATTAGTTAAACTTCATTGTCAATAACTTAAATGTGATAGTGGTAAAAAGAAAGATTATTCATTACAAATTTACGTATAATACAAAAAAAAACATTTCCCTAACTGAAAATTGAACCTCGTAACTTCGTAACCCCATGTAGGCAATCGATCACGCTTATATTTCAGCCAGCAAGACTTGATGTTGATTTTACTTTTTAAAGTTATAATAATTGTATCCCTCTAGGGCGAATTGAGGCATGGTACATTGACGCGAGTGATAATATTTTATATAGACAAAAACTAAAAACTAAAGTGCATTAATTTAATTACGGTACATTTGATCGATCTGAAATTTTGATACAATGCATTGACATACACGATCTATATGTAGTAAAATTTTGAGATCTCTAGGTCCATCAGAAGTTGTTTAATTTTACGTTAAAAGATTTAAAGGAAGGATGGATGGGTGGATGGATGGATGGATGGATGGATGGATGGATGACTACAACATACAATCAGTGTGACTTTAAAAAAGCGTGTAATGAAAATCATAATCATTTTGTTTTCCAGATTAACATTAACCAAACAACGCACGAACCTTTGACGTCAGCATTTGTGTTGTAAATAGTGCTGACTGACTCAAAGAGTTATTTTTTGGTGCAGTAATTGGATGCACTTCTTTCTGCCCACACATCTTTTTTTAAATCCCTTATATTAACTTCACCGGCGTCTCTCTCTCTCTCTCTCTCTCTGTCTGTCTGTCTTGGGCGGGCGGGCGGAAAACAAAAGTCAAAAATGACCCACTTCCCATTATCCGATCGAACTGAAATTTGGCACACGGACCCGTCTAACCTAACAATGCATCGTATCAAAATTTCAGATCGATCGAAAGTACCATAATTAAATTAATGCATTTTTAGTTTATCCTGATATGAGGTATGTAATTTAAATTCACGGTTTGTTATTGTTTTTTTCCCACGTGAAATTTTGAGCTGACGCATTGAGGCGACCCAACGAATCGACGGGCGCTTTTGTTTACATTTTACGTGTCACTCTGAGCTCGGTCAAGCGAATCGGTGACCAGACTTTTCCCCTCTCCCCCCACCCACCCCTTCCCCCCCTAGGGTTATGATGCAAAGTTGAGTTAAGACAGATTCAGTCTGTAAATGTTTGAAAATAATCAATACTGTTAGTTATGTCTCATATATAAGGGATTTATAGTCAAAAACTTTGTTTTTACGGTTTTGTTTTATTAAATCCCTTATATTAACTTCACCGGCGTCTCTCTCTCTCTGTCTTCGGCGGGCGGAAAAACAGATGTAAAAAATGACCCACTTGCCGTGATCCGATCGAACTGAAATTTGGCACACGGACCCGTCTAAACTAACAATGCATCGTATCAAAATTTCAGAACGATCGAAACGTACCGTAATTAAATTAATGCATTTTTAGTTTATCCTTATATGAGGTATGTAATTTAAATTCACGGTTTGTTATTGTTTTTTTCCCACGTGAAATTTTGAGCTGACGCATTGAGGCGACCCAACGAATCGACGGGCGCTTTTGTTTACATTTTACGTGTCACTCTGAGCTCGGTCAAGCGAATCGGTGACCAGACTTTTCCCCTCTCCCCCTCCCCCCCCGCCCCTCCCCCCCTAGGGTTATGAAGCAAACTTGAGTTAAGACAGATTCAGTCTGTAAATGTTTGAAAATAATCAATACTGTTAGTTATGTCTCATATATAAGGGATTTATAGTCAAAAACTTTGTTTTTACGGGTTTGTTTTATTTAAATCCCTTATATTAACTTCGCGGCCGTCTCATCATCTCTCTCATCATCTCATCATCTCATGGGCGGGCGGAAAAACAAAAGTAGAAAATGACCCACTTACAGTGATTCGATCGAGCTGAAATTTGGCACACTGACCCGTCTGAACTAAAAATGCATCGTATCAAAATTTCAGATCGATCAAACGTACCGTAATTAAATTAATGCATTTTTAGTTTATCTATATAAACTATATGTAGAGGTCGCTATCGTTTACATTTTACGGGTCACTTGACTTCAGGCCAGCCACCGGTGTTAACACGTCTCGTGCTTAAACCAGGTAAAGCGGCGTGCTTTTGTTTACATTTGGCGTTTCGCGATGAACTTGGCCCAGCGATCGGTGACAAGACATTTCCCCTCTCCCACCCCCACCCCACCCTTTTTGGGTTAAAAGCAAAGGGGAGTAAAAACAGATTCAGTCTGTAGATATTTGTAAATACTTTAAGTTCTGTCTCATATATAAGGGATTTATAGTCAAAAACTTTGTTTTTACGGGTTTGTTTTTACCTCATTTTTTTTAACCAGCCTTGCCATTCAATGCGTTACTCCTTTAATGAATAGTAAATACTAGAGAAGCCCTGCGGCGTAGCATAAGCCGCAGACTTGCTCAGGGATAATGCAAAGAAAGCGGGGAAAGAACGGGCAGAAACCTTAGCTCGAAGACTACAAAACAACTTGAGTGAACATCGGTGTGGGGGGGGACCAATGACGCATTGTTGGTCTCGAGTCATTAGAACTGAGGTTATCTACCTGCCCACCACCCTTCACCACCCTAGCTTGCCAACCATAAACTGTGATTCGCCGAACCAAGCGATGGTCAGCCATGTTCGAAAAAAGGGAGAAAAGAAGGGCACATTTTTAAAAATTAAAAATTATTGTTTTCGAAGGGGCTTGAACCAAGGAACTTCCCCTTGTAAGGTAGACGTTATAACCACTACACTACGAATCGCATGTTATTCTGTGAAGAAACAACACAAGTGAACGCATGTAGAAGTTTATAAGAATTGGTCATTGATTTTAACCCATAACACAAAAATGGAAGAACATATCTTCCATCTCAATAATTTTTTAGGTAAACTTATGTCTACTGTAGGTGTTTTTCTTCCAATTCAATTTTATAAAATTACATAATGTACTTGTCCAACGCTGGGGTAAAGAAATAATTTAAAGGAAAAAGAGTCCTTACGTGTCAGCTTGAACTTAGCAGTGTTATGTCAATCTCTCCGTTATCATTTGACAGTCCTATAATTCTTAATTTTTTTTTAAATTTGCCCATTTTCAATAAAAAACACGTCTTTCATTATTATTAGTGTGACTTTAATCGCTACTATTCTTTAAATTATCTATTTTAATTTCGATATATTTCATGATTTTTAATTTAGTTGACTTTCAAAAACTTACCGGTAATATCTTTTGCTAAAAATAACACTCTCATACTGAAACGTTCAGTGACATCCTCGAAATGTTTCATGTTTCACTGTGATTCGCTTGATGATGTTAAATTTAAGCAGAAAATATCCCGACAATATATCTTTTTTGTAGCTACTCCTCTTTCACTCTTATGTCATCTGGAGTTTCAGTTCATAATTGCCAAGAAACATTTACGCTTCAACAAGCTACAAAATAAATTTCGTGATTATGTTTAATTATAATGAAAAAAAATATCATTGAGGAATGGGGTAGTTTTGTTATGTACACTATTGTACACCTATTGATTCTGAATGCAATCAAAAATTGCTAACACATTTTACCGTAGAAAATTCTACACTTACTTTTAGAATAATCATAATAATAATAAAACTATATAATTTGCAATTGTCACGCAAGTCAGTCTGTCCTGACGCTACTAATTTTAGAAAGCAGGGAAAACCAAATTACTGCACCAATGCATCAAAAGGTGTGCAAATTAAAGATGCGCTGTAAAAAAAATATTATATGACGTAATTGTTTTCGCTCATGCTTTAATTTTGGAAAAGGGAACATTGTAAAAAGAGAATTTGATGATGGTTAATTATAAAATAAAAAAAACAATGGGCGTGCCGTGCCGTAGGCGCCCTGCAACGCAACCCCTATTTTATAAAAATTTTTGTGTACATTTCAGAAAAGTTCAATATGTCGTATTTATCAAACAAGGACAAGTTAGTTGGGCTTTTGAAAAAGTTCGGCGCCGTAGGCGACCTAAAAAAGTGCATTTTTTATAAAATAAATAGATTTCAGCTGAAAACTTCCGTCATTTTTGACGGGTGTACGCTAGTCTTTCATAAAACCCCAAATTTTTTTCCGCCATAATTCACTTGCTACTTCACGTTTCCTTAGCGTACTGGAAAATCCTTCTAAGCATTAAATAAGTTTCCGTTTATAAACTTATAACTGCTACTGTTATATCCCTAAAATTGCTATGGCACCAATAAAAGTCACAAACTTTATCTAAAAAAACAAAGACAATCAGAAACGCTCCAAATTATTGAACGCGTGCTTTATATTTAAAAGTTAATTGTATTGAAGGGCTTTTTAAAAAAATTAGTTTGTAATATTTACACTCCAGATTTTCTAAACGTTATAAAATTATTTTTAATGACTTTTTAACACGTTTTTATTAAAAATTGAAGAAAAAAGTGGAAAATATTAAAAATACCTTCAAAGGCATTATTACACAAAGAAAGTAATTTTGGAAAATATAATTTTTAAAATATTGGAAATTTTGCTTCTGTCACAATATCGTTAAAATCATTCTTCAACTCTAACTCTGTCTGGTCTTATTTTGCTCATGGTGGTTGCTAGTTTTTAATATTTTTTTTTAAAAAAATTTTAATATAGAAATCTTGTATACTAATCCTTGAACATTCTGACTCCTTGGAGGTGTGACAACGCACTTTTTATTGGATAAACGTGACTCGTGGCGTTTTTAAAGAGCCTTGCATTCATGTCGAATATAAATCTAAAAACCTTTATATCATTTTTCATTTACTAATCCTTTGGTAAAATGAAAGTTCGATGCTCCAGAAGCATAATGTTATAAATTGTTTGGTATATATCGATTATGTAACATGGGGTGATGCTTTGTTTATCTTTGATCCAAGGTGGTTGCTGTTATATTTCGCAGACTGACCTAGTGGTTCATCATAGACAAACGAAATGGTCTCGTGAGGAGTTTTTCAAGTGAGCACAAACATCAGTTCTTTGGCTTACCTGCCTTAACTCTCTGCTGTTGTTAAATTAATAGGAAATTGAATTTGAGTATATATGTATAAGGGATCCAATAATTTACATATGGAATAACTAAACGAGGTCAGAACATATCATATAATTTACCAAATGTATTCAATATTCTGATATTGTCTTTTTGTTGATTTGCTATTGGTTTCAGCGATTTTGAAATTAAGAGATTTTTAACTGTTTTTAAGAGAAGATTCCTTTCTTCCAAAATGTTAATATAATATGAATTTTTTTTTCTCTTTTGATGCCAAATTATACCTTTTTTTTCTAGAAGAAAATATTTGCTCTTAATTTAGATGTCGTTAAATTGTCTTATTTTGAAATACAATCAAATACAATTTTAAGTTTTGTTTTTTTCGAATACGTGTTATCGTGTAATAGAAACATCAGAAGTAATATTTTGAAAAGCTAAAAAAAAATTATTATTATTTTGTGAATGGGTGAGGGACAAAGACATCCCGCACCTGGTGGTACTTAGCCTAGTTTTTTTTCATACAAATTTAGCCATGACTATTATTATTACTCTTTTAACAGCAATCCTGATTCACAATAAGTGTAGAAAGAGGAATAACTGACACATTTCTTAATATATTTTAAAAGCAGATTTTTTTCATTGTTTATTATCTTGGGCAACTCAAGTGTTCGAAATATATCTTATTTTTGAACTTTAAGTAAACAAAATTCAGTTGTTTTTTTCTCCATCAAATCGTTACGCATTGTATCATTGAGAAAATGATTGGCTGGAGTTTTCTAAGAACACAAGTGATAGAACCAATCATCAATTTGAACCTAAAAATACACCTAGTTTTTTGTTTGTTTTTGTTCATAGTCTGTGTCTCGCCCCTGATATCAAACACAACACTTGATTGATGACTACTAATTTCTTTTTAAACGCCATACCCGACCTCTGTCACAAGCAATGAATGTATTCCGTTAAGCCTGTCTCAAGGCTCCATCTAGTGTCCTTATCTCTTTAACGAACTAAACAGCACAGGCGAACGACTCCTTCTGTGACACATTTTGAATGTGGTAAGAGGGAAACGGTAATGTAAACTCTTAAGCGATTAATGTCGTGCGTGATAAAATTTGTATAAGTCAACAATTGATTAAAAAAT
This sequence comes from Ampullaceana balthica, assembly GCA_944989445.1. Lineage (NCBI taxonomy): Eukaryota > Metazoa > Mollusca > Gastropoda > Lymnaeidae > Ampullaceana > Ampullaceana balthica. The sequence goes on along the minus strand of CALYLW010000765.1, from coordinate 133,691 downwards.
ATAAATTAAGTTAACATTTTCTAGACTCCGGAAACTTTTTGTCTGAGAGAGCCATAAACACCACATATTTTTAACAGTAATTCTGTGATGGCCATACATTATGTTTAAAACTAAAAACTCAAGTAAATGTGTGCATTTTGTGTATTTTCAACACTAAGAGAACAATAGTTATGTCTTTAAATTATTTTAAATTACATTCTTATGCTGTTTTTACATGCAATTAGCAAATAGATCAAAGGAGTCTGAATAAACGTTTTTTTTAAAAAGAATAATCGAACATTTGTCTGAGAACCTGATGCAGCCATAAAATAGAACCACATCTGGCTCGAGAGCCATGGTTTCCCGACCCCTGTTTTAGACAGACGGTGACCAAACCGAGGCTCACAAGCCACAGGCTGCACTTCTATGGTCACATTGCGGCTTACAAACAATGTATGAAATGAAGAAATTTCGTTTTAAATATATAGTTTCAAATTAAATGTACGTGTGCAACAATCTCGACGGAACAAATGTTTGAAAATAATTTTGGCTGGATTTAATTTTTAAAAGCTGAAATTAGCCATTTGGTTTCTGATAAATTAGTTATGTAAATCGCGGAATTTGTGATTCCAGTAAAAATCCGCTTTTGGAAGAAAATGCCATTACTGATAGTCTTAAAAAATTTAATAACTTATCATTTTAAAATTTAAATCAAATTTGGCAACAAGTTGCAAGAAACGAAAAATAATGAAGAAAATAGAATACAATTCTGTTCCGCTTTTCTTATAAATCCACGTAATCTAAGTGGGTTTCCTGGTTCCCACAAACATTGTTATGGCACCTTCTGTAATGCAGTTGTAAGAGTTACAGGAGGAAGATCAGTGTTTTGTGATGATACACAAGTCACAATTACTGATGGATTTCTGAAAGTTCGTGCCAAAAGTTAAATATCTTCAACTTCAAGCAAATGTTCAGTTGTCTTTTGTATCAGTTTTATTTAGCCTCTTTAAACGCTTATTTGGTACTGTCGTTATTTTTTAGGCAATGGTTTAGAAATCAAAGAGAAGATAGTTTCTTTAAAAATATTAGACATGTAACCTGGATTTTTTTTTGAATTACAGTTTTATCAATATACTTAATTCGCGTTGTCTGTATGGTTGTAATGTAATTTTTGCTGTTCGGCGGCATTGCGATTGATTTTGTTTTATAAGCAGCGCACCAAATAATGCACCAAAATTAACACTTTTCGAACGTTCCGCATAAAATGGTTCAATATGATAATAAATTAATTTTAATTAATCAAATAAAAATAAGTAAATAAATGAAATTCAATATAAAGTTATTTTTTAATCTGATATGTATTTATTTTGAAAACTTCCGTCATTACTTGACGGGTGATAAACTAGTACTCTCATAATAAACTAAAATAATAAAAAAACACATTACAATCGTATTTAAAATATTCGTCCAATAAAAATACAACAAATAATAAAAGGAGAACAGGGCAAGTATTTTCAATACGAAAGGTAACGGGATTACAAGAGAAAAATCTTATGGTGTAATATATAGCTGCAGTGTATAAAGTTGGTTCCTTACGATATTTAGATGTATTTTTAATGTGGATTCAAATAGTCTTATTAATTGTTTAGATACTACAGAAAGTATATTTTTCCAATAGATTGTAAAGCCTATCACAACAAAACCTTGAGCTGAAATGTAGTGTATAATTTTAGGCAACAGAGAGAAGATAACATTTGTAAGTTGTTAGAGTCACTAAATATTTCATTTCAAGCAAATGTTTGAAATTTTAAAAGCAACTTAATACCCGAATAAGAAAATACAAATATGTAACAGGCAAGTCTACTTACACACACACACACACACACACACACACACACACACACACACCACACACACACACACACACACACACACACACACACACACACACACCACACAAAGGAAACACGAGGCAGACAGGCAGGAAATACGTCAGTCTCAAATACAACCATTAATTTTAATAAGATAGGTTTCACCCAGATTCATTCCAGCAAGAGTAGTCCCCGATATTTATTGTTATCTCTTCGAAAATGCTTGCTAAAAAACAACATAGTCGATTTATTTGCTACACTAGAAAGTACTAAAGGAAATGGAATTTCATTCTATTAAAGTTTTGAAAGTCTTCACTTCATAAATTAAATACATAATCTCTACACCAAATAGAGTGTAATTTTTTTTAAAAAATAATCACAGTAAAACAAATGTAACATACATAACAATGCCGTAAGAGGCTTTGGAAAACACGTATACACCAAGGTGAAACGTAGAAAGTACGTTGGTTCTATTTCAAGTACAAAAAAACACCAAACCCTCGAACATCAACATAAGATAATATATTTTAAACATTCTGAATTTTAAAAATATTTATCAAAGATGAGACGTCAAGATTGTCATCACTTACTTCAAAATGCACAGGAAAAGAAAGTAGCGGACCTTAAGAATATAAATAAACGTAATAGTAAATTACTTTATCAGAAATTTGATCTATACTGTTATCATTCAAACTTTGATTCTATAAAATCTAAATAATTATATCATGTGGAAAAATCAATTAAATATTTATGCAGACCAATTTAAGGTTAGATATTTGCCTTCGGTTCATTAATTAGGAGGGTGCAAGAAGTGACCTCAATGTTATAAATGCGTGGCGTTCGAATGTCTCAGGTTTGATGATAAGAGGATATTTTATACCCCTGTGTGGGTGGGGGGGGCAGAAACCTGGGCCGAAATTTTGGGATTCACAAGTTCATGCATGATACTTGGAATTATGTGTTCATCCGCTTACTTCAACTTTCCAAGAACGCATGATAAGAAATAGCCTGAAACAAGCAAGTAGCGATAAGTCATAGTTTCTTAGGAGGGGTGATATGAAGGTTCTGGGTAGGGGGGCATGATAGGTAGTTTCATGGGATCAGGTAAGACCCGTATAATGATTTGAAGCAAAAAATCAACAGCAATACTTAGGGGGAAAAAAAAGAAAAAATATACTCTTACATAATTGTTCCTCCGATATATTTTTTTTGGTAATCGCTGGGAATTAAAAGGCTAAAGAATAATGTGATTTTTAGTAAGGTGGTTGTTACATATGTAAACATCGAAAACGCCTGGTGTTTTGTATTTCTACGAAACACTGACGGTTTTGCGGGGAACTGATTGAAACATTTCGTCTTGGTGAATCTCGGTGTTTGTTATCGTATCTCTTTTTTTTATTTCATGACTGTGTAAATGTTAAATAAGTTCTTTTACATTTTTTTCGGGGAAGGGGGCTTCTACAACTTGCCAGACTGCATTTCCCGGGACATCCTCTAGTTTTTTGTTAGCCCTTCGGCTTATGCGCTCAAGGGTGTTGCCATTGCGTGTTTTGACTTTTCGGGCTCTAAAATTGATAAATAAATATATTAGATAGACATGCAATCCAAAGAAGTTATTAATCTTTGTTAAAAACATAAAGAAACTCAATAAATAATTACTATTGATGCAATTGGATGGCATATTAAAATAAATATTCATTGGTGTGACAGAGCTAAGGCAATATTAAAGATTTAAATTATTAGCTATCATTAATAACTTAATATGCGCATCATGATGTCCTTTATCTTATCTTATCTTATCTTATCTATACAGACGCTTCTTCTATGCAGAAGATAATTGCGTCCACAGACCATGACAGAGGATCTGTTGGCAAGTGATGCAGCGTTCACAGGCCACGGCTTTGTGGGTTCCACGCATTACCCAGCCGCCTAACTAGTGTTAGGTACCCATTCGGAGCTGGGTGACTCAGGGACGCCCTAGGCCCCGGGAACAAATCCTTGCCGTCACATGGATTCGAACCAGTGACCATCGGTACGCCAGTCAAGCGCGCTGCCACATGACCACCGCGTTCCCGTCCTTTGACTTCCTTGTGGAACATAGGGCCTCTGTCAAAGCTCGCCACTCTACACGGTCCCTTGCCAGTCACTTCAATTCTTCCCAGCTCTTCCCAGTTCTGCCAGCCTCGTCCAACATGCTCCGTCTCCATGTACGCTTGGATCTTCCTCGTTGTCGTTTGCCCTGGGGGTTCCAATCCCTGGTCTGCCTAGCCCTGCTGTTATCTTTCCTAATAAGCTCATACATGTTAAAGTTTAATCCTATAATTTGTAGTTAGACAGGAAGTTGCAAAATGGGTTTCGCTTATTTCCTTTAAAGGTTAACTTTTTTCCGTGTCTATTCATATTTAAAAACTTTAAATTTAAAAGTTCTAATATATATTGATTATAGTTGTGACACTGGACTCGACCGTCAAAACTTATTTTTCGAGCAGAACACTGAATTATCAAATAGCATATAGCACATTTGTTGTTAATTGAATAAATTATCCCAACTTTTAGTATTAGAATATCTGTGACACAATTTTCACCCTCAAATTTAAAATTAAAGTAACATTATTTGTTATGATTAAATAGAGAATTTATTTTAATTATTCCGGAGTTTGATATTGAGAAACTTATTTTTTCAGTTCAGTGCTCGAAACTTACTCTCTTCTGACATACTTAAAATTGTTAGGAAAATACTTTATACGAATTACAAAGTGGTGGTTCTGACGATTAAACTTATAATGCTTCTTATTTCATTCTATTGTGGTGTCAAATGCGTTTGGGCAAGTCTAAAATTTCGATCTTTGAAAATAAATGTAAAAAAAGAAAAAAGTATAAATGGCTCCTTCAGCAAAGAAAAAAGTCCTTCACTGGAACGGCTTATTTAGAGATAACATTGCGTAACCAATGGAGACAATAAAAACATCCGGTTTTGTTCTGATTATAAAGCAACATTGAAAGTGTGTTAGGGTCTATTCAATTACTAGTGCGTATTCATTAAGTCACTTCCTTTACGTATTCTATTACAATTAATACATATATTTAAGGGTGTTAATTTTGAAGTTAGAAATCAAAGCATTTTATGAGATTCCTTTTCTGCGATACACTATTTATATTTTAAACAAATTTTAAGCATGTATTTTTAATAAATTGCGAAAATCTAAAGGTTTTATGTCTAAATTTTGAAAACAAAATTAAGGATCAAAAGATCAAATAACATTGAAACCGAGTTAAGATTAGTTAATTTAGTAACTAAAAAATGGATTCACTTTAATGCTAAGTATTATTTAATGTGTATGTTTTATACCTTTACAGTTGGGATCAAAATGGGAACAATAAATAAACATACAGCAGGAGCACTTGTCTCACTCGCTGTGGCTTTTTTGTTTCTTGTCATCGGGGTCGCAACCAAAGGTTGGACGAGCACAACTATCAAAAATCGATCCATTTATTTATTGGATAGCAGTAGCAGTTTCAGTCGTGGTCTTGCCGATTACAAATGTAAGTATTTTAAATGGTGAACACTTTAATAATTCGACATTATTCCATAGCAATATACAGATACATATTATTCCATAGCAATATACATATACATATTATTCATGTCATTTTAAATTTGTATTTTCATAAATATCATTATAATTCTTAGATGCCAAAGAAGGTGAAGCTGCATATGCTCTGCTCATTATAGCTGTTTTATCATCTGTCGTGAGCCTGTGTTCCATGGCGGTATACGTCGTATTTGAATTTATGGAAAAGAAGAATGAGATTGTAGCTGTGATGCCTAAAGTTGCTTTTGTAGCTGCAATGGTTGGAGGTAAACATATTCTAACTTGATTTGTTCGGTCAATTACGGAGTTATGCTTGCTACGTCTTAATAACATTGATCTCCTGGAGATTTATGTTAATAACGGAACGGCAGTCGGAGCCTAAAAAAATTAAAGTCTTAACTTTGTAGAAATGCGATAAATGGATAAGAAATAAGAAATGTTTTCTTATAACTACACATTTTTTAACTGAACTTTTTATATATTTAATTGTGTTGCAAAATAATACAAAACCTTTTTTTTTAAAATTAATCACTAATAATGTAGAACATTTTTCATGTATAAAAATATCATTCTTTTTACCATTGTTCACACCTGTTCTTTTCTGAGAAACAATGTGGATGAGCTTGGAGCACGATAAAATACAGAAATAAAAGACCACGGCCTTTTACTTTTTAATGTGACGCACTTGACGGTTGACAAATTACTGCTGTTATAAAGTTTTCTGCCATTTTAATTAGTGAATAAAATTAGTCTCGATATTCTGCACGTGGGGTCACTTAAACTCAAGTAGCTCAATTAAAGTCTTCGCATCTCTTGTGCCTCCTGCACAAATATTGCGAATCTCTTTTTGAAAATATTTGTATTGATAAATATAATCATGCCAAGCACAGATCTAAAGTTTAAGCTTGTAACTTTTAAACGTCCAACATTGACTTTTTTTTTCAAAATACTTTTTCGAAAAGAAGAATATTAGAAAATCTTAAATTCTGAAAATAGATGCTCGACTCTGCAAATGAAAAAAAACAACACTATTTGTTAAATTGTATCGTATATATTACAGACGCTCCTTCTATATGGCATCCTAAGCTTAAACATGGCTTATATCTAGTCTTGCATTTTATTCAAGTTTTACATTTTGACTTTCCTTGTTTTATCGGACAACACATTCCACGCATGATCCCTATGTCTATATGAAGATTATATTATATTATATTTATGTTGTATTTCCAAGTTAGAATTAAGTGTCGTATGTATTACTACTACATTTTTCTTTGTACTCCTATCATCTAGTGTTTCTATGTATTATTCATTGAGCTAATGGTGTTACTTTGGTAAAGTTTAATTTTTTCCAGTAATGAATCTGGCAGTTCATTTTTCCAAAAAATATTTCCTAGTGAATCTATGTTTTCTTGAATAAGGACTAATCATCTTGTAAGAAAGGTGTTTATCTAAAAACTATAATTATATTATTTATATAAGAAGATGCACTTGATTATTGCTTACGCCTCCATTTATTTCTTTTAAACTGATCAAAAGATGAGGGGAATACTTTCTTCACCTTTCAATAAGTAAACTGCCAACATGGTTTGAGATAAACATATTTTTGCAATATCATTTACTTTTCTTGGCTTTTATAGATTCTCTAAGAATAAAATATTTTTAATTACCCCACAGGTGTGTTTGGCATCATTGGAATCATAGTCTTCGCAGCCACATTTTACTCTGGAAGCGTGGGGGTCAGCTATTCACTTTTTCTTACTGCTTTTGGTACCATCGATTTGTTAGGTGGAGGCGTCGCAGCACTGAAGTCTGACAAAGGAACGCAGGTTGCCGCATAGTAGACTTATGACGTGTACAACGTCGTCTAAACTAAGAACTTTTAGACTAGTTTATGTTATGGATTATGAATACTTTTCGCTACATTGACTCAAGAACAAATTACTAGCAAGACATCTGTTCAAAATTGATCATCGTTAAATGCATTTGGTTACCTGCTCCGTTTTTTTAAGCAAAAATGTGAAGTGAACAGTGTTATTTCCTACCCATGCTTTAGTATAAATCATAGTTTGTGCAGTTAGAGAAATGTGATTAAAAATAGCACTTTGGTACGCAAGAGTAAAAGACTTCAAGTAACCGTTGAACTTGATGACTATGATATTTTAATACTTAATAATCAGAATGAAAGCTAATCTGTGATATTTAATACAATAAAAATTATTTTGAATGAAAATTGTTAATGCGTTAAAATGAACTTTTTCCGTCTTTTTATATGGTTGTAATATAGTTTTTGACTTCTCTCATCCAGAGATTTTTTCAAGTGCGTTTGTTTTTATATTTAAATTCCTTGCAAAGACAATAAACTAACAGTTTCGGTAAATTTGTGTTGAAAATGTGCCTTCTCATTTCCTATAATCAATTTATGTTACACTCACCCAGTAACCCTTGCGATCAGTGAAGTATCCCTGTCAAGGAAATATCACTAAATGACTAGAGCGCAGAATGAACAGAAGGACGCAATTTTCTTCTGTATAGAAGGAGCGTCTTTAACAGATAAGATAAGATTATCAATATTTTGATCCTGGACCATTTTTTGTATAGAAGGAGTATATGACAGTATTTTGTTTTGGTGTGTTTTGTAAAGAAAACATTATTTTTCTTCACTATTATTTTACCATGCAACGCACGAATTCCAGATCAGAACAACCAGAACTTGAATGATTTTGAATTGTTTATACATTTTCTTTAATGGATGGGTCGCTTACAGAAAAAAACATATTGTAGTAAAGTTGTTACCAAAGTAAGGTGGCATTTTCTTATATATTCTAACTACGTCTGTATATTGTCCTCTTATTATGCCCCTTGTTATTATTATTATTGCCTTTTCGGTCTCTTTTTGCGTGTATGAATTTTGTTTTTAAAAATCAAACATATTCAATTTAATTTAAAATATAAGCTTCTCTTATTATTTGTGTAAAATATAAACGTTTTGTTTGTATTTAAATAATAATATTTTTTCTAAATCAATTATTTTTACATTTTTATTCCTACTAAAACGTTGTTTATTTAATTACTTTTTTTGCACATTATATAGTGCACAGGGGTGGACTGGGCCACCATGACCGGTGATATAATAATTGTAATTGATCTTGAAAAAAAAATTCCTGTTTGCTGCTTTTCTGTACTACATATTTACAAATTCTATGGGCAAACATACAGACATCTTTTTAGTGCATATAAACTCTTATTCACTGTGTCGTCTACCCAAGTAGCTTGCGAGAGATCTTTCTCTAAACTGAAATCAGGGCCGGTGTCACGAAATAAAGTCTCCCCCAAAATAAAGTCTCCCCCGGAGAGTTTATTTTAAAACAAAGTCGCCCCCTGAGACTTTGTTTTAAAATGAAGTCTCCGGGGTTAAAATAACCAATCCCCTTAAGTATTGGAAATTATAAATAATTGTTTTATTAAACTTTATGACTTACAACATAATTTTTATTTGTTCTACATTCATTTCTGTATGATTATTGGAAATTGAGCAATCTTAAGCTTTTTCAGGGGCGCAGCAATTTTCGGGCGAAGGGGGTGTATGCCCGTATAGACACATATTTAGAGTTGGTTAATTGCCCAGAGTTATTTAAAAGAATATCAGACAAATGAACTGAAATACAAAGATGATCAAGTAATACGAGAACGTGACACAGATATTTCGGAACAAGAATTCACTCTTTACGTTTGTGGGTAGATCATACGTTAAGGACCTAAACGAAATTACCGATTTCTATGTGTGCATTAAAATAATTCAAAAACATTATTACTGTCTATAATCGGCAGCGTTTTTTTAAAGTTACTGGAGAAAATTTAACAAATCAAATGTAGCCAAGGTTTTTAAATGTAGAAACTAAAGGAAAAAAACAGGTTACACGATTAAACAATCAGTGTCTTAGCTAGGGTTTGTGATACCCATTATGTTAAATTCACAGTATAACCCAGATCAAAGTGTTGTGGAGATCTGGGTTGAGATGAGGCGCTTAGTTAGCTTGAGATTCCCGTTTAGGTGTGCCGCTGAATTAGTTAGGCATAAGGTCAATGACCTTACGGAATGTTAGAATACTGGAGACTTAAGGGGTAGCACAGAGGTGGGCTTGTTTATTGATGAAATGCGACAGGAAAACATGAAGCGTCATTTGTTGAGCGGGTAAAGACTAGCTATATGTCTTAGTAAATAGATTGCTTCAAGGTGGGCACGTATTGGCCATTTAAGTTGTCTATCGAGTCATAGTTAGCAGAGGTATGAAGAAGTCTGGTTAGGAAACCTTCACGTTCTAAGCAACGGTGGTCGAACCGCGGTTCGCGAGACGCATGCAGCCCGTCTGTGTTCACATTGCGGCTCGTCTGTGTTCACATTGCGGCTCGTCTGTGTTCACATTGCGGCTCGCGTGCAATTCATGAAAGATATATTAAAAGGATTACTGAAAGATTTCCAAGCCAGGTTTTATGACTCATAATGCTTCAATGCAACTCTCAACAATTTTTAAATATTTTAAAACGGCTCTCAATTACTAAGGGTCTTGTCACCTGTAGTCTAATGAGTTATTCTAACGTAATAATCACGCAAAGGGAGGCATTAGGGAGTAATTTATATGTGTGTATGTATGAATTTATGTATTTACGTATGTATGTATCTTTGTATGTATGTATGTATGTATGTATGTATGTATGTATGTATGTATGTATGTATGTATGTATGTATGTATGTATGTATGTATGTATGTATGTATGTATGTATGTATGTATGTATGTATGTATGTATGTATGTATGTATGTATGTATGTATGTATGTATGTATGTATGTATGTATGTATGTATGTATGTATGTATGTATGTATGTATGTATGTATGTATGTATGTATGTATGTATGTATGTATGTATGCATGCATGCATGCATGCATGCATGTATGTATGTATGTATGTATGTATGTATGTATGTTTAATATTTTGTTTAATAACTTTTTTTTAATATTTGAAAGATAAATTTTGCAATAATAGTTTTTGTAATGAAAGTATTGCAATTGTAGCTTAATTGTTATCCTCGAAGTATGTTATACTTACAAAATGAAAGTAATAACCTGTAGTTGTGATTCTCTTGTGTTAATACTCTTTTTTTATCTCCTAAAGCTTTCTAATATTTTAGAAGATCTAGCAATATAAATAGTAAAATCAAAGTACCATTTAAAGACTTTGTAAAATATGTTAACAGATAGATACAATTTTCTTAATTAATTTTTCTCTTATGGACACAACTCTAGATTGGGCTGTCCAGTCTTTAATGTCATAATTAGTTTAGACACTCTAGAAAGGGGCGGTAATAAATTATAGGCAGAAAATTTAATGTTAGTCATGATTATTGGAGCCAACGTCTAAATTTTTTGTAACATGTGTAAAATGCTTTGAAATTTTAATATATTTTTTGTATTTAAAACTGTTATGGCAATTAAAAATTCAAATAATAAAGAAAAATAATACACGTGTACAGTAAAAGATAATTTCACAATCGTGATATGAGATAATCTATTCGTGCATGGTGATGTTATGAAAATAAGGTTCAATAATTGCGCTGTATTTCTGAATGTTTACAAAATAATTTAATTTTAAAAATCTATGTTTGTATGTGTACGCAAACTTTTGACTAAATAAAAGTAACTGAAACTGAAATCACGTTTATTCCGTACAAAGCAATTGTAATATCTAACACACACACACACACACACACACACGACACACACACACACATATATATATATATATATATATATATATATATATATATATATATATATATATATATAATATATATATAAGCTCAATGTGTCACCCCCTCACGACTAAACCCACAGTCCTGCTCCGAGTCTGCCAGTGCCAAATAGCGGGTACATACTTAATTTTAGAATTTGTTATACCCCTTGTGATAGTGTCAGCCAGTGCAGTCAGCACCACCAGTAACCCCCCCCCCTACATCCATTGACGCCTCGCCTCTGCGTCTCACAATAACAATGCATAGCCCACAGAGTGTGTTTTTTTTAAAGACTTTATAATCAGGTCATAAGTTAAACAGGTCAGTGTCGTAGCCCGATTTTTGTTCCCTCCGTGCGGTTACTTAATTGGGTCACTCCCACCCTCCCCCTCCCCCCCGACTCTAGATATTAAGAAACTTTCTCATCGTCTGAATACCCGACGTTGTACAACCTTACTAATTATAGTAACAACACAAACCCATGCCTCTAAAGACATAATCCTTGCTTTATGAAACAAAACAACTGTCTTTATACACCCCAAAACTGCCTGTGCGTCAATTTGTACAGCGGGAAAATATAAAGTAATTAAGTAATTTTTCTAATTATATTACGCCCCTGAGAATTGTCAAATGGTATGGTCCGCTCCCCCCTCTTATCTCGCTATATCTACGTCACTACCATAAATAGTATTACAGTAAACATGTGTGAATATTATGTCACGCCCCTGAGAGGTGTCAAACGGTATAGACCTCACCCCTCTCTTATCTCTCTATATCTAAGCCACTACCATAAATAGTATTACATTAAACATGTGTGAATATTACAGCAATACGCAAGTAAGTATTCTTTATTCTTTTGTTTTTTAATGATCTCTTTATTTTATATCGAAAGTATGATGGGGGCGAATTTATTTTGGGGGAGACAATCTTTTACAGGGTAAGGGCGAATTTATTTTAATTGGGAGGAAAACATTTTCTCCCCCCGGAGGATTTGTTTTAAAACAGAGTCTCCGGGGGGATACTCTGTATGGGGGGGGAGGGATTTATTTTGCAACACCGGCAGTTGGAGGCATATTTCAGTCTACTCTCTCTGCTCAAGGCACTAGTTATCGGATACTATGTCCTCATGTCCTGGAATGTACATTCTAAACCCATGCTCAGTGGTAAGCCTATCCTTTAATAAAGTAATGGGGGTGAGACTGCAATCAGGCTTTTAAAAAGGTAAATGCATAAAATAAAAACAGGGTATTAGTAGGCCTGACAGGACGTAACACAACAGCGAACGTTTCGGCAAAGAGCCTTCTTCTACGGACAAATAGTACACAAATGAAACGAATAAAACGAAATAATAGAAAAAAACACTTAGCTGCGGTGAAATCCAAGTAGTCCAGTAGAGATAAAGCAAGGAGAGAAAAGTAAGAGCTTAAATAGGAAAGGAAAGGGTGGGTGTGGCCAATCAATCAGCTTGTCAGTTCGAACACAACGTTGATCCCATGTGGTGTAAGAGTCCCATATTCATGGATTAGTCTATTCTCCAGACTGAACCCGGCCGGGTGTGTTTGTACAAGAAACCAAGGCGGTGACAGACATGTCATCGACGCCCATGTGGTCCCGTCCATTGAAGTGTCGGGAGACAGGACACTGTTTGTCTTGTTTAATGGCACGTACATGTTCCGCGATACGGCAAGAGAGTAACCTCCCCGTGTCACCAATGTACTTCAAAGGACAGCGCTTACACACAATGGTGTAGACCACATTGCGGCTAGTACAAAGATAGCCATTCCTAATCTTGAATGTTCCCCTTATGGGAAGACAATCTGGTCCGTCTGGGTAACAAAGGGACATGTCTTGCAGCGATTACGACCACATGGCTTAGTGCCCAGATGGGAGGACGGAATAAGCAGACGGCTACGAACCAATAGGTCTCGCAGATTTTTGTCCCTCCTGAATACAATGAGGGGTGGGGTGGAAAATATGTTGTTTGTCTCAGGGTCCGCGAGGAGGATGGTGCGGTTTTTCACAAATATTTCCTTTGCTCTGATGTTGTGGGGATGGTATGTGAGCACCAATTTGCTCCTTTCATTACCCCAACCATGCCTTACGGACATTCGACTCTCTGAGCATCAATCCAAACGTAAAGAACTATCTGTTCCTCCTTGATGTATGTTCCCTCTATACATCCATTCCCCACAACGATGGCCTTCTGGCTGTAAAATACTTTTTGGACAGACAACCTCACCCCAATATACCTACACATGCCTTACTACGCTTGGCGGAATTGGTCTTAACCCTCAACTCGGTTGAGTTCAATGGCCAGTTCTTTGACCAAATCAGTGGGGTCGCCATGGGGACTAAAATGGGACCCAGCTATGCATGCTTGTTCATGGGCCATTTCAAGCACAGAGTGGAACAAGAATACTCTGGTCGCCTCCCCGAATGTTATAAAAGATACATTGATGACGGCATTGGGGTCACTCATATGGAGAGGAGTGAACTTGACACGTTCATCAACTTTGTTGATTCTTTTCACCCCTCCATTAAGTTCACTCACACGATTTCCGAACTATCGGTTAATTTCCTGGACATTACTGTAACTCTCCAGAAGAACCGCCTCCTCACTTCGGCCTATTTCAAACCTACGGACAGTCACTCTTACCTACTCTATCCCTCGTCTCATCCCAAATCCTGTAAGGATTCTATTCCATTTTCACAACTCCTTCGCCTCAGTAGGCTGTGTCAATCTAATGAGGACTTTTTGGAAAAGGCGTTGGAAATGGTGGAGTTTTTTAGACAAGGTCTTACCCTGAAGCTATACTTCAATCTGCACTTCAGCGAGTTAAAAACTTCACTCGTGCCGACGCCTTTGTATCACGCTCCAGTGATAGTAATGAAAGGAGAAAATTGGTGCTCACATACCATCCCCACAACATCAGAGCAAAGGAAATATTTGTGAAAAACCGCACCATCCTCCTCGCGGACCCTGAGACAAACAACATATTTTCCACCCCACCCCTCATTGTATTCAGGAGGGACAAAAATCTGCGAGACCTATTGGTTCGTAGCCGTCTGCTTATTCCGTCCTCCCATCTGGGCACTAAGCCATGTGGTCGTAATCGCTGCAAGACATGTCCCTTTGTTACCCAGACGGACCAGATTGTCTTCCCTAAGGGGACATTCAAGATTAGGAATGGCCATCTTTGTACTAGCCGCAAAGTGGTCTACACCATTGTGTGTAAGCGCTGTCCTTTGAAGTACATTGGTGAAACGGGGAGGTTACTCTCTTGCCGTATCGCGGAACATGTACGTGCCATTAAACAAGACAAACAGTGTCCTGTCTCCCGACACTTCAATGGACGGGACCACATGGGCGTCGATGACATGTCTGTCACCGCCTTGGTTTCTTGTACAAACACACCCGGCCGGGTCAGTCTGGAGAATAGACTAATCCATGAATATGGGACTCTTACACAACATGGGATCAACGTTGTGTTCGCACTGACAAGCTGATTGATTGGCCACACCCACCCTTTCCTTTCCTATTGAAGCTCTTACTTTTCTCTCCTTGCTTTATCTCTACTGGACTACTTGGATTTCACCGCAGCTAAGTGTTTTTTTCTATTATTTCGTTTTATTCGTTTCATTTGTGTACTATTTGTCCGTTGAAGAAGGCTCTTTGCCGAAACGTTCGCTGTTGTGTTACGTCCTGTCAGGCCTACTAATACCCTGTTTTTATTTTATCCTTTAATAAACGTGTTCTCCCGTTGGCGAGGTGACAAGGCAACTTGACTGGCCGTCTTTGTGTAGGTGCTATGGGTCACCTTCCGAAAACCCTGGGTATTTTTGCAATTAAATGTCTGTGGAGTAGACAAAAGGTACACACAGTAACAAATTTACTCCACATTCGGGAAGTGGGCATAACCCTATTCAAGGAGACTCTTTTGCGTGGAAAGCCGTTCAATATAACGTGTTACTCACTACACTGATCTCTGTTTCAGTACAAACCACATCCGTCTTCATAATGCAGAAATTGAATCAACACTTCTGCACTCTGGACACAGTACGGACATAGAGTCCAGGCAAAAGTTACAGCTGTTGAAGGAAGTCTGGCGTAGCTAGACGCCGAGAGCGAGAGCAAGCTCACTCTGCTGGACGTTTTAGGAGACAACGTGGAAATTAACTACGGTAGGATTACTGGAGCAATCCTCAAAGTTGCAATGCGCACAATCCAGTAGATATCTTCTTATCTTCTTATCTTATCTATACAGACGCTCCTTCTATGCAGAAGATAGCTGCGTCCACAGACCATGACAGAGGATGCAGCGTTCACAGGCCACGGCTTTGTGGGTTCCACGCATTACCCATCCGCCTAACACTACAACATGCAGTGTTAGGTACCCATTCGGAGTGGGGTGACTCAGGGACGCCCTAGGCCCCGGGGACATACCCTTGCCTTCACACGGATTCGAACCCGTGACCATCGGTACGACAGTCCAGTGCGCTGCCACTCGACCACCGCGTCCCGAGATAAACGGAAAGCAGACGTTAAGACCTTACTGGAATAAAAGTCTCAAAGAGTTTGTGAAACGCAGAGCAAAAGCTCGGAAGGAAGCCCCCCAAATTTGAAAACACCTTAAGCTCGCATGTCGTACGATAACAAAGGCGGACGTCCCTAGCTGCAAGAGAAATAGCAAAAAACAAAAGCTAAATGAGTTGATATATGTTAATACCTTTGTCTTAAGGATGGTAGAATGGTTAGGTGACTAATCGTTGCAATCTCAGGCGTGGGTAAAGCCAAGAATCCAAACCCTCTGACGACGTCAAAAGCCAAATAGCAAGTCCTGATAAACGTTCACGAGTGATAGAAAATCACTTCATTCAGGTGAACAAAATGGCCGGAGATTCTGACTTCTGCCAAACTATAACCTCAGGACCGTCTTAACGCATAGGCCAATTGGGCATTTCCCCGGGAGCCCACTAACATAGGGGCCCCTTCGGAGTATGTTTATTTATATATAGTATGTATATTTATTTTTAATTCCTGCGGGGGAGGGGCCCAACACTATTTCTTTGCCCGGGGGCCCAAACTGGTGTAAAGACGGCTCTGTATAAACTGACTACGAAAGGAGTGGGTAAAGGGAAAATGCGCAGGCCCCAACATGAAGGTTTTCTCGGCCTCACACTGAATGAGTTGCAAAAAAAAAGGCACTCAAAATGTACAAAAACCATCGAAAGCACCAGAACCTGACGAAGTTCATAACGAATCACTTTAGCAGTTGATCAAGAATGTCGGATATAGCTGGTGCAATTAATAATTAGACTTTGACTACAGGCACGCTGCCTAAACTGTGGAAGAATCCAACAATCATCTCAATTTCCAAAGAAGGTAAGACAGGTGAACAACTGGCCAGATACCGGCCCATGTTCCTAACGTTGCGCGTCTGAAAGGTAGCTGAACGTATGGTGAACGCAAGACTCTGCATTCCTGTGAAGCAGTTGGGTTCTGCAAACCGATTGATCAAGTTATCCGTCTCATACAGTCGATCACTAAGGAGCTCGAGATTAGAGACCACATGGTGTCAGTATTTTTAGATGTGAAACAGGCCTATGACAATGTAAGGCAAGGAGGGCTATTATATAGCGGTTTGGTGTGGCTTCTTATATGTATCGCTGGATATTATCGTTCCTAAATTATGGGATTATCAAAACCCGAATGAGAGACGCACTATTCAACGAGGCACCTCTAGAGCACCGACTCCCGCATGAACCAGCCTTAAGCTGCACGCTATTTTTAGCCTTCGTCCACAACTTACAAGGAAAGTTGGAATGTCAGAAAGCCATGTTTGCAGACGTTTTGGTAATGTGGAGTTCCGGAAAAGATTTTTTATTTACACAGCAAATATGGTTGCGGATTGATCTGACTCGTATAGACGAACAAGCCAACCGATGGCGCCTACTGGTTAACACGGAGAAAACGGTCCAATTCATTTTCACAAATAGAAGGAATGCTCTCAAGGATGACTTTGTGCTTTACATCTGTGGGGAAAAGGCTGAAATTGAATAAACCTCATACGTACGTGGGGGTCAAGCTGGACCAGAAAGTCCAACTGAACCATGTTCGTGAATTGTGCGCCAAAGCTACAGTTAAACTGTCCCACCTGAAGAAACTTGCGAGTACGAATTTAAGCACCGATGCAAAGACTAATGAGTGTTCTTTATCTCAGTAACTTGAGAGGATTCATTGACTACAGCCTCACTAGTTTATAGAAACTCATTGGAAATCATGACTTTTGGGGAAACAATGGCTGTTAAGAATTTATTTAAAAAAAATATAGTTAATTAATATATTTTATAAATTGCTTTAAAAAAAATATTAACTTTAACTGTGCGTTTCTCTTCTATGCTCTTTAATAGTAAATGGCTTACACAGGTTGTAAGTATGTTGACATTATTTTTAAACGCTAAAGCTAAAAAAAATGTTTAAGCAATTAAATTAATTTTTTAGAAAGATTATTTACAAATAATCTATTTCCTGGAATTGCACAATCGACCTTTCTTTTCGGTTCAGTGCCCCTGTCGTTCCAGCAATCAAGCCAATCTGGCATTACCTTTAACACGAGTCCTTGCAAGACTTGATTTACATCACAAAGAATTTTATTTCTTTTAGCTTTATTGCTTATTGGTTAGTTTGTTACTTGAGTCCAGACAGTAAACCTTGGTTACACAGACTAAACATCCGGTAAACATTATTATAAGGCAAAACTCGTCATGTCAGTTATATATTTCATTGCAAACAGTGAGACCAGACTACACTATAACAGTATTATCGTTATATACACGGGTAAGCTGGTGTTAAAATATATTTATTGTCACATTCATTAATGCTAGAAATCTACGATAATTTCTTAAGTTTTCAGACCCTCTTCATGTCATCTATATCTCGTATTTTAAATTATAAAGAAATACAATAAATAATGGATTTATTGAAATTTATTTTTTATTTATAAATCCATATTAAGCTTAGCAGCATTTTATCTGATTTTCCCTCTTTTCCGATTTTTTTCACAATTTCACGATTAAAAACAACCTGAAACATATTCTTGTATTTATGGCTGCTACTTTAGCTGGTTTATTTATTTGTGTGTGTGTGTGTGTGTCTTTAATAGAAAACAGCCTCAAGGTAAAGGTGTAACTAACTCTGAAACCGTATCATCATGTAGTTTGTGCCGTCGTGGCAGGCAGACGTGTTCGTTTGGTTGATTTTGTTACGGTTCATTCCACTTGGATGAACAAATAACACTGAAAGTGTGCAAAGTCACGTTATTAATGCAGTTTTAACATTAAATTATTGATATTTATATATGGCGACATACATCTTAAATTAAAAGTTACAATTAAAAATACAATATGGTGAGGTTACGTAGAAGTACCCAAAGAAACTAGACTTCGCGCAGCACATTATTAAAATCTATATTTTAAAAAAGAAAACGTTTCTTACCGTAAGTCGTAAAAATGCCTTTTAAATTCAGAGATAAACATCCGATTCCTTTTTAAAGTTTTTTTTTAAAATTCATAGTTAGTTTCATATGGTTATAATTATAATACACTATTTCTTATTCTCTATTCAGTTTCAAATCGCAAAGAGGTAAAATAAAATGGTTAAATGTATAATATAAAAACAAGGTATTAGTAGGCCTGACAGGACGTAACACAACAGCGAACGTTTCGGCAAAGAGCCTTCCTCAACGGACAAATAGTACACAAATGAAACAAATAATACGAAATAATAAAAAAAAACACTTAGCTGCGGTGAAATCCAAGTAGTCCAGTGGAGATCTCTACTGAGTTTAGTGCCCAACCCGAGCTATACATAGTTTATAACACATCCTTTTACAGGAGGGCAATCCTATATAATAAAAGACAAGTTTCTGTCCTTTCTGTCCCGTCATCTATAGCGATTGGTCCCTCAAACAGATATGACTCCTACAGCCAATCACTAGCGGAGAAAAATTTACATATTACGCGGAGGTTCAAAACGAGTAATTTTTGGTGCAGTTTTTTGTCATAATTCATTATGTTGTTCCCATCTTGAAGTGATGCCTGCCGCTTATTCTAATGACACTTCTGTTAAATGCATTTTCCTTGATGGTCCTGGCGGTTAGTGGCAAGAGTTTTAAGTGTTGTTTGTTTTTTGTTGCTGTTATTATTGTTGTTGTTTTGTTATTGTTGTTTTTGTGTTTGTTTTGTTGTTGTTTTGTTGTTTTTGTTTTGTGGTTGTTGTTATTGTTGTTTTTTTGTTGTTGTTACTTTGTTGTTGTTGCTGTTGTTGTTGTAGTTGTTGTTTTGTTGTTGCTGTTATTGTTGTTGTTGTTTTGTTATTGTTGTTTTTGTGTTTGTTTTGTTGTTGTTTTGTTGTTTTTGTTTTGTGGTTGTTGTTATTGTTGTTTTTTTGTTGTTGTTGCTTTGTTGTTGTTGCTGTTGTTGCTGTTGTTGTTGTAGTTGTTGTTTTGTTGTTGTTTTGTTGTTTTTGTTTTGCTGTTGTTGTTTTGTGGTTGTTGTTTTGCTGTTGTTGTTGTTTTTGTTTTGTTATTGTTGTTGTTTTGTTTCTGTTGCTGTTGTTGGTGTTTTTGTTTTTGTTGTTGCTGTTGTTGTTGCTGTTGTTGTTTTTGTTGTTTTTGTTGTTGCTGTTGTTGTCCACATCCCTTGCCCTGCGACGACAATGTCCTGCAAACGCTTCAGCATAACAACTACCAAAACATAGCGTCCATGAACTTCACAGGTCACCCTACACTTATTCCTGTCCTTGGGCGGGCTTTGTTACTAGTATTTAATAAAATATTAAGGAAAAAGAAAAAAAACAGTACTAACATTTAATATGTGTGTAAGTCAATTCCTCATTTTATGTGTAAACTAATTTTTTTTCATATACGACGTTTGGTTGCAAATAGACTTATTATTTACTTTTAATTTGGACATCCCTCCCCCTCCCCTAGTTGCCTCACTTTCCTATACTGAAAAAAATTTATATCCGAATGAGATTTTACCTTTATTTGTTCAAAGATTTTTTTTAAAACTTTGCATTGAAGGAAGAAGCTGAAAAGATCATCATGAAAAAACCCAATCTCATCCAAGTGGCTGGTGTCGTTTTAATCTTCATAGCCTTCATTTTACTGGTGGTCGGCACGGCGACAGCTGGATGGGCTAAATTTGAATACTCATTCAATTATGGTTTCAGCTTCAGTTACAGTACATCAATCGGTGCTGGATTAGCTGATTTTCAATGTATGGACTTTTAATGTATTATTAATTTTTTAACTATTTCTAAACAGATTGCTTGTGCATTAGTGTGTGTATGTGTGTGTGTGCATGTTAGGAACGCCACATATTTAATAGCTACGCAACATGTCTTGCGAGATTGAATCATTATTTGCTTGTTTAAATAGTACAGGAAATTATAGACACACCGACGAAATTTAAAAATTGTTGCGAAAGAACTCCGGAAAGAAGAGCTAGACCAGGGGTCGGGAAACTTTCTGTCTGAGCGAGCCATAAACACCACATATTTTGAAAAGTAATTCTTTGAGACCCATACATCATGTTGAAATCTAAAAATTCAAGTAAATGTGCGCATTTTGTGTAATTTCAACACTAAAGGTACAATAATTATGTCTGTGAATTCTTTTTAATATCATTGTTTTGCTGTTTTTATATGCAATTTTTATGTAGATCAAAGGAGTCTGAATAAACTTTTAAAAAATAATCCAACATTTGTCTAAAAGCCAGTTGCAGCCATCAATAGAGCCACATGTGAAACGCGAGCCATGGTTTCCCGACCCCTGAGCTAGACGATATTAAATGACGTATGTTCCGGTGACTTAACCTGTGCCGTCACCCAGTTGGAGCACTGTCATTTCATTTTGTGAATATCCTGCAAGACTCAAGCTAAAAGCTCAATTTTATTTAAATTTTTTATGAATGGTAAAAACGATAATAAAATTCGTGTATATATTAACAAGCAGGATACCTCAAATATTTTTCTCTTATATTTAAAGTTAGAGTGAGCCTAACACCAAATATATCCACGTGTTGCTATACGTTACTTCTATCTATTTATCGAATCTGAAATATTTTCAGAATTCTCGTAGACATGTAGACATATTGTTTCATTTTTGTTCTGAAATTCTCTATAAAGAAATAACTATTTCATATTCAATATTTTCTAACAGCGATACCCGCTGGGCAGGCGACAGAAGCCTTTGCCGTACTCTCTATTCTGGCATCTATTGGCGCTCTTGGTGCCATGGGTGCATATCTTGTGTTGGAACACCTGGAGAAGTTGAGTGACAAGTTGGCCAAGTTACCACTTATCACTCACATAATCGCTGTTGTTGGAGGTAATTTGTCTTTTCTTCCCTCTGTTGTTTTGAAAATTTTACAAAATTGACCACTTAAACAAATTACATTTAGAGGTTCCTAGTTCATAACTCAATACTGGCACAACTGTTTTTCAAATATTTTTTTAAATATTTTTTTTAAAGATGTCTGTTAACTTTTAGTAGTTATAAAGATTTAATCTAGACTTCCTAAGTCTTCTTCGTTACAGCGTTTCTGTTACATTTCTTCATAGCATTCTCATTCTTACGTTAAATTAAATCGTTTGAATACGCCTGTGTATCAATATGCCTGTGTATCAATAAGCCTGTGTATCAATATGACTGTGTATCAATATGCCTGTGTATCAATATGCCTGTGTATCAATATGTGTGTGTATCAATATGCCTGTGTATCAATATGCCTGTGTATCGTACATTGTAAATGTAAACTTATTATTTCTTCTTCTTCATTTGTAGTACGCCCTCTAATATATTACTTTTCTTTATGTTCACGGAAAATCCTCAAAGTCGACTATTGCGTTTTTGGTGTGGCTGGCACTATTCTAAGTTTCATGTGTCGTTGACTTTATTTAAATCCACACAACTTAACAAAAACAGTGTTAAATTGGATATTATTTGCTTTTTCCACTATATATATCGAGGATTAGAAACTTTTAATTTCACATAGTAATAATAAAAAAATCTCTGTCGAGATAATCTGGTCATACATTTTCCCGTGCTACATATCATATTGTCATTGACAGAGGCTATATTCATAATGAAAGGGAAACACAGAAAATAAGAATATTAATGCTTACTAGAAAAAGTGTGTTTACTCATAAATGTAAAAACGCATGATTTAGTACAAAATATTTTGAAACATAAAATTGCAATGCGTTTTTGAAGCATGAATAGTTTTGGCCTCTGTAACTCATTAATGGTCGTAACACTTTACATAGATCAGAAAGAAGCTTTTATCTTTACTTTTGTGTTTGTTTATGTGTGTTCGCCCAGGAAGGCTTTAGCCCATCCGTTATTTATTCTGTTGAGACTATTTCAGGCTT
Source organism: Ampullaceana balthica (assembly GCA_944989445.1). Classification (NCBI taxonomy): domain Eukaryota; kingdom Metazoa; phylum Mollusca; class Gastropoda; family Lymnaeidae; genus Ampullaceana; species Ampullaceana balthica. The sequence continues at coordinate 111,025 of CALYLW010000765.1, read as the reverse complement.
AACCAAAAAATGTTATTTTTGCCTAGCCAAACGCAATTTAAAACATTAATTGTTTTTCATTGTTTACCATTTCAGCGGTGTGCGCATTAATCGCTATAATTATTTTCGCTGCTAAATTTTACGGCGAGTCGAAATATAAGCCAGACTACTCCTGGGTCCTCGTCATCATCGGAGGAGTTTTTCTGGAGGTCGGAGGATTCCTGTGTCACAAGGCGAACAAATTAAGTAAAATTGGTGGCTCTGGTTGAATATATATCAGTGTTTAACTTTCTTAAGCAAATGATTAGAAAATGTTATAAATTAACACAAAAAAGTATGTATTAATGTATTATCTTCTAAATAATTAAAAAAGAATACTTGATTATGAAGCAAATACTTCATTCTCTTTTTTTGAATTTTTTTAAAATAATTTATTTTAATTTTAAAAATAAAAATACACATATTTTTACAATCTAGATCTCACCATACATTTATTTTACAATTTAGTATATATTTAAATAAGATTTAGAAACTCAAATAATTTTAATATCAGAAAATCTTAATGAGAGATTTCAGAATATTGTTATTGCATCAAGACTTAAATAACCTTTAAAATAGTATTTGTAGTTTCAGAATGCTGCACTTTTTATAATTTTTCATATGAAAATTGTAAGGTTCTATGTTTTTAAAATGGGACGAAAACTGGCTAAAAGAAAAATAAATAAAGTTAAAAAAATGATTTTTAAAAACCACGTTTTTACAAGCGAACTAAAAAGAAGAAAATAATTTAAAACTGGTAAGTTCAAGTACTTCGATGTCATATAACTAAAAACGTGGGGCGGGCGCTTATGAGGTTTAACATATGCAGTTCACTCATACTCTCACTTATAGATCTCTCTTTTGCCTTCTAAATTAGAAATCTTTAATTTTTATACCAAACACCCACCCCACGTTTTTAGTCATATTAAATTGAAGTACTTGAACTTACCAGTTTTAAATTATTGTCTTCTTTTTAGTCCGCTTGTAAAAACGTGGTTTTTAAAAATCATTTTTTTACCTTTATTTATTTTATTCTTTTAGTCCATTAATAAAAACTTGGTTTTTAACAATATTTTATTACCTCTATTTATTTTACCAAACACCTCACAAGCGCCCGCCAAACGTTTTAAAAACATTGTGATGTGGTCACGGGGGGAACTCACGGATGTCAACAAAAGCCGACGGTACAGTTTCTTATATATAGACTATAGATAAACTAAAAAGTTCAATAATGTAATAACGGTACATTCGATCGTTTTGAAATTTTAATACAATGCATTGTCATCCAAGATCTATCTGTGGTAAAAGTTTCAGATCTCTAGGACCATCAGAAAGGTAAATGCATAAAATAAAAACAGGGTATTAGTAGGCCTGACAGGACGTAACACAACAGCGAACGTTTCGGCAAAGAGCCTTCTTCAACGGACAAATAGTACACACATGAAACGAATAAAACGAAATAATAAAAAAAAACACTTAGCTGCGGTGAAATCCAAGTAGTCCAGTAGGACCATCAGAAGTGGTTCAATTTTACGTTGGCAGATTTGAAAAAATCTTGGACAAACAAACAAACAATGCCCAACGAAACCGAGTTAATAAAAACGTGGTAAATAAAAAATGAGTAAACGATTGACGCTGGCAGATAATTGAAATGTCTCCAAGCATATTTGATTAATCTTCCGTTGTCGCAGCAAAGAAATTTGAAAAAATTACTGACAAAGGGTATTTTTTTAGAACTGTATTTAATTTAAATTTGTGAATAAACTTTTTAAAGTATATACTTGTGTTATATTTTCATATATTTTTATAAATAAATAATAAAATAAATGAAGATATATAAATATGTATATGTGTGTGTATTAATATTACGTAGGCACTTTATTTATAACATTTTATGTATCAGATTGATTTATTTTTTTTAAAGCCTTTATAAAAATGTTATAAAAAATCGTTTTATTTTTTACTTGCTATTTTTTAATTACATTATCAAGCAATGTGTCAATTGAAACATAAAACAAAATATACTTATCAGTCTCAACAATAATTTGAAGTGCATAAAGGTCGATGAAGCTTTGAAAAGTCAGCTACACATTGGGATATTTGTTTGTTTGTGTGAATACAAGTATCAAAGACGTTGAACAAATGATAAAAAAAGCATTTCCAAACATATACACGTACCTAGTTTTCCCCACTCTTTCTGACAATAGAGGAAAAACAAATGTTTTTAAAAGAAAACCTGAAAATATTCTCATTTCTTTATTGTTTACCAGCTGAGATTCTTTTTCATTTATTAACGGGCATCATTTTATTAAATAACGTTTTCGAAAATTGCTAAATCTAATTAAATTTTCAACGAGATTTTAAAAAACGAAATAAAATATATTATTTTCACCTTCAACCAATCAAGAATGTGAGCATTGCACTGATCTAGAACCTAAGCAGACATTTTAAGTTTTAAGGTCTGTGATTTAATACAGTGCTTCTCAAAGTGGTGGTCCGCGGACCGGTGCCGGTCCTTGGGCCATCCGCTGCCAGTCCGTAGATGTTCTCAAAAAAATGACCGAAAACATTGTCAGTGCAGGGAAAATAGTGCACCGGTCCCAGGTGCAATGGAAAAAATTCCTGCCGGTCCGCCATACTAAAAAGTTTGAGAAGCACTGATTTAATATATTACAATAATACCCAATTTAAAAACTTTTCAAACTCTTGCACAATGGGAGAAATATTTTCAATTTTAGTGAAATTAGATCCGGAGGTTATTTTTAGAGCTACTGGTGGCAGACATGATAACTATTAAATAACGTCTCCAGAATTTAAGTATATACCGGCCTTAAGCTGGAAAACAGAAAGTGCAGTATAAAATTATTGAAATCTAATTTAAAATGTATCTATAATAGCATCCACAATATATCCATGGGTGAGAAAGACAAAAACCGAACCACAATGTGAGTTCTCCGCAAAGTACCTCAAATATAATAATTACATTAGATTTTAAAACGTAATATAAGAAACATTTTGTGTGACAAGAACACGATTTGTTTTTTGCAGCTCAGTAGAGCCCACATTTATTTTCGGGTGTTACATTTTAGCACATATCATGTTCAACAGTTTAATTGAATGGCGTTTAGCCATTTTTAGCCTGATCGCTGCAGCACATTCGTGCTACAACAGGAACATAAGACCTGGATTATTTTGTCGGCTGCAAAACAGTTTGTGAAACTAGAACAGCATTTATTACTGAGAGATTTGAGATTGGCAGGGTCAAAATTTGGTTTTCGGGTCTGTGGAAAAAAAATAACTTAACAATCAGTGGCCTAGACTGAAAAGGGATCTGATAGGATGAGGCAACATGGGCTCTTTGTATCTATTACAAACTGATGGGAGTCATATAGTCCTAATACTGAGATATTCCTAGGGAAATACATAGTACAAAAATTACTTGGAGGCAGTACTAACCTTTTTTTACACCATTTTTGAACAGTCTTCCGAATGTTTTGAAAGAGTGTGAAAACAAAAGAGAAGTTGAAGACTTTATAATTTGATAGAGAATTTCAACATCAGAGCACAGCGGCCATTTAGTATAGCATGGATAGTGTTAACGCTATAGAGAAAAGAAAATGTTCAGTCAGTGATTACTGTGTCGGGCAATATTTTTTAAACCTGACACTTAAAGTAATTCATCACTATAAATCATAGTAAATTTAAGACGTAATTATATTTACCAATTTCTAATTATTAATTTGCTGTTAGTTTTCCTTTTTTTAACTTAAATCGACATGGTATGTCTTCCAGAAATGTCGCAACTGATGTCAGAGGAGAATCATATTTTTTGTTTTATTTGTCCATGTGAAACGATCATAGTGTCTGTAAATTGCCACGCATTTCAACGATTTAGCCATCTTTTTATCTTGCCATGTAACCCCGTTTTAGTATCATTTTTTTAAAACTAAAGTATGTGTTATTCATGCTTCATTTTTTAACAATTAGATCACGGTAGATGTAGGGGCGTAGCAAGGGTTTTAGCCAACCAGTGGGGAGAGAGCAGAGTATTTAGATATTCTATACTTCTATGAAAAACAACTGCCACCAAAAAGGGCCCCCACCAAGTTAAAAAGCAAATATTCCGCCTATGTTAACCACCTACGCCTCCTTGCGAAAATCTATAGGTCCGTCAAGGGAATGGGAAAAGGGTGGAGGTGGGTTATGGGCAGTTATGGATGAATGATTTGTCTAAATCAAGCGTAACCTCAAACAATAGGTAGTTGCAAGTACCCAGCGTTACCGGGTTTAAAATAAGGTTTTCTGTAGAAGCGTACAAAACTGTTTATTTGCATGCAATAAAAGGATACATTTGTCTTAAAGCAATGTGATAGACACACAGAATGGGACTGCGATAAAGCTGTTAAATAAAATACAAATTACACAAACATGTTCTGTAATTAAAACAATAAATTTGAGCTTTATTTTAAATTAAAATGACAACAGACGTTTCGGCTAATGCCTTCATCAGTACAATAACATAAAATAGGTACTTACATATATTTAAATTCTATAAAACATATTATATCATAAAATAATTTAAAATATTCATGTAAAACAGAATGAAAGGAAAAACAAAAACTAAAAAGCACTCAGGATATAGGAAAAAGGAGGAAGTATCTAAAGTTGTGGTTTTAATTGTAACTTTAGATGACATTAATGACCCCCGGGACCATTCGGTGCAATATGTCAATTTCAAAAACCTGTTCATTTTAATTCAGTTTCATCAAGGATATATTTTTCAAGATCGTTAAAAAGTAAATGGTAAAAATATCTTATTAAACATATACGAAAAAAAGACATTTGGGGCCCCGGCCCTGAAGAAATTGACATTAAAAGTTCAGTGCCCTAATTATTTTAATATAGGCTTCCAAGTTTTTGTATACCAAGTTTGGTTAAGATCCCTTCACTTACTCAGTAGGTAACGCATAAACTAATTTTTATATAGCTCATATAAGCAAAAAATTACATGAAGGGCCCCAGGGCCAGAGTGAGATTAGGATGGATCGAAACTGTTTAAGAACCATCCCCATGTAATTTTGTGTACGTGTACCAAATTTCACGTTATTTGGTTGTCTGGATCTTGAGTTACAAGGGAACCGGCAAACAGACAGAGAGACAGACAACAAAATGCGTCTTATATGTATATATATATTACCTAATAAACAAAAAAATTAAATTAACATGAATCTCCAAGGCAAAATATGTAAGGCCTTGCCAAAATATTTGCATATGATTGATTAAAATTTCAAGTGATCCATACCACATAATGTATAAATCAGTAGAGGAATGAGCTGTTTCACACGCAAAGTAGTCTTGAAATATATCACTTGATTTGACACTTGGAACATCAAATAAGTTGCCCTTTTATAAATGTAGAATTGCGAATGCTTTGAATTGTTTTAAGCATGTGCTCCATTTTTCCAAATCATTCCTTTGAATAATGTTTCAACCCTAATTCATTTGAATAAAATCCTTTTCCCTATCAAAGACTACTCTTCAATTCCGTTGGACTTTGTTAATTTAAACACAAATATTTAACAAACAAGTAATAAAATCTGGAATGATTATTTAAACGCAATTTATAACAAAGAATGTCTGATTATTTTATTCAAGGGAAATCAATCTAGATTACATTAAAAGTGGATTCAAATAAGTAATTCTGAAACTAAACACAGCATGACGCCATATCCCTTCACGCTGCGTCACACCAAGAATGTGTCAATATAATGCGCACAACACAACAGTCTAACATTAGCATTCACAAAGCGGGAAAACCCCATTAACTATCATTCTAGATGACGGTAAAAGTCATTTCAAATCAATAATTCTGAAACTAAACAAAACAATTGCTTTCTTCAAATTGTTGCTAAAATTACAGGAGTCGAACAACGTTTCAATTGTCTACAATTCGTTCACCAACATTGTTCTAAATATTATTACCTATTGTTTGGCGTTTGTTTCAACCCAATGGATGTTATGGTTGGCGAGAAATTGACAAAATACTGATATTTTGGGGGTTTTTATTATAATTTTTTTTTGTATTTTTCAGAAAATTCAGTAAACCTTTTCGGTATTTTTGGGGGGCCGTTGCACATCCTTGGGACGTCCTTAGCTTATTTGCAAAAAGACCCGAACCCTCTAACTGGTATGGTTCAGGAGGAGTTGTATGTGCAAGCTCGAACAGTGCACATACATTTCAGATGTATAAACGCAATTCCCGAAGGAAATTGCGTTAAAAACTGAACATCATATGATGGAAAATATATCACTATTCAAATTGATAGCATGCAAGGTTTTTACATAGGAGAGTCGCTAATAGGGAGCTTGCATTGGGTCTAGAAAATGTATATTCACAAATTATATCTACAGATACAGAGACAGACTGACAGACATACAGATGGGCTAACTAGACTAACAAACAGACGAAAAGACAGACCAACCAAAGTACGAATGTATAGACAAATAGATTGATAAATAAATAGAGGTTTGCGTTTGAGGGCAATCAAATTAAATTAGATTTACCTACACTATCACTTATAAATCAAATTTGAGTCAACTAAATAATTGAAACTATTTGAAATTATAGTAAAAACGTGTTTTTATATTGTTTTTCCATTAATGTATTGAAACGTGTTCCAAGTAATGCAACATTAAATGAAGCATATTGAGATTTGAGAACCTTATCAATGTTCATTGAAATTCAAGTTTTTTCAATTATTTTTTTTGTTGTTTTTTCAACATCCAATGAAAAAATCATAAGTCTGATTTAAGGGCATATGGGACGAATCGATCGTCTACCGCTTTCATTACTGTAGCCGAATTCCAAGTTTACAAGCCAGGTACGAAAATGTGTTTTTTAAAGTTTTTTAATGAAATAATTGACATCATAATTTTCCTAGTAGATAGTCTTGATTTTACTTATTGTACAAAGATTAACATAGCAAAAGTAGAATTCGATTTTAAAATTTGATTGTATTGTTTTTTAAAATGTTCATTAACTTCTAAACGATATTAAACGTTTTTCTTTAATCCGAGTAATGAATTAAGATATCATTCGCCTTACATAACTAAAATGATTAGCTTCCATCTGTTTGGAATTCTATAAACAAAATGGATCATTGCGTTATTGAGAAGTAAAATAAATATTGAATTATTGTTGTAACGCGTGTGTCTATCGTGGTCTAAAATTGGTCTATTTGTGACTTACTATAACGGTTTGAGAATATTGTACTTCTGTGATCGTTGTGAGTGTATGATATTATTGTTATATTATTATTGTATCTGTATTCTATGGTTTATATGTGCGTGACGCTAGTGTGTCTAAACATGTACATACATACATGTATTACAATTGTATTACTACTAACGTGTACCTACCCCACCATAATATTGCCACTAACGTTTACATGTTATTTTGTATTATACTCCTAACATATACCAGTGTCCCCAATGGTAAACTCCTAACATATACCAGTGCCCCAATGGTAAACTCCTAACATATACCAGTGCCCCAATGGTAAACTCCTAACATATACCAGTGCCCCAATGGTAAACTCCTAACATATACCAGACCCCCAATGGTAAACTCCTAACATATACCAGACCCCCAATGGTAAACTCCTAACATATACCAGACCCCCAATGGTAAACTCCTAACATATACCAGACCCCCAATGGTAAACTCCTAACATATACCAGACCCCCAATGGTAAACTCCTAACATATACCAGTGCCTCAATGGTAAACTCCTAACATATACCAGACCCCCAATGGTAAACTCCTAACATATACCAGACCCCCAATGCCAAACTCCTAACATATACCAAAATGGTTTGTCATCTCCAACACCGGAAAACGTCACATAAATTAAGTTATGTTAATATTTATAGAAAAATATATTTTTGCATAAAATAACTTTAAAAGCATAAATATAAAGTTAGCAAGTGGTTTTAAACAACTATGTGTGTTGCTATTCAAGATCCTTCGAGAAAACATGGGACAGTACACGTGCCGACTCGTGACCAGCTGGTTCATGTTCTCCGCGGCTTTTGTGCTGCTCTTCATGAGCTTGATCCTTCCTGGCTGGGTAATGGTCGAGAACAAGGGCACAGAATATACTTTTGGGTTGCTCAAACAGAACTACGACTCTAGCAGAAGCTACTACATGGACATTGCTGATGATGGTAAGATATCGTTGACGACATCTCCAGTGATCTTCCTTTAAACACACACACACTCGCGCGCTAACACACACATACATATACAGACGCACTCACACACACACACACACACACACACCATTATACAGCTTTTAAAGCATCTTGTAATAATTTATGCCTATATAATTTTTTTAAATGTTCTAATGTTTCCATCGGAACTTTCTCGGGGCTTGGTGCATATAAGCTACTTTTATTATTTAAAGGAATGGCTTCAATTTTGTTATTTGACTAGCTAGGGCAGGGGTCGTGAAACAATGGCTCGCGAGCCGGGTGTGGCTCTTTTGATGGTGCATCTGGCTTGCAGACAAATGTTCGATTATAAATTAGCAAAAGCATAACATTGTTATTTAAAAAATTTCCGAGACATAATTATTGTACTTTTAGTGTGTAAATTAGAGGTCGTTCATAAATGACGTCACACACTTAAAATTTTTAAAAAGGTGGGGTTTAGGGGGTCACACATTTGTCATGTTGTGTGACGAGGGGGAGGGGGTGTTTAAGAAATGTGACGTCACATCAATACGCGAAAATTTAAATTAAAGTGCTAATTAAATATTTAATATCTTATAATTTATTTAATGACGTTTTAAATGGTTTAACGCGTGTTACGATATAAAAGTTTAGCCTTACACTAAATACATACTAAATGACAAAAAGTAATTGAAACACGCTAATTTTGAAAGAAAAAATACCATTTTCATGGGCGGGGGGGGGGAGCTTTGTGATGTCATATTGAAAAAAAAAGGGGGGGGGGCTAAGTTTTTGTGACGAAGTGTGAAATGGGGGGGAGGGGGGTGAAAAATCAGCCAAAATCGCGTGAAGCTATTTCCTGGAATTTTTAGTTTTAAATATAATGTATGGCTCTCACAGAATTACTTTTTAAAATATGTGGTGTTTATGGCTCTCTCAGACAAAATTTTCCCGACCCCCGAGCTATGGTCTAGTTACTAGACATTGGTAGCGGCAAGGCGTGTACTAAAACTACATCTATTTAATCTAATAGAATTAACATAAATTATAGCAAATCTAGATTAATTGTAACTTCTAAGAGTTTAATTAAAATGCAGTTGTTATTAATCCCACAAGCTTTCTCCTTTTCTTTTCAAACAACTAACATTGTAGTTTGACAACAATCAACGTGACCCTTTTCTTTCCATTACACATTTTTCATCTGAGTTCAGATGGTTACGACTCAGAGGATTGATCACAAGGATTTTTTCGATAGCAAAAAATAATAAGTTTGACCTAGATTTTAGGAAAGTCGTATAGCACTGTCACAATTGGCAGATATAGAAATTCAGTGAATGTTTCGGTGAATGTGAACGAAAAGTGAGTTGCAACAGACAAGATATCATAAAACAAGAGCACAAATAAAAAATTTTGTTGCACAAACTATGATGTAGTTGCGTATTGAGTTGATCTGTCAGATGGTGGTGTAGGCAGAGCTCAGTAAACATTGAAGGCTTAGGACAGCCTTAGATTTACTGGTAGAGTGTCATAAGTGGTCGAGATCTGAAATTGTTGGCTGGTTGTGAGCCATGTTCCCGATAAGTTTCGTTCGTCCGTGTGTAAAGTTGCACGGCATCCGTTTTTTTGTACAAGATGTTAACACATTTGCTGTACGGTATTCGAAAATGCAGTGCGGCGTCGGTCAGATATCTGCGCGGCCGCACAGCTTAAAGAGAACATTGGTTGTGAGTAAAGAATATCATTGGCAATGGTCCCAACTGAAGTGCGGGCCCAGTGTGGACGTCCTAGTAACCACTCCCGAAGACCACCACTGTTATCTGAATTTGATCAAAATAATCCATCAATAGATTAGTAACAGTCAAATTTGCGTAGTAATTTATAATCAAGCCTTTGGAAACAGTTTGTTTTGTTGGTGTTTTTTATGCTGCTGTTAACTTAAAACAAACTTTTTGGGTTTAGGATCAGATTCTTGAGCTATGATTTTCTCGCTCCATCTCTTTGCAAAGTGTATACCTCGGCGACGATTGGAACCCTAGCCACTGGCATCGCCCTATGCGGCATCTGTGTGATTCTCTCGTTTGCCATGACGTGTGCCGACTGCTGCTGTCGGATCACCCAGTGCATGACTGTCATACCCAAGATCACCATGACATTCGCCTTGTTGGCAGGTATGCAAACAAAAGTCATATTATGCCATTGAGGTATTAAACATAAATTTACCAAAAGCGTACTAACCGCCCTACCTTTGTTTCATTGAAATAACCAATAAGTTGTTTGATAAAATTATGCCTTTTTTTCATTGGAGTAACTTATAAACTGTTTGATGAAAATCTGTCGTCTCTCCAGGTGTCCTTGTTGAGGTGTCCTGCGTGCTGTTTCTGGTAGAAGTCTACGGCGACTCACGTTACAATCTTGTTACTACCAATCTCAACATTACAATCTTGCCATACTACTGCTTCTACATCGTTGCAGCCACGGGCATACTGCTCATGATAGCCGGCTGTACAAACTTCGGAGCAAGAAACGCCACCCAAGTTGGCGTGGACGCCCAGGCCGTGCAGGTAGTAGGGGGAGTTACCATGTTCTCAAGCCAGAGTCAATCTTCGGCTGTCACTCAGCCCTACGGGTTCACTAATGCCGTGCCGGTGAATGGATTCTTCTTGCAGCCCGCAGTCATTGGAGCCCAGATTCCAGGGTACATCCAACCGGTCGTATACGGCAGTGACCAGATTCCAGGTTACATCCAGCAGGCCGCATACAGCAGTCAACAGGCGCCAGGCTACATCCAGCAGGCCGCATACAGCCGGGAACAAGCGTCAGGTTTAATGCGTCCACCCTCACAAGCTGCAGCCTACCCCATTATTTCCAAAAAGGACTAACTTTAACAGAGAAGTGCAACAGATGTATGTTGCAAACATCAATGGTAGATTTAAAAACAAAAATTGGCTCATAAATAATAAAACTAAACTGTTATTTCCTTTTCTCTTTTATTAAATATTATTTAAAATAACCTTTAAACAAATAATGATGGAATTCAAAACTCATTCTTAGAATAAAATAATGAGGATTTGCAAATGTTTCTATAAATTATTAGTAAATTAAAGAAATAATTATTTGGATAACATGCAAAAACAAAATACTTTAAAGAAGATATTTATGTAACCTTAAAAACTAGATAGTTTTCATGAAAATCAGCAATTTATTAAGATAAACGATATCTCTAACTTTTGTAATTAAAAATAAATGTGATTAAATGTATTTGAGTAGTTCTAAAATTGTCTTTTTTGAATTAATTAAAAAATCCAAACACTTTTTTGTGTGTAAACTCTCTAATTCAAACTCAGTTGAAACAAAGAATATCAATTTGCAATTAGTTGTTTCAATTGTTCCTGTAAGGATTGTCTGTGATATTTTCCTTATCTGTGATATTATTTCTTACATAGTTTTTTAGCTTTTTAATAGAATTTAAAGCATAGTAGCATGTAATGGATGAACTTAAAATTAATGCGTTTGTCACGTAAATTGAAGCAATTAAAAAATAAAGAATAAGCAAGACTTAGCCTTGTTTTTTTTCCCCAGTAGTTAGCCGTAAATTGATTATGCTAAACTAAATCAGGATGTTCCTTTCTCAAATTAAATTTATATATGTTTACTACATTTACAAAATATACTACGTACATAAGTGGGGTGGGCCTTCAAACAATATGGGTAAAAATGTTATTTAAATAAGTTTTGCGTATGCCTGACAAGACTCAATGGTTTGCTTATTAATGTGTAACTCTTGTAGGCGTTCTCTCAATACATAATCTTGCACACAATAATCCTACGAAGAGCTTGTTTCAATAAAACAACTTTAATATTTATACTTTGTACAAGAAATATAATTTGAGGTTATACAACGTGGAACACACTGGCATACATCTGCCATGACAACAGCCAATTCTAACACTGACATCTCCAACCTCCTTAGCCAATGGGAACAACTCTTCTTCCCGCGCTTTTACTCATGTGACTTCTCCGTCATGCAATCACGCAAAACACTCGTGATTCACCCATGACAAAGACGTCCCAAAATAATGAAAGTGTCGGGAAAAATCCTTCGTCGGCGAACAAACAAAAACTGTAGCAGTACGAAATAAACAAAAACTGTAGCAGTACGAAACAAACAAAAACTGTAGCAGTACGAAACAAACAAAAACTGTAGCACTACGAAACAAAAAAAACTGTAGCACTACGAAACAAACAAAAACTGTAGCAGTACCAAACAAACAAAAACTGTAGCACTACGAAACAAACAAAAACTGTAGCAGTACCAAACAAACAAAAACTGTAGCACTACGAAACAAACAAAAACTGTAGCAGTACGAAACAAACAAAAACTGTAGCAGTACGAAACAAACAAAAACTGTAGCAGTACGAAACAAACAAAAACTGTAGCACTACGAAACAAACAAAAACTGTAGCAGTACCAAACAAACAAAAACTGTAGCACTACGAAACAAACAAAAACTGTAGCAGTACCAAACAAACAAAAACTGTAGCAGTACCAAACAAACAAAAACTGTAGCAGTACGAAATAAACAAAAACTGTAGCAGTACCAAACAAACAAAAACTGTAGCACTACGAAACAAACAAAAACTGTAGCAGTACCAAACAAACAAAAACTGTAGCACTACGAAACAAACAAAAACTGTAGCAGTACGAAACAAACAAAAACTGTAGCAGTACCAAACAAACAAAAACTGTAGCACTACGAAACAAACAAAAACTGTAGCAGTACCAAACAAACAAAAACTGTAGCAGTACCAAACAAACAAAAACTGTAGCAGTACGAAACAAACAAAAATTGTAGCAGTACGAAACAAACAAAAACTGTAGCAGTACCAAACAAACAAAAACTGTAGCACTACGAAACAAACAAAAACTGTAGCAGTACCAAACAAACAAAAACTGTAGCAGTACCAAACAAACAAAAATTGTAGCAGTACGAAACAAACAAAAACTGTAGCAGTACGAAACAAACAAAAATTGTAGCAGTACGAAATAAACAAAAACTGTAGCAGTACGAAATAAACAAAAATTGTAGCAGTACGAAATAAACAAAAACTGTAGCAGTACGAAACAAACAAAAACTGTAGCAGTACGAAACAAACAAAAATTGTAGCAGTACGAAACAAACAAAAATTGTAGCAGTACGAAACAAACAAAAAATGTAGCAGTACGAAACAAACAAAAACTGTAGCAGTACGAAACAAACAAAAACTGTAGCAGTACGAAATAAACAAAAACTGTAGCAGTACGAAACAAACAAAAACTGTAGCAGTACGAAACAAACAAAAACTGTAGCACTACGAAACAAACAAAAACTGTAGCAGTACGAAACAAACAAAAACTGTAGCAGTACGAAACAAACAAAAACTGTAGCAGTACGAAATAAACAAAAACTGTAGCAGTACGAAACAAACAAAAACTGTAGCAGTACGAAACAAACAAAAACTGTAGCAGTACGAAATAAACAAAAACTGTAGCAGTACGAAATAAACAAAAACTGTAGCAGTACGAAACAAACAAAAACTGTAGGAGTACGAAACAAAAAAAACTGTAGCACTACGAAACAAACAAAAACTGTAGCAGTACCAAACAAACAAAAACTGTAGCAGTACGAAACAAAAAAAACTGTAGCACTACGAAACAAACAAAAAATGTAGCAGTACCAAACAAACAAAAACTGTAGCACTACGAAACAAACAAAAATTGTAGCAGTACGAAACAAACAAAAACTGTAGCAGTACGAAACAAACAAAAACTTAGCTTCGGTGTTTAATCCAGGAATCCCTCAACCAGAAAGAGGACGAAGAGATTAATACGGAGGTTTATAGAAACTCAGGGATGAGTGGGCTTGGCGAGGTGAGTGGGCTTGGCGAGGTGAGTGGGCTTGGCGAGGTGAGTGGGCTTGGCGAGGTGAGTGGGCTTGGCGAGGTGAGTGGGCTTGGCGAGGTGAGTGGGCTTGGCGAGGTGAGTGGGCTTGGCGAGGTGAGTGGGCTTGGCGAGGTGAGTGGGCTTGGCGAGGTGAGTGGGCTTGGTGAGGTGAGTGGGCTTGGCGAGGTGAGTGGGCTTGGCGAGGTGAGTGGGCTTGGCGAGGTGAGTGGGCTTAGCGAGGTGTTAAAATGTAAAGGAGATCAACACAAACATACCATGTGGTGTGAGTGACCCAAGGGGCAAGAGTCCTCACACGACTTAGGATGTCAAGAGTGGTAGTGGAAACAGCTATGGCTATCACTGTCTCCCCTTATCACAACTTTTTTCTGCCGTCGACTTTGTAGCTCTCATACCGTTTTTATAACTCGAAAGATACTAAATATGTTTCTAAAACCAATAATAATAATTCAAAGAAAAGTCGTATGTGATAAGAAAATACTGTATAAATGTTAAGCCAAGAATATATTAAGTTTAAAGATCGTCTATCAAACGATTAAAGAAAGTTTAAAGTAGACAGACAAGCTCTACGGTAAATTGATATAATGGATATACGTGGGGGGGGGGTAGGTTTCCTTTGGGATCAGTTAGGTATTTGTGATAAATGGGAAGGGGGTAGGAAGGTATTGTGGTATATAGATTGCAGTTAACGATGAAAAGGCGACGAAATGAGTTCAACTCCAGACAGTATGAAATGATTGCCTCAGTCCTTCTTAGCCTTGGTTGCCTGCATCCAGTATAAATATTGCTAAATTAAATGAAATGGGCTGGACTTTTGTTAGGGGTGTTGATCTTAGAGTAGTTATTCAGAGAAAAATTGAAGTTTTTTGTTATAAACTAATTTAAAGATGCAATACTTATCTATTAAACCTTTGGGGAATTAGGTTAATATGGCTAATGGAACATACAATACACATATGTGAAATTGTATTTCATATCGTTTTGCTAATTCCATAAGTGATTTAATGACACTGGGTTACATATATTGTGTATGGCAAGGCTCGTCAAGCATACATTAATGCCCTTTACTCTACTGATATGTGGTGTGATTAGTATGAATGAGACAAACGGGTGGGGGCTAGAATGAAGATTAATCTCATAATTTTGTCCTGAAACCCAATTTCCAAACTTTAGTAAAATGCTCTGGAATATTGTAGACTAAATGATCCTCAATTCCTGGTCAGCAAGAGAGCTAACATTGAGGCCAAAACTTATCTTTGATGACAATACCTCGGACAAAATGGCTTTGAATCGCTATTCCTAGAATGAAAAACAAGCACGTGAAAAAGTAATTTGCAATAATTAATTTACATGTTTTTATAACGTGCTTTCTAAACTTCAATGTAGTCTAATTGCGCCAAGTTTCATTATTATAATTTTTTTCTTAAGTTTAGTTTGATATCAATTTATTTTTATTTAAAATAATCATCAAGTATTTAATGTTTATGTAAAGGTCTTTTCAAAAAGGAAATTTTAAGTTTTGAGCTAGTAGCTTTCATTCAAAAAAAAATTATGCACCAATAAAGTTGTAACATTTTTTAAAAATTATTGTAGCACTTTCCGACAGATTAGTGCCACAAATTCTGTCAAGTCGGGTAGAAAGTACCCCCACCCCTTACTCTGTCCCCCACAGAAGTCGTCAATGAATACCCCAACCTAGAGCAGGAATCAGTGTGTTTCCCATCAAAAACTTATCACAAATTACATATCAGATACACATGAGAGACGTTTATCGGTCAAAGTACGGTAAGTCGGGAAAGGACAATTTTACAAGTTGTGTCTTGAGTGCAGTTTGGAAGGCCTAAAAAGTAGGTTCGAAAGTGGAATGGGAGAGAAGCTCATTGTTAGAGAGTACAAATACTTTAGTAGTTGACCTAGAAAGAGCAACATAACTCTAGTCTGTAGAGAAGCAGAGCTGGCGTTTGGGTTAACAGGCATGAGATGACAGTATGATAAGAAATGAAGGAATTGGAAAAGATGTTGTGCCAGATAACTAGACTTGCAGCTTGTTGTCATTATATGCTTATAATGGTACCCGATAAAGTAAAATAAAGTAGTGAAATGATATTATGTTTTTAGAAGCTTTAGCTGAAAGCTTAATGTTGGACTTATTGTATATTTTCACAACGATAGTGTGATGGTGAACATTGTTGTTATTGCTCAAAGAGAGAAAATAGAGATCTGACTATGGTTTTTGGTGCACTAACGATAAGAAAGTGAAACATTGAGTTTATTTGATGGCTGGTGGTGTAAGCAACGCGAAAGATGTTAGAGATAACGTTTCTTGTGGACATGTTGAGAAAAGTCATGTTATAACGTATAGAGAACAGGCGCCAAACAATTCAATAGAGTTTAACGGCATTTCATATCATTCAAAGTTTTGTTATCGCATATTTAACGCAATGTTTTTATATTTCCACAAGTTCTTTATCACTATCACCGAGCAAACAGAAATAAACAATTTTTGGCAGTTGACCAAAAAATCTGGCCTCCACTACCACGACCCTCATAATAAATCACAACAAAACAGGTATTCACGCCACATATTCTTTGTCATCTCGTGTCTACGCCACTGAACCCGTGCCTACGCCACTGAACATGCCCTCTCAAGTGAAACGTCATTTTCCTCTTGACTTTGCCTCGCCTGGCTGAATGTGATTACATGTCTCGGAATGTGAGAGAGCATGTTGAATAGAATAACGCAATACCCTGAGTCAAAGACCAGATGTAAATGATTTTAAAAATATCGAATGAATGTTCAACAGTGCGATCACTGTTCCAGACTTCCTGGTCGGCCGAAACGAGCTCGAAGTAAACAGAAGTTCAAGTCCAAAAAGGAGTTATCTTGCGAGAATATGCATGAATCTTTGAAATGTTTTCCGGTGCAAAATAAATTTCAAAGCAATAACAATGAAAGAAGGCTGAATACCCATAATCCCTATAATCTTAATGTTACCGTTTTGTGTCGATATCGTTAAAATGTTTTTTAAACGAGATTTTAATTATTCGTGCGTGAGAGCCGACTACGATTAGAAAAAGCTATTTTGCATTTTTACGAGTTTACCGAACTTGAAATTTAAACGTCAATGGTGTTTGTTTAATGTCCAAATTTGATTTCATGCTTGATATTATTGAAATGAATTGTATATTCGTCGATCGCGCAAGAAGAACTAAGAAGAAGAGAGATAGAAAATATTTTAAATAATTATGTTAAATACTTTATATACAAATTTTGTATATGCGGTCAAGGCGTAAAATACACAGCCCACTTTTTAACCCTCGAGTCGAGTGTCGATTGACAATCAGTTCTATGAAAAATATATATTTGGCTTAGCATATTATACAACTAAAAATGTGTAAATGCACATGGAGATAGTCTTGGTAAATGGATTGCGGATGGCAATATTTGTAAGACAGAACCGTGTTATTTGATGGTCATGATGATTTGTCACATAGCACTTTTCTACACGCTGATCTAACATGGGTAAACCACTCTGATGTTAAAATCACTTTAAAAAGGAATATCTTTTGACATTTCTTAAGCGATTTTTTACTGTCTTCTATGAATTCCACGGTACACTGTGGATTTATGTTCCATAGTTTTGGAGAAATCTATTCCAGACACAGCAAGCTCGAAAGTATTTCAGTTTTCATCAAAAATATAAAATTGGTAGAAAATGAGAAAGAACTTAGTGCCAGTCACGACACATGTTTTGAAAAAATGTTCTTTTCAGAAAAGCTGGTTCATATTCCTCTACTCAACTTATGCCTGAAAAAGATATTGTATTTTGTTCCCTCCTTCACAGGAAGCCGTCAATAACATCGTGAAGGCAGTAACTGCAGGGAGGCTCAGGTAGAGAGTGAACACCCTTACGGAGCAATCCTCTTCTTACGCAACATGGGCGGCGACCGAAACAGAATAGAGTCGTGATTCTGTGCGCTGTGTTTGGGATAGAGTCATGATTCTGGGCGCTGTGTTTGGGATAGAGTCATGATTCTGTGCGCTGTGTTTCGAATAGAGTCATGATTCTTTGCGCTGTATTTGGAATAGAGTCATGATTCTGTGTGCTGTGTTTTGGATAGAGTCATGATTCTGTGCGATTTGTTTGGGATATAGTCATGATTCTGTGCGCTGTGTTTGGGATAGAGCAATCTTATGCCAAATACACAGCTACTTCTTCACTGTTTGCATAGGACGCATCTGGATGTTGTAATCACACAATTTGTTGTTTCATGTTTATGTTGTGTCACAAAGTATGTTTATGTTGTGTCACAAAGTATGTTCATGTTGTGTCACAAAGTATGTTTATGTTGTGTCACAAAGTATGTTTATGTTGTGTCACAAAGTATGTTCATGTTGTGTCACAAAGTATGTTTATGTTGTGTCACAAAGTATGTTCATGTTGTGTCACAAAGTATGTTTATGTTGTGTCACAAAGTATTTTTATGTTGTGTCACAAAGTATGTTTATGTTGTGTCACAAAGTATGTTAATGTTGTGTCACAAAGTATGTTTATGTTGTGTCACAAAGTATGTTCATGTTGTGTCACAAAGTATGTTCATGTTGTGTCACAAAGTATTTTTATGTTGTGTCACAAAGTATGTTTATGTTGTGTCACAAAGTATGTTTATGTTGTGTCACAAAGTATGTTTATGTTGTGTCACAAAGTATGTTCATGTTGTGTCACAAAGTATGTTCATGTTGTGTCACAAAGTATGTTGATGTTGTGTCACAAAGTATGTTTATGTTGTGTCCCAAAGTATGTTAATGTTGTGTCACAAAGTATTTTTATGTTGTGTCCCAAAGTATGTTAATGTTGTGTCACAAAGTATTTTTATGTTGTGTCACAAAGTATGTTTATGTTGTGTCACAAAGTATGTTTATGTTGTGTCACAAAGTATGTTCATGTTGTGTCACAAAGTATGTTTATGTTGTGTCACAAAGTATGTTTATGTTGTGTCACAAAGTATGTTTATGTTATGTGACAAAGTATGTTTATGTTGTGTCCCAAAGTATGTTAATGTTGTGTCACAAAGTATTTTTATGTTGTGTCACAAAGTATGTTTATGTTGTGTCACAAAGTATTTTTATGTTGTGTCACAAAGTATGTTCATGTTGTGTCACAAAGTATGTTCATGTTGTGTCACAAAGTATGTTCATGTTGTGTCACAAAGTATTTTTATGTTGTGTCACAAAGTATGTTTATGTTGTGTCACAAAGTATGTTCATGTTGTGTCACAAAGTATGTTTATGTTGTGTCACAAAGTATGTTTATGTTGTGTCACAAAGTATGTTCATGTTGTGTCACAAAGTATTTTTATGTTGTGTCACAAAGTATGTTAATGTTGTGTCACAAAGTATGTTCATGTTGTGTCACAAAGTATGTTTATGTTGTGTCACAAAGTATGTTTATGTTGTGTCACAAAGTATGTTCATGTTGTGTCACAAAGTATTTTTATGTTGTGTCACAAAGTATGTTCATGTTGTGTCACAAAGTATTTTTATGTTGTGTCACAAAGTATGTTTATGTTGTGTCACAAAATAGCAACCGTTTCTATGGCTTCGCCCTTGCTACGCCTCTGCCCTAAGCCGTATTTTTACCCTCTTCAACATATACACTGTTTAGCCCAGTGGTTCCCAAACTTTTTGGCCCACGGACCCCCAAGTGAAAAAAAAATACATAAACGCCTAATTCAAAAATTACGAATGGTACCGTAGGGACCACTTTGGGAACCACTGGTTTAGCCCATACTAATGTCACTCTGTTACGCGAACCATCTGACAAACAAATCAACTAACACAACACAATATATAAACATCTTTCAGCCGCTTACAACATTATTTTTCTGTCGAACACTCTAGCTTGATTAAATTCATCTTACTAACACTGAAGGGGCGACCATAAATGACGTCATGCGCCTAGAAGGAGGGGGTTCACGCATTTGTGACGTTGTGTGACCAATGGGAGGGGGGTGTTTAAGAAATGTGACGTCTCGTCAAAACGCGCAACTTTAAATAAAAGTTCCACTTAAATATTTGATTGATTACAACTATTTCAAGGATGTTTTAAATAGTTTCACCCGTTTTACGATAGCACAGAGCAGAGTTACACTATACATATATTTACATGACAAAAGATTAATTTGAAACATGCTAATTTTCAATTAGCAAATACGGCTTTAAAAGGGGGGGGGGTCACAACTTTGTGACGTCATATTGGAGGGGGTGTAAGCTTTTGTGACGAAGTGTAAGAGGGGGAGGGGATGAAAATCGGCCAAATCGCGTGACGTCATTTATGGACGGACGCTGTAGTGAATCTCTGTTGTTCTTTTTAATTAAGGAATTATCTCATTTTTGAATCTTAACAATGAACATTAAACAGCAATAATTCTTTTTGCACTTTTAGAACACAGACGCATATACCAAAAACAAACTTTACTTCTTGCTCTTAAATAATTTGATTTGACTTTCTAACTGCAGCTGATGATTTAAAATCAATATGGCTGTTGCACCCTACCCGCAATTGTTGTTGGCCACCCTCTCCACTACCACCCTACCCGCTATTGTTGTTGGCCAACCTCTCCACCAACACCCTACCCGCTATTTTTGTTGGCCCCCCTCTCCACTACCACCCTACCCGCTATTGTTATTGCCCCTCTCTCGTCCGCCACCTTCCCGCTATTGTGTTTGGCCCCCACCCCCTTCTCCACCGCCACCCTACCCCTTGTTGTTGGCCCCTCTCTCCACCACCACCCTACCCGCAATTGCTGTTGGCCCCCCTCTCAACCACCACCACCCTACCCGCTATTGTTGTTGGCCCCCCTCTCCACCACCACCCTACCCGCTATTGTTGTTGGCCCCCTTCTCCACCACCACCCTACCCACTATTGTTGTTGGCCCCCACACCCTTCTCCACCACCACCCTACCCGCTATTGTTGTTGGCCCCCACACCCTTCTCCACAACCACCCTACCCGCTATTGTTGTTGGCCCCCACACCCTTCTCCACCACCACCCTTCCCGCTATTGTTGTTGGCCAACCTCTCCACCACCACCCTACCCGCTATTGTTGTTGACCCCCCTCTCCACCACCACCCTACCCGCAATTGTTGTTGGCCCCCACACCCTTCTCCACCACCACCCTACCCGCTATTGTTGTTGACCCCCCTCTCCACCACCACACTACCCACTATTGTTGTTGACCCCCCTCTCCACCACCACACTACCCACTATTGTTGTTGGCCCCCCTCTCCACCACCACCACCCTACCCGCTATTGTTGTTGACCCCCCTCTCCACCACCACACTACCCACTATTGTTGTTGGCCCCCCTCTCCACCACCACCACCCTACCCGCTATTGTTGTTGAACCCCCTCTCCACAACCACCACCCTACCCGCTATTGTTGTTGGCCCCCCTCTCCACCACCACCACCCTACCCGCTATTGTTGTTGACCCCCCTCTCCACCACCACCCTACCCACTATTGTTGTTGGCCCCCCTCTCCATCACCACCACCCTACCCGCTATTGTTGTTGACCCCCCTCTCCACCACCACACTACCCACTATTGTTGTTGGCCCCCTTCTCCACCACCACCACCCTACCCGCTATTGTTGTTGACCCCCCTCTCCACCACCACCACCCTACCCGCTATTGTTGTTGGCCAACCTCTCCACCACCACACTACCCACTATTGTTGTTGGCCCCCCTCTCCACCACCACCACCCTACCCGCTATTGTTGTTGGCCCCCCTCTCCACCACCACCCTACCCGCTATTGTTGTTGAACCCCCTCTCCACCACCACCCTACCCGCTATTGTTGTTGACCCCCCTCTCCACCACCACCACACTACCCGCTATTGTTGTTGGCCCCCCCTCTCCACCACCACCAACCTACCCGCTATTGTTGTTGGCCCCCCTCTCCACCACCACCACCCTACCCGCTATTGTTGTTGACCCCCCTCTCCACCACCACCCTGACCACTATTGTTGTTGGCCCCCCTCTCCACCACCACCACCCTACCCGCTATTGTTGTTGACCCCCCTCTCCACCACCACACTACCCACTATTGATGTTGGCCCCCCTTTCCACCACCACCACACTACCCGCTATTGTTGTTGACCCCCCCCCCTCTCCACCACCACCACCCTACCCGCTATTGTTGTTGGCCAACCTCTCCACCACCACCCTACCCGCTGTTGTTGTTGACCCCCCTCTCCACCACCACCCTACCCGCTATTGTTGTTTGCCCCCCTCTCCACCACCACCCTACCCGCTATTGTTGTTGGCCCCCACACCCTTCTCCACCACCACCCTACCCGCTATTGTTGTTGGCCCCCCTCTCCACCACCACCTACCCGCTATTGTTGTTGGCCCCCCTCTCCACCGCCACCCTACCCACTATTGTTGTTACCCCCATACCCTTCTCCACCACCACCCTACCCGCTTTTGTTGTTGGCCTCCACACCCTTCTCCACCGCCACCCTACCCGCTATTGTTGTTGGCCCCCACACCCTTCTCCACCGCCACCCTACCCGCTATTGTTGTTGAGCCCCCTTTCCACCACCACCCTACCCACTATTGTTGTTGGCCCCCACACCCTTCTCCACCACCACCCTACCCGCTATTGTTGTTGGCCCCCCTCTCCTCTGCCACCCTACCCGCTATTGTTGTTGGCCCCCACCCTTCTCCACCACCACCCTACCCGCTATTGTTGTTGGCCCCCCTCTCCACCACCACCCTACCCGCTATTGTTGTTGGCCCCCTCTCCACCACCACCCTACCCGCTATTGTTGTTGGCCCCCACACCCTTCTCCACCGCCACCCTACCCGCTATTGTTGTTGCACTTCCCCCATCCATTGCCGATTGATTACCTCCGCCTGCTTTATTTAACATATAAATAAAAAAGACAATACTTTTGTACTATTTAAACTACATAGGCGTATGTTGTACCATGTATCTAAAGCCGTGTGGAAAAATTTCGACTCCGTGAACTCTATGAATGTGTATATGAACAAATGCTAGTTTATCATTTTATTTCAATAGGATAGGAATGTCTAACTTTGTCTTTCATCCCTCAATAAAAATGTAAAGTAAATAATAGAAGGAATGTTCACCCCCTCCAGCACCTAATGAGCAAATTTCACCTTCTGCCGGTAGTGATCCTGACAATTAAATAAATCTTCCACATACAATAGTAATACATGTATTTAACTACGAATGACTTCCCTTTGATCACAAAAATTGTAAATGAATACAAAGTTAAAACTTATTCATATTAAATTGTATTAAAAAACGAACTAAAATTTCAATAGTTTTTTTTTAAAATTCAAAATATTTTTTCAGATTTTCTACCTGAAAAACATATATCAATTGCAAAATATTTTGATAATATTTTCTATTAGTTGCTTTTACAAAATTCAGTTTATAAGGAATAAGGTATCAATTTAAAAAGCACGTATTGTGTCCATAAATACATAACTAAACACTATGGTGGATTAGGGGGGAGGGGCTGAACGGACTAATCCAGGGGTCTCCGATGATTTAGGAGCCCGAAGAATTAGTATATTTTATAATAAAGAATGACACATTTTTGCATGAATCCCTGAAAATATCATAAAATATATTAATAATATATTTTCTTTAATATGATCGCTATTCGGACCCGATAGTCTTACTAATCGAAAAATCTGATTTGATAGGCTCAATAAGAGTAAATATTAAAGAATATTGTTTATATTTTTTTTAATTCACAATTTCCATCTTGCTCAACTGGTCGTATGGAAGTGTGCAGGCTTGAGGTGCAGGCGATTTAGGGATCTATTCCCAGTGGAGGAATCTTTTTTTTTAATTTGTCTTTTTACACTCAAATTTAGGACATCGGCAAACAGTTATTTCTTCGTGTTCGGATTTTTCATGACTAATCTTTTTGGCTGGGAAGGCCGGTCCCGTAGTACAGACAAAGTATGAGCAAAGAAGCAATGGACTATTTAGTTACAAGTTACAGTCTTATATTAGCTGATAGCAGTCATTTTATTTAAAGGGACTCTAGCTGGATAGGGCCCCCGTTTAATTGCAGCTAGGGGCCCCGTGCAGTCTTAATCGGCCCCTGGCTATACATAGTTTATGTCTATCAAATGGTGTCTAATTTATGTTTTCCAAATTACGATGTATTATTTATTTAGATTTTAATGGGGTTTTTTTTAATTGATGGTGTCTTTATTATCGTATCTGCTCATCTGTCTCGTTGTCGGTGTTTAATTAGTGGTTTCTGATCAAAGGTGTCCACTTAATGGTTTGTAACAAGGGAATCCCATTTCAGAGGTGTTGAATGCATTATAACCTATATGATTTTTAAAAAGTTATAAACATATTTAACGAAAAATTAGGTTACAAGTAAATCCAAAGTCACAACTAAATCAAATGTAGTAGCTATGTCTTTTGTGTTGCGTACCTGAAGCTAAAACATGATTCCACGGAGAAGTGCATTGACCCCATATGAAATAGGATCCGATTCAATTAAATCCCTCCCCACCACGGAACCACAGGAGATCAGTGGCATGCCGGGTAAAGGGATTTTAAGCAAGAACATGATTCCATTGTGCAACAGGATCTCACCGGTGAATATAATCCCATCGAAGATTGGTGTCGTGTCGGACGGTTAAAACGTCATTTTTTCTTCAAGAACTTGATAACTGCAGTTGTTCCGTATCTCGGTTCAGTAGTTGAAAAATTTTTGCGTTCCATTCTACAGTTCTTCGTCCATTTCTCTGCTGGCATTCCAACGTCCTTGACAGACCCACAACGGTACTTTACAGGTTACCGGCGATTCACATGCTGAAAAAAGAAATATGTAATAACTGTATATTCAGTATGGCATTTCCTAAAATAATATAATTTTTAGTTAAAGGGAACACTTAGCAAAGACATGAAATCTCAAATCAATATGAGATATGATGTGAAAGTGTTTAGCTTACCCGTAAAGTCGGTTACTTGGATTGCAGTTTAAGTTGAAAATGGCTTACGGATATTAGAGTGCATATGGCTTACAAAGATTTCAATACGGCCTTCCCTAAAAGAACAAACAATCTACATTGTCTTTGTTTCCTCTTTATTTGAAGTGTCGGTTGTTTCCTCGAAGCGAAAGCTCACCAACAAACTTGATTGAATGTTTGCACATGCTCCCCATTAAAAAAAACTGTCATTTTTGTCAACAAAGATAAAGGTATACTAAAAATATCTTGAACACACTTTATCTCTAGGAACATCGATTAGTCAATCAATACATTCCTAGAAACGACTCCAAAATCTTTGTATACGAGTACATAACAATTGGACTATTCTTCAGCGCAAAAACGACCTAATTGATAAGAAAGAAGAAACTTTGAAAAATAAATGCACTCTTAATAATTTAATAGCTTTGAAAATAAATACATTTATCATAATTTAATAGGTTTTAAAAAAATAAATACACATTTAATAATTTAAATAGTTTGAATTTTTTTTTATTTGGAAGTCTTTTTAATTTTTTTTTATATTCTGTTCGTGTTTGTGTGTGTGTGTGTATAAGTTTGTGCGTGCATGTGTGTATCATGTGGGGTGGGTGGGGGAAGGGCTCTTACTTTTGGAAGTTCGACCCGTACGGCAGTGGCCAAGACTCGGTATAGGTCAAAATCTGCCAAGG
This sequence comes from Ampullaceana balthica, assembly GCA_944989445.1. Taxonomy (NCBI): domain Eukaryota; kingdom Metazoa; phylum Mollusca; class Gastropoda; family Lymnaeidae; genus Ampullaceana; species Ampullaceana balthica. The sequence goes on along the minus strand of CALYLW010000765.1, from coordinate 85,114 downwards.
GCTGGTAACTGTTCATGGAAAGGAAATAATTTAGGTTTGGGGGGGGGTATGTTACGTCCATTGATGAAATTACCATGGGAATATTAACCTCTCATGATGTGATAATTTAATTGATAAATATCTTAGACTTGGCAAGATAGTTATAACGTAATTTATTTTAAGAAAAGTGTTTCCTTATAATTTAAAAAAAAATGTTCAAACATCAAAGTAATCAAAGGTTTTCTTATAAAATTTAAAATGCATTTGCCAATAATTGAAATGATCTAGTGCTGACATAAAATTGACTTGTTGTACAATTAAAGGTGCTTTGAAATTTCAATGATAGTATCCAACGTACATTGTTAAAACATTCAAAGTAGCCAGGTATCATATAACACTGCCTTGGTTAAATCATTCCTTGTTACTAGGTTAACCTACTTTAACGTCTGGTGTGGATCATTGCACAAAGTTACATCAGTTCAACTTCCTTAGAACCGTATCAAAGTAGACGAAGCAGTTCATGGAAATCAAACAAGTGTACAAAAGAACGTATAATACAAAGGTGTTTAATTATTCCTAGCATAAAAATATTAATTAAAAAAATGTATGCTCTCCTTTTTAGCAAATTAAATTAATTCATTTTAAATTAAATTCAAAGTTTATAAATCATGTAAGATTTCTCGATCAAGTTATTTTTATGAATTTATAGTTTAACGACGAAAAAATTGTTGTACTTTCTACCAATAGATTAGAACAACAATTGAGAAAACCACAGGTATGATTTATCGATGAATTAAGGGGGGTGCTTAATCGGTAGGGGACGCCTGCGTTAGTTTAGTTCCTCTATAATCCATAAGCATTTTGCTAAATTAAAATTACGACCTAGTGGGTAAATTGCTAAATGGTTTAGTCTAGATGTATAAATAAAGACTAGTTGTCCACTCCTATCTTCTTCCTTGACCAAATTTTCATCACATGAAATATAATGGTATACATATATACAGGGGTCCTCGAGTTACAACGGTGATCCTTTCTTCGGAAGCGTCGTAACCCGAATTTCAGTGTTCGCAACATATATATATATATATATATATATATATATATATATATATATATATATATATATATATATATATATATATATATTAGGGCTGTTATCGATTAATTTAAATTTAATCGTTAACTTTTGAATAATTATCGATTAATTAATCGATAATTTCGATTAAAGCCAAAAATAGAAATTTATGACGTCATTAAACTGAACATTTCACACGGACATTGAAAATAAAGTATATTTGGAACTAAATTTTATGACAATGTGCTGATACTTGATCGGATGTTTGTCCTGAAGGTGGTACGTCAGCGATGTATTTGATCCTTTAAAAGAGAATTGTTTATGGCGGTGAACATAGTAAACTTTTTCACCATCTTCGACTTTGCCATCCATAATTAGCTTAAAAACTAAATTTTTGCTCAACTTTCTAGTTATATGCTTAAATTTAACTGCGCTGATGCTGTCAGCCATTTTTTAGTTGACGTCTGCCAGTCCACATAAAGTAATGAAATAAATTATAATATTACGCAGGAGAAATTTGTACGTAAAAAATATATAAATTATTATTAATTTTTAATAATTACGTATTTATTAATACAATTTTTTAAAAATATTATAAATATTTTCTTTAATTTTAATGGAATTTTTATCGATTAAAAATGTTAATCGATAAAAAAATTTAACGATTAATCGAGAAATTAATCGTTAATTTCCGCAGCCCTAATATATACATATATATATATATATATATCTTACTACATAAAAAAAAGTTTTAAAAAAAGATAAAACGCGCGAGAGACAGGGAAGGTGTAAACAACCAAAATGGCGTATGTACTGACCCGAAACATACAAAAATATTAACTAATTATACTAAACGTACAGTGCTATAAGACATGTAACAGTGTATGCCATAAAAAAGTATTTAAAATGAGAGAAAACACTTTCTTACGACAAGGAAACAAATTTTGCTGTTTTCTTTTTTTTTAAATCCCTTATAATAACTTCACCGCCGTCTCTCTCTGTCTCTCTGTCGCTCTGTCGTCATCTCATAGGCGGGCGGAAAAACGAAAGTCAAAAATAGAAGTAAGAAAAAGCTTTTTAAAAACCACGTTTTTTTAAGCCGACTAAAAAGAAGAAAATAATTTAAAACTTATAAGTTCAAGTACTTCCATTTAATATGACTAAAAACGTGGGGTGGGAGCTTATGAGGTTTAACATATGCAGCTAACTCATACTCTCACTTATAGATCTCTCTTTTGCTTCTAAATTATTATTAGAAATCTTTAATTTTTATACCAAACACCCGCCCCACGTTTTAGTCATATTAAATCAAAGTACTTTAACTTATAAGTTTTAAATTATTTTCTTCTTTTTAGTCCGCTTATAAAAACGTGGTTTTTAAAAATCTTTTTTTTTACTTCTATTTATTTTATTCTTTTTAGTCCACTTATATCAACCTGATTTTTAAAAATATTTTTTTACCTCTATTTATTTTACCAAACACCTCACAAGCGCCCGCCCAACGTTTTAAAAACACTGTGATGTGGTCACGGGGTGAACTCACGGATGTCAACAAAAGCAGACTGTTACAGATGTTTATATATAGACTATAGATAAACTAAAAAGTTCAATAATTTAAAAACGGTGCATTCGATCGATCTGAAATTTTGATACAATGCATTGTCATCCACTATCTATCTGTGGTAAAATTTTCAGATCTCTAGGACCATCAGAAGTGGTTCAATTTTACGTTGACAGATTTGAAAAAAATCTTGGACAAACCAACAAACAATGCCACACCAACGAAAGCGAGTTAATAAAAACGTGGTACAAAATGACCCACTTCCAGTGATCCGATCGAGCTGAAATGTGGCACACGGACCCGTCTCACCTAACAATGCATCGTATCAAAATTTCAGATCGATCGAACGTACCGTAATTAAATTAATGCATTTTTAGTTTATCCTTATATGAGGTATGTAATTCAAATTCACTGTTTGTTATTGTTTTTTTCCCACGTGAGAGTTTGAGTTGATGCGTTGACGCGACCCATCGACGTACCGGCGTGCTTTTGTTTACATTTTACGTGTCACGCTGAGCTCGGTCCAGCGATAGGTGACCAGATCTTTCACTCTCTCCCACCCGCCCCCCCCAGGGTTATAAAACATAGTAAAGTTAAGACAGATTCAGGCTGTAAATGTTTGTCGCATTTGAAAATAAACAATGCTTTTAGTTATTTCTCATATATAAGGGATTTATAGTCAAACACTTTGTTTTTACAGCTTTGTTTTATTTAAAGATGAAAAAAGACGGAAATACATGTTTTATTATTTTTATATTTGTATGGTGGGCGTGTTCGTAACCACGAAACAGCGTAAGTCGAGACTATCGTAACCCGAGGACTCCCTGTATATACATTAAAAAAAATTAACACGAATTCGAAAGGACTAAAATGTTTGCTGGTGTTTAAAAAATTCGTCTGAAAGGATTTTACAAAAAAGTACATATACTCCACAAAATTATGTTTAATATAGTAAACAACCGTATATACGACCCGTGGCGTAGCATACGCTACAGACTTGCTCATAGATAGTGCAAAGACAGGGGGAAAGAACGGACATCAACTACAGCACGAAGAAATCAGAACAAAGTGAATGAATGTCAGGCGGGGGCGGGGGACATCGCTGTCATATTGATGGTCTCGAGACATGCGCACTGCGGATAGCTACATGTCCCCACCTTGCACCAACCTAGCTAGCCAACCATAAACTGTGAGGGTCAGCTATGTTCGCAAATAAGGGGGGAAAGAACGTGCACAAACAAACATTAATAAACATTAAAAACTAATGTTTCCGCTGAAGCTGGAACGCAATACTTTCCACGTGTAAGGGATATATAACCACTACACTACGAACAACATGTTATTATGTGAAGGAACAACATGTTATTATGTGAAGGAACAACATGTTATTATGTGAAGGAACAACATGTTATTATGTGAAGGAACAACATGTTATTATGTGAATGGGACAACATGTTATTATGTGAAGGAACAACATGTTATTATGTGAAGGAACAACATGTTATTTTGTGAAGGAACAACATGTTATTATGTGAAGGAACAACATGTTATTATGTGAACGAACAACATGTTATTATGTGAAGGAACAACATGGTATTATGTGAAGGAACAACATGTTATTATGTGAAGGAACAACATGTTATTATGTGACGGAACAACATGTTATTATGTGAAGGAACAACATGTTATTATGTGAAGGAACAACATGTTATTATGTGAAGGAACAACATGTTATTATGTGAAGGAACAACGCGATTGAACGCAAGGAGCATTGTTGGTCTTGAAAAATGTCCACCCCCTCCCCCCCCCTCTTTTTGTACCCACTTCGCTTGATTGCTCGACCTCAGCGAGGGTCATTCGTCATGCTTATTTGCACACTACTCGCTCTTGATCTTGTTCTGGTGAATTATATATATATATATATATATATATAGATTTAAATTACATAGACATGTATGTACGCATGCATTTCTTTAAAAGCAATAAAACAAAAAAATAAAAAAAAATAACTTGGAGAAAGGTAAAATATATTTTTTACTTTAAAAGAAATTCAAGCATTTACGAATAATTAGGTTAATTATCTAATTTTCTATTTGCTTTGAATATTTAGCTCCCACTGTCAACAAATTGTTCGATATCGTTGATTTCCCCATTTGGAATGTGCATCTAAATAAAAATAAGTGTAAAAACGCGAAGAAAATTAATTGATTTCTCATACAAACTGCAATACACTCGTCACCGAATTCTTAAGTCAAGTGCTAAGAGATGAGATGATTTTTGAGTGGGGGTTAAGAGTAGATGGAGAAGTGGTGGGAACAGGGGTTTGATGAACAACTTTGGCTGGTCTCCCCTGCTATCTCAGTGGCGTCAAATATCAAAGTATTTCTAAGTCAAGTCTGCTCCCTTTAATATGTTTCATTTCGAGCCCCTCATGTTTCCCGCCGGTGCTGAAGATCTCTTAGGTGTTTTGTTCATTCCAGAAAGAGAAATAATTTTATATTAAGCGATTGTTTCGTGTTAAGTTGGGAAACAAGGAATGAAAGTAAATGGTAACTTGTCGAGACCTTTTTATTATTTCTTGTAAGCGTTTTCGCCTTATACATATTTGAATGTGTCGTTTGTCCGTCGAGTCGACGAGGACCACTCTAGTCATCGGAGGTTTGCTGGGACTGGCTCTGTCTGTGCGTGCGCAGATGGCTGACGAGGCCGATCCTGGCACGGAAGGTTCGGGAACAGAAGGGACAAGGGACGAGTGGGACGTCACCAGGAGGGTTGACAGCACGGGCCTTTTGGACTTGACACTCTTTTCTGCGGTGATCCTGTTTGCCTCGCATGTCTTGGCACCTTTGTGGATGGAAGAAAGCCAGGTGGATCGATCCATTGCAGCTCGTTCCCACGTGTCTGGGTAATGGCAAACGCTTTCAGTGAGACTTTCAGGGCGTCTTTGAAGCGTTTCTTTTGACCACCGTGGACCGCTGGCCATGCTGGAGCTCGCCACAGAAGAGTCTCTTTGGCAGTCTATATATATTTTTATATATAAACATACACACACACACATATACTTATGTATATATATATATATATATATATATATATATATATAAATATGTGTATATATATATATATATATATATATATATATATATATATATATATATATATATATATTAAACAATACTTGTTTAAGGATGAATATGTCACTTTTAATCCTTTTTCAATAACTCTGCTTTTGTTGTTTGTTCGGTAATTTTAATTGAGCTTAATGAACTACCATTGTATTTTATCGTTTTTACAGAACACATTAATTAAAAATAAGTGGCTCTAGTTAAGAAGTGTGTTGGTCAGATTTAAATAAAGAAAGAGGGGAGGGGGCACATGATAAAAGAATAAATAAAAAATTGCCTAGTACATTTATGTTTTAAAAATAAAGACATCTGTTGTATCTAAACTTATTTCAACGCACACTTAAAGCCATGTGAAAGAGATTAGTCCATAAATTCGATCAAGGGAATGCCTCATGTTGAATACCAGGTGCTGTTCTCAGGGCTAATTTTATTTTACCATCTTTCTTCATCCCCGCTCTCCGTAGTCCAACTTCGTTACAAATGTGTGCTGTTTACTTGTGCAGTACTCAAATCAGCCGTCTTTAGATTATTTGATGCACCTATTTTTCCTAAATGTAACACGCCATTGTCCAATGGTTTTGACAACGAATGGTAGACTGTTTCTTTCCTGGTGTTACCAAAGCAATGACTTGTAAAATAAGAAAATGAATACGAATAAAAATTTTTTAAAACAATAATCTTTAAACATCAGCAACCTAGAGATTTAGAGATTCTTCCTATCTAATAAAACATACAACTGTCAATGGCTTTTGGCTGTTTTGTTGTTGTTGCTTTTTTGCAAACAGATTTCTCTGCTAGCGCTTAGAATAAAAAAAAATTATTACACATTCAAATGTAAAGTCTGAATGTATAAAACCATGTTTGTATAACATTATTGATTATTGAATTTTATTCCTCGTGCATATAAAAAATAATGCCTAACGTATGCATTTTAAATGTTAAATGTCCAAATGCTGTTCCTTTCGTTTCACATGCATGATAAATAGTTTAACTTTTTGTTGAACCTGTTTCATAAGGCTAGAGTAACTAAATACCAAATCAATAGTTTATACAACTTACTGAACTTTAGCGAGGATTCATTCCTTTCACACAATTCTTTTTTAAAAATTAGTTTAAATATGTAACGTTAGGACTTTATCAGTCTTGTTTTTGTTAATATGTTTGTGAAAGAATGTGTGTTTGAGTGTGTTTGTGTGAATGTGTGTGTGTGCGTGTGCGTGAATGTGTGCGTGTGTGTGTGTGTGTATGTGTGTGCGTGTGTATGTGTGTGTGTGTGTGTGTGAATGTGTATGTGTGTGTGTGAATGTGCGTGTGCGTGTGTGAGTGAGTTAGTGATTGACTTACTAAGTCAAGTGCTCGAAAACGCTCAAATAAATATTTATTTCTCCTGAAATCACTAATGAGAATTGTTTCTGTTATTTTAATATGTTATTATCTGACTATAAACAAAAGTATTTTGGAACTTGCCCTGCTAATTTTGGTTATGCAATAATTCTCTGTCTCTTATGATACGAGGTTGATTCATATTTACTGCCTTTCAGTGATTGGGGTGGGAGTAGAATGGCTAAGTTTAGATGGTAAAGGACATCAGATTAAAAGTTTTTCATTGTTCATAACAATTACATTGTTGTTGTAGCTGGCTCTTTTTTCTTTCTGCATTCGTAGGATTCAACTATGCGGGATATAGATGGCCTAAAGTCTTTTTTTTTAAATTTCAATTTTTTGTTATGTTGTCGATGGGTTAGGTTCACTTGAAATAAATTCAATATTAACCACGGGTTGATGTTAAAAGTAATGTCATACGTGAAATTGGACATTCAAATGTTTAACAAAAGACCATAACATGTCAAGTAGTAAAAATGATGCAGAAAATACGTGAAACCCATCAAATATTTATAATAAAATTCCAGAGCAACTTTTTAACAATAGTGCTGAGCTCACATGTATAAACATCTTTATGGAATATACTAAATAATCAACTTTCTTAGTACATCTGAAACATTGGAGATAATTTGCGAAACTTGAATTGTATTCTATTACTTCTCTAGAAGGCTTGGTCTTGAAAAATTACAAACATAATCTCTACAGCAAATCTGTACAAAAGACAAGGCAATTAAAATAACTCATTGCAAATTTTTTTTAAAAACCGTAACAAAAATGTTTTGGACTAGAAATCCTTAATATATGAGACATAACTAAAAGAATGTTGAATATAATATGCTCCGAGCGACAGACTAGCATAAATATTGACATGCTACATCGAAATTCACATTGATCGATTTGAAATTTTGATAGATCATTTTTATCCTTGCCAGGAGTCTGCCTGCAAAATTTCAGCTCTATAGGATACCGGGAAGTGGATTAAAAATTGATCCAAAATTTTTGCGACATACAAGCAGACGCTACGAGTTAATATAGGATATAATAAATGATTTTTAAAAAACATCATGTTATATAACATATACATATATATATATATATATAGGGCGCGATACCCTAAAAATCGGTAACAGGTTCGATTCCTGCTGCTGGCAAGGGCACCGAGCTTACTCAGCTCCCACTGGGCACCCTTACGGGTAGATGATGCTCGTTAACCTATACATAGTCTATACATAATAGTACATTATAATAGTAAATTCCGGCAGCTCCTGCGACGGCAGCCAAGCTGTATCGACGCAAGTGGTTCCCTTGGTTACTGTATGGGCAGCAGCTATTTCACCATAATACCCACCCAGGACACTCCAGCGTCGACGGGAAGCAGCAATTACCGGCTCTAAGCCAAAGCTTCAGACTGTGGCAGAGACTACCAAAGTCTCACTGGACAGCTACCGCCCGCCTCAAACTGGGCAGCCCCCAGTCAATTAGGTGATATCCCGTCATGACCTGCCTTCTCCACTGGGTGCGTCTAGATTAGAATTCCACTCAACAAGTGGACCATAAAACCCTGCACCAAGCATAATAAAACATAATAAAACAAACCCGTAAAAACAAAGTTTTTGACTATAAATCCCTTATATATGAGACATAACTCGTGAATGTTCATTCTCTTTTGGGTCGAGCTGTTAGGCTCTTAGGACCTGGTTCATTTTATCGCATGCGAACGTCATCAAGCGGGCATCGCTGTAGAGGTACTCCTCTACAGGTACCGTGACTTCTTCTTCCAAATCCACACACAGCTCGGGGCACTCTTCGTGTACGTGGGCCACCGTCTCCTCCGGGTGGCCACACAGCCGACAGGTCAGTTCCCTTCTAGTGTTAAACTTGTACAAGTAGCTTCGTATGGGACAATGTTCAGTTCTTATTATAGTTATGAGCGTCTGATTGCTACGTCCAATTTCCCAACAGGAGTCGCTTTTGCTCGGTCGCGGCATGTACTGGAATATTTTTCTGGCCGTGCTTCCAGACGCCCAGCCCTGAAGCCATTTCTCACGGAAATGGTCCTTAAGCCACGATCTGACCCCCAGCTGGGTCATCGGGCGATCGGTTTGGGGCTGAGCTAAACCTTCTCTCGCCAACATATCGACCCTGTCTGAATGAGGCTCGCCACTGTGCCCAGTGATGTACTGAAGGACTACTTTTCCGCCTCGTGCAAGGATTTCACCTACTGTTTCCAAAATGACACTGACCGTTTTCGTCTCCAGAGATGATCGACCCACAATCTCGAGCGAAAACCGTGAGTCGGTGAAGACTACGACGGTCGGGAAAACCTTTCTTCTTGCTAGACGTCGGCGCACTTCCTTCAAACCCCTGCAGATCGCCTCCAGTTCGGCGTCGTGACTACTCTATGCGGCTCCGCACGGCCCTGACAGTTCAATACTGTCAGTTCCAGGTTGGGGGTATTGAATCAGTACTCCGTATCCACTTCTGCCATCCTTGAAACGAGATCCGTCCGTAAAGACTTTTACCACGCTGTCGCCATAAGCCTCGATTGTCTTCAGAGTCTCGTCTCGCTGGAGCTCGACGGGACTGGCTTTCGTCACTGCTGTATTTGCCAGTGTCAAACGTAGTTCAGGCAAGTCAAAGCTTTCATGTGGTCCTCGAGCAGGGACCAGTCGCATTCGTTCCCTGTGCTGGGTATGGGGACTGAGTCTTCTAGTTCGTAGACCGTATCCATGAAGGATGGTCTTTTCAGTCGGGTCCTCTTTACCCATCGGTCTTGTAGTTGGAAGCAGGGTTCGTCATGCTCCAACCTACGGTAGCGCTCTACCGTGGTCATGATTACCTTTTCTCGCCTTATCGCCAGGGGTTCTACGTTTGACATAATTTCCTAGCGGCTGTGGGTGTCGTACGCAACGCCCCGCATACAAAACGTAGAGCTTGGTTTTGTATTCGATCAAGACCCTCTAGAGCCGTACGGCTCGCAAAGGCCTGAACCGGGAGGCTGTAGTCAATGGCACCCCTCACACTACCGAGATAGAGAGTTCTCAGTAATCTTGCGTCCGCACCCCAACTAGTGCTAGCCAGTTTCTTCACCAGGGACAGTTTAGCTGTGGCTTTGGTGCACAATTCACGTACATGGTTATGTAGTTGGACCTTCTGGTCCAACTTGATTCCCAAGTACGTTGGTGTAAGAGACATAACTAAAAGTATTGATTATGTTCAAACGCGACAAATATTTACAGACTGAATCTGTCTTAACTCCTCTTTGCTTTTACCCCGAGAGGGGAAAGTTCTTGTCACCGATCTCAGGATCGAGCTCAGCATGACACGCAAAATGTAAACAAAAGCACACCGGTATACCTGGTTTAACCACGAGATGTGTTCACCTTTGGCTGGGGTGAAGTCAAGCGACCCGTAAAATGTAAACAATAGCGACCGCTACATATAGTTTATATAGATTAACTAAAAATGCATTAATTTAATAACTGTAGTTTCGATCGATCTGAAATTTTGATACGATGCATTGCTAGGTGACACGGGTCCGTTTGCCAAATTTCAGCTCGATGCCTACACGGGAAGGGGGTCATTACGCCAAGATAATTGTTGTGGAATAAATTTCTTACACCTTTAACTTGAAATTTCAGCTTCAGTAAATTAAGATCTGTTGGTTAAACTTGGTACTCATCTCCACGACTGTAATATTTTTATTTCGCTTAGGAGAAGCAATTTTCATTGCATTTCAAAACACTTTTGTATGCATTCATCAGAAATATCAGTAGAAGGAGAAGATCTAACGAACTTCAGAGGCAGAAACGCGTGTATATTTCTTCTTCAGAATCCCTACACCTATCCGAAGTAATATTATCAAATAAGACTAAGATAATTTTATAGGTTATACAATGGACATAGTTTTTGACATCATATCAGTTTGAGAAAAAAAAACTAATTACTAGACCCACTTATGTAGGGGTGGTAAAGGGTGTTTTACATGAGAGTCAATTCTGGCTAATAAAATGTTTCTGTGCAGTTACAAACGGAATAACTTATGGCATTTCTGATCACAGTCCTCCTTGATTAAAATAACGGTTTAAGGAAATAGACACTAACTACACTTATATCTACAAGAAAAGGGCAAAAAATTTAGAACTGGTTATGCTGATGCCAAACAAAATCTAAAATTGAGTTACTTTTTTAGAAAAGGGGTCAATTTTACCACAAGCTAAGGTATATATGAGGTCAGCATCCTTTCGTCTCGCGAGACGATGGTGCATCACCGTTGAGTTGGGTTGCATTTTCATGAGTGGCTGTGCAGTACTATCCTTGAGTGACAGTCTTTACCACAGCTTTTACACACGAATTCTGTGCTACCAAATGGTTTGGCCTGTCTCCTAGCTCTTCTGTCTGTAGCCTCCTCTATCTTTCGCTCCCCGACTACTGTGCGCCACGTAGATCGGTCTTCTGCCTTACACTCCCAGTCGGTTGTGCGTATTCTGGCTGCTTTCATGTCCCTTTGGCATACATCTTTAAATCGTAGACGTTGACGACCATTCTTCCTCTTTCCCGATGCCAGTTCTCCATATAGGAGGTCCTTGGTGATGCGGCCAGGGCTCATTCTTTTAACATGTCTTAGCCCTCTCAGGTGTCTTTCACTGAGGATTGATAATATGCTTTTGGTATCGGCACGCATTAGGACCCCAGTATTAGGCACTTTGTCTTGCCAGCTAATGCCTAGGAAGCGTCGCAGGCATCTCAAGTGGAAGCTATTAAGCTTTCGCTCTTGGGAAGTATAAGTGGTCCATGTTTCGCTCCCGTATAGCAGTGTACTAATGACACGGGCTCTATGGAAACACAGGTTGGTTTTCTCTGTTAACTTGGTGTTTTGCCAGACGCGTTTGCTTAATGTAGCCATTGTTGCAGCTGCCTTGCCAATTCTACTGTTTATTTCTTCAATGGACAATGTATTGGAGACCTTGAAACCCAAGTAGGTGAAGCTGTCTTGGGCCATGATGTTTGTTTTTTTCAAGCTGATTTGCAGACCAAATTCTTTACTGGCATTGGAGAACCTTGACACAAGTTGTTGCAAACCAGTTTCTGCAAAGAGTAGCTCACGAATTAGGATATCTGTCGGTTTGGTCTTGGCTCGGAGGCGGGCAGTGTTGAAAAGTCCTCCATCAGCTCTGGTGTGTAACCAGATTCCATCACTGCAATCCTTGAATACGTATCAAAACAGTACAGAGAAGAATATTGCGAACAGTGTTGTTGCAAGTACACAACCTTGTTTAACTCCGCTGCTGACTGGAAAGGCTTCTGGCGTAGCTCTATCGAACTGCACTGTGCCCTGCATATTTTCATGGAACTGACTGATGATGGCGAGTAGGTGTGGGGGACAGCCGATTTTTACCAGGATTTGGAATAGCCCGCTGCGACTGACTAAATCAAAGGCTTTTGTAAGGTCCACAAAGGCAATGTATAGTGGCATCTGTTGCTCTCTGCATTTTTCCTGGAGCTGCCGTATGAAGAACCAGCCCGGAAACCGCCCTGAGATTCTGGATAGACACGGGATGCTTTACTCTATAGACGTGTTAGTATGACACGGGCGAAGGCCTTTCCTACAACACTAAGGAGTGAGATGCCGCGATAGTTATTGCAGTCAATTCTATCACCCTTGTTTTTATATAGTGTCACTATATTTGCATCCATTAGGTCTTGGGGAATATAGCCCTGTTCCCAGCAGAGGGACAGAAGCTCGTGCAATGGCTGGAGTAAAGCCGTCTTGCCACTCTTTAGAGCTTCTGGTGGTATGCCATCATTCCTAGGCCAGGGGCTTTTCCACAAGCTAGGCTGTCAATTGCTTTGCTCAGCTCTTCCTGTGTGGGCATGACATCAAGTTCTTCCATGAGGGGCATATCGGAATGTCATGTAGAGCGGTGCTGGAGACTGTGGTAACTGTTGAGTACAGTTCCAGATAATGCTCAACCCACCGTTTTACCTGTCCTGCCTGGTCTTGGATAATTTCTCCATTTTTTTACTTTAGGGGGCATCTTTGGACGTCACGGGGCCAGTTGCTCTTTTGATATTTTCGTACATGGCTTTGGCATTGCCCATGTCTGAAGCTGATTGCATGCTTGAGCAGAGGTTAAGCCAGTAGGTATTGGCACATTAACGTGCAACTTTTGGGCATGCGACTTTGCTGTTTTTAAGGCATGCAGCCTATCGGGTGTGGGCTTTTCCTTATAGGCCATAAGAGCTTTTATTTTATCCTCAGTGACGGGTTTCATCTCGTCCCTATATTCATCGAACAAGTCCGTATTTTTGTGAGATTTCTTGCCAAAGGCATGTATTGCTGATGTATAGATTGTGTCTCTGAGATGCGTCCATTTGGAGTCCATGATGACCCATCGGGACGTCTTTGAGGGACCTTCTCTCACTTTGTCAGTGAAGACTGCCCCCCCCCCTATTTTGTTCACGCTAATTTGTTCCTAATTTCACTCGTCTCACTCCACCCAGATTCCAGAGCAGTGACACCTTGGCAATACGTACAACTGCACAAGGAATAAAATGTCGTTTGTGCGATTCATCACGTGTCTTAGCAAACAAACACGAATATTTCATAATGAAAAACGTTGACAATAACAAAACAAGTATATCAACGTCTATAACAAATTTAAAACATGTCATATAATACCTTTTCTTTTTTATTTAAGGAAAAGAAATTTTTTCTTTAATTTGCATCTTACTAAAGGTTTTAGGTCACAAGTATTTCTCTAGTATATGAGTTGAAAGAAATTGAAACTGACTAGGTTTAGGGGAAAAAATGGTAAAATTAAAGAGTACATACTTTTAAAAATGCCGTTACCTAAGATTTAAGATAGATGATAATTTTAAAATAATATTTTTAGCAGAGTAAACTTTTAAAAAATCTCGAATAAACTTCTGTATTGACTGCTGGATGTTCATAAATAACTTTTAATTAGATTGTTACGTTATGAAAAGTGAAGCTTTGTAACTTTTTTAAAAAATTGAAAAGTTTGAAAAAATATACGCCGTTGAACTCTTAAGCTAATTTTAAAAGTCGGTTTAAAAATTAACTAGTAATATTTAAGCATTTTAATTTCTACAAGTCCGATAAACCAAATCTATCGATTAAACTGTGCCTAAAAAGTTAGAGCAAGAATTTTTGAGACATTTAAAATACATAATTTGCATTTTGTATGGTCCTCCAGATCTCATTTATCGGTCACCGAAATGACGTTGCGCACATTTCTATAGAGCGAGATAATTTGGTCAAGTTCCTGAAAAGAATATTTATTGGCATGTGTATTATCAAGAAAGTGAAACCTTGTTTGATTGAAAGGATATTCAATGTTTTGAAACGACTTCCAAGTAATTGGAAAAATTCTAACCTTATAAGTCATGTGCTGAATCGATTATTTTAAGATCAATTAATGAAACTAAATCAAATAACATTAATTCGAACTTACAGGTAAGTGGTGCATTGACATAGAGAAAAAATACTCATAAATTTATGTTTGTCAAATTAACTTTAGTTAGTATCCTGAAAACTAATTATTATTTAAATAATTATATTTTTATATATGTATTAAAATTTCAATGTATTTTTCCTTGTTCTAATTTAACACATTTATTTGTTTTCTGTTTTGTTTTTCACTTTTCTATGTTTTCTTTTTAAATACTGAATGAGTTTATTTTGTTTGTTGTTGTTTTTACTGCAAAACAGTTTTTTTTTAAGATATTAAATATGCTGTAACAAAAAAGGATTCTTGGACATTGAGCCTGCGTTAATGTAATTTTATTTACATTTTCAATCCCCGCTGTTGTGACATAAAATATTATTTTAATGTTTACATCTTTTGTTGATTTCTTTGGAAATACGTTAAAGTCGTGCACTGTTTCTTTGTCTATCGTTTGAAGTAAAAACCTAAAATAAAGGTATTTTAAAGAAATGTTTATGAATTTAAAAAAAAATAAAAATACTATATCGGCATAAACTATCGAATAAATCTTAACGAAAGTTTGAACACGACTATGCCTATTACTGTGCAAAATGAATCAGGCCAGAGATGAATCTGATTTAAGTATTTAATATTTTTAAACGTAACTTTATTTAATAAATGAGGATAATCCCAAATTAAAGTTGATCCACTTAAAAGTTAACACAATTGTAAGCTGAGAACAGTATCCCAAAAATATGTACCAGTGTCTTTACAGGTTATGAATGTTGATCGCCAGTTGCCTTTTCTAGTGATAAATTTAATCATTTCGTCAGTAACCTCCTTAATTATTAGTAAAACCGTATGTGTCCGAAAAACAGACATAACAAACACACAGTAGTACATTGTTATTTATAATAAATTAACTGGATCTGAATGAACTGTTTAAATATTATTTTTTTAATATTTGAGAAAGAAACGAATAACTAAATGCATGTCTTATCTCTTGAGGCCAGACCGAGGTCCCTTAGCTTTACCTAAAGATGGGCAAGTACACGTGCAGGCTCGTGACCAGCTGGATCATGTTCTCGTTGGCATTCAGTGGCCTGATCATCGCCATGATCCTTGAGGGCTGGGGCCTGTACACCAATAACACCACCAACATCAGACAAGAATTCGGACTCTTCATACGAACGTATTATCATTACAGTTCATACGACAACTACTTCACAGAGTACTACTCACTTGGCAGTGGTAAGTTCTCACTTAAAGCTGGGGCACTATGAAGGAAAGGGCTTGTTAACTTGGCTAAGGGCGACTCCGAGTCCGCTCAGCTCCGAATGGGTACCTGACATTTGTTGGGGTAAAGTAAAGGCGGGTGGGCCTTGTGCTAGCCATACAAACTTGAGAACAATGCTTCACTTACCTCATAGACCAGCATGGCCTGAAAAGTAAACTTTAGGCTTACTGCATGAGATGTTTGGGAAAGGGTTTCAGATAATTTAAAGGAGACACACCGATGGTATAATGTGTATACATTTTAAAATTCAGACATTGAGAAAACACGACAAAAAATTCTTCAATATATATTACTTGAACATTCCTTAGTCCATTTAATATAAGATACACACACGAATTTATGATCAAATCAATCATTTAAATTAAGGTTTTATTACTAGAGTAAACGTTTCGGCTAATGCCTTCATCAGTAAAAATAACTTAACACAATTGTACAATTAATTTACATGATAAATACTATACTATACCATGGGAAAATGATAATTAACTATTTGATATGGCACTTTCCGAGCTCCTAAGCGTAATTTAATCAAAAGTCTCTCGGACATATTTTTTCTTTGCTCAATAGAATTAACCTTACTTTGTTTATAATAAACGGTTATTTCTACCAAAACCCCGTTTAAAGTAAATGTTCACTCTGCTTGTTAGTAATGCCCAAAAAATTTTTTTTTCTATCCGTCAGCTCCGTTAAGTTGAGTTTTTTCCCCCTCTGATCAAATGACCATCAAATTCCGTTAAAACAACGACATTTTATAGTACACATCACATATAAAATAATCTTGTTTTAACAACGTTACACGACTTATTTTGACATTGTAATAAGTTCGATTTTCAAAGCGAACATTGCAAACGGCAATATAGACATAACCAATAATGAACCATACACCTTGTTCTGACATAAATCAGTTAAATAATAATTTAAAAGTAAATAATTAATGATGCCATTAACCCTACGTCCCTTTAGTCCAACATACTCCATATCAGCACTAGAGGATAGACGAACAAAGAGAAAATGGTACTAATAAACAAGTAAATTAAAATCTAACTTGAATGTACGACGAACAAATAATCTAATACAGCTTAGAATTAAACTAACAAAGAAATTAATGAACACTTTTTAGACACTATAAACAACATAAACCTAGAACAGATAGTAAAAACAGCAACAAGGAAAAAATAAAACACTAGATTTATTCCTAACAAATAGACCAGGACTAGATGTTAGACTATAAAATAATTCCAGGACTGTCCGACCATGATATTGTTAGGGTCACCAATACAATAAAAACTAAAATTAATAAGATACCTAGAAGAATAATCTATCTTTGGAATAAATGTAATTCAATAAAACTACACCAATCAGCGGCTAACTTCCAACAAACTTTCCTAAGTAAATTTAACACAAATAGCCCAGTAGAAGAAATTTGGAAAGATATAAAAACAAATCTAAAAACTATAATGGATGAGAATGTTCCAACAAAACTAACATCAAATAAAATTAACAAATGCTGGTTCAATTCTAGATTGAAAAAGCTATGCAAACTAAAAGAGAACTTATTTAAGAAATATAAAGCTACCTATTCATATAGGATACACAAAAAATACTTAAAGATTAAACACTTGACACAAAAACTTAGTCGAAACCTCCAAAATGAATATATAAACAATGTAATTACCAAAGATAACAATAAAAACTTATGGTCCTTTATCAAATCTAAAAAAATGGAACCTTCAGGAATAGCCACACTAAAAGGCTCAAATAATAAAACCTATAATGATAATGAAACTAAAGCTAATATCCTTAACACATATTTTGCATCATCTTTTTCTGCCTCAGGCGACAAGGAAGTTTTAATAAATTTAAATAAAATGGAGGAAATAGGTAACATAACTGTAGATGAGATAGGTATACATTCACTCCTAAAAAACTTAAAAATAAACAAAGCTACTGGCCCAGATGATTTGCCTGCAAGATTATTAAAAGAACTAAGCAATGAACTGTCCCCAATCCTTGTAGTTCTCTTTCAAGCCTCTCTAAACCAGGGTAAAGTGCCCCAGGATTGGAAATTAGCTAACGTAACTCCACTCTTTAAGAAAGGGGATAAATCAGACCCTGGTAATTACAGGCCTGTATCACTTACTAGTATCACCTGTAAATTACTAGAACACATAATATATAGTAGAATAGTTAACCACCTTGACAAATATAATGCCCTATGCCCACATCAACACGGCTTTAGAAAAAACAGATCATGTGAAACACAATTAATAGGTTTAATAGATGAACTATCAAAAGGCTTGGACAAAAATGATCAAATAGATACAATATTACTAGACTTCTCAAAAGCATTTGACAAAGTTCACCACCTTAGTTTACTTAAAAAACTTAACTACTTTGGAATCTCAGGTTCCTTACATCACTGGATCCAAGACTTCCTTTTGGGCAGGGAGCAAACTGTAATAATTAATGGATCTAAATCTGCACCAATAAAGGTTAACTCAGGAGTTCCACAAGGAACTGTGCTAGGTCCCTTACTCTTTTTAATTTATATAAATGATTTACCCAACAACATCTCAACAGGTACAAAAGTTAGGTTATTTGCTGATGATTGTATAATCTATAGAACAATTAAATCAGAACAAGATAGCAAAATTTTACAAAAAGACTTAGATGAATTGATAAAATGGGAAACTAACTGGAGTATGTCTTTCCACCCAGAAAAGTGTCAACTGTTAAGAGTAACAAAGAAAAAGAAACAAATAAATTCAAAATATTACATTCATGGAAAAGAACTGACCCAAACTAAAGATGCAAAATACTTAGGAGTCTTAATAAATGAGAAACTATCATGGAATCCCCATGTCAATGAAGTTATTAAAAAATCAAACAAAACCTTAGGCTTTATAAAAAGGAACTTTAACAAATGTAATAGAGATATAAAACTAAAATGCTACCTCACTTTGGTGAGACCTGTACTAGAATATGCATCTTCTGTATGGGACCCATCCACCAAAGAAAACATTGATAAACTAGAACAAATTCAAAAAAGAGCTGCCAGATTCATTACTGGAGAATATTCGAAACTGACAAGAATAACACCATTAGTTAAATCATTAAACCTTGAAACACTAGAGGATAGAAGAACCAAGAGCAAAGTAGTAATCATACATAAAGCAATTAATTCTAATTTAGAAATACAACACAAAGATAACTTAATACAACCCTCAGATAGACATAAGGATAAAAACACCTTTCTTATTCCGTATGCAAGAACAAACACATACAAGTTTTCCTTCTTCCCGTCCGGAATTCGGGCGTGGAATGGGTTGCCTGAAGAATCCAGGAAAACCAACACTTTATCAACATTTAAATCTCTAATAAAAATGCAGGACTAAACACAAACCATAGATAAGCGTAGGACGCAATAATCTTCTGTATAGAAGGAGCGTCTGTAAACAGATAAGATAAGATAGAATTAAAAACACTTTTCTTGTTAAATTTGAAAGAAGCAACACAAGCAAATCCTCTTTCTTCCCGTCTGGTATTCGGGCGTGGAAAAAAACAGGAAATCTAACACGTTATCAACATTCACAACTCTAATAAAAATACAAGACTAGACAAAAACCATGGATAACAGTAGAATGAGATACCATTCTGAATAGAAATAATAACTGTAATATATAAATGGAAAGAAAAGATAAGATAAAAGTACCAGTCCCATTTGATGTGTATCTTAATATTTGCAACGTGAAAAAAGAACAAATAAAATGATCGACAGAATAATGTTTATTATATTCTCAATAACGGATTGTTGAAATAAAGTGTGGTAGTCGCAGCAAAGTCTTGAAACACTTCCAATAATAAACCAATATACATCAACAAACAAGAACGTCTTTTATATATTTAAACTGGTGACCGATACATTGCGTCATTCATTGACCCACCAATTCCTGAATGCTTTAGAAATAAAACATGCAGGTTTGATGCATAATACAAGAAAGATAACATACTTGTACTGTCATAAACCTAGATAACCTCCCCAATAAAGATAAAATACTTGTACTGTCATAAACCTAGATAAACTCCCCAATAAAGATAACATACTTGTACTGTCATAAACCTAGATAAACTCACCAATAAAGATAAAATACTTGTACTGTCATAAACCTAGATAAACTCACCAATAAAGATAAAATACTTGTACTGTCATAAACCTAGATAAACTCACCAATAAATATTTTAAGAAAAAATGTTATTAAACAACAAGAAGAAAAAAAAAGAAAAACGTGGTTTGGGTATTTAAAATCCTTTTTAATTGGAATTCCAAAATTGAATGACTGCATGTATGGTGTGAAAAGAATGTTATGGCACAATAAAATATTGATAACCGACATGACATTTTTTGGAATTGTATGTTGTGTTCTACCGGAATGTATATATTTTGTTTTAAATAACTTGAGTATTTTTGCAGTCATCTTAGTTTTTTTTCCAACCACAATTATTTATCTACCTGTTTGCATTTTGCTTTTTATAATAAGGAGAAAATTGATAGCTAAACGACGAGTATCTTGCAGGGGGAAAAATTAGCATTTGCCCCTAATACTATTTTTTTTAAAGCTTTAAAGAAAAATTTACAATTCCTTAAATAAATTCCAATGCTTTGTTGTCAATGCATCAAATATATTCTAACAGAAAAAATATGTTTTTTCCGAGCAGCATTCCGAACAGCAATCTTGGCCTTAATCGGCGTGTCTCTGTTTGCGTGTGGTATCTGCGTCCTGCTTTCCTTCATCATGATGTGTGCTGACTGCTGCTGTCGGGTGACACAGTGCATGGCTGTCATACCCAAGATCACCATGGCCTTTGCGCTTATTGCCGGTAAGTTGAGTCATGTTGAGTCATCGACTTTAACGTTGAGATCATTTTGTAGTACATGTAGACCACTTGACAAACTCTATTGTAAAATGTGTAATGTTTCTACGAGAAATCTGCGATATATTCCAAAATCATTTGTTTAATTTAAGCCAATTAGATATCTATATTATTTTTGTGGTTAGTATCATTGAATAATTCTTTATAATCAGATGTATCCGCCTTGCACATACTGTAATGGCATCAGTTCAACATTTGGTATTGTAAAATCATATAGAATACAAAATACACAAACAAATTGTGCAAAGTATTGTAAGAATGTATTTTATGTTGTGCTGTGGAAGTCATTAGCCGAAACGTTTACTGTCGTATCAGTCTAAAAATAAAGCTCAAATTTATTGTTTTCATTGCACAATTTGTTTGTGTATTTTTTATTTTGGTATTGTAAAGACGTTTGAATTTACATTTGAAAATGCATCAAGTGTTTATGTAAAATGCTTTTTTAAAGCCATGTTCATAAGTAAGATATTGTTTAGTTTTTTTTCATCAAAAGGCGTATCTGACTCCCCACATTACCACTCTTTCAGGCATCTTGGCTGAGTGCGCATGCGTCATATTCCTCGTTGACGTCTACGCCGTCGACCAACCCAGCCACAAGTTTGACGTCACCCTGTTACCCACCAGTGGATACGTCATACCCTACTACTGCTTCTATATCGTGGTGGTGATGGGCGTCCTACTTATGGTGGCCGGCTGCACGAACTTCGGGGCCAGGCATGCCAGCAAGGTCGGTGTCACTGACCAGGTGGTGACCTCAGTCGCTGTGGTGGCAGGCCAGAGCCAAACGTCCGGAGTTGTCAACCCCTACTTGAACCAGAACAACATGCAGATGGGAGGCTACTTCACGCAGCAGGGCTACCAGGCTACGCCCATGGGATACATGCCCCCAAACATGGGATACTATGGTCCCCGAATCGTTGTCACCCACATGTCGACCCAAACGTCAAATGTTGACATTCCTAAGAGGGTGAAATACGAGGGAGGGAAATATCCTTATAAAAATAATAATATTAAAAAGTAGATTCCATCAATAGAGACATTGAATCGCTCTCTGTCTCTCCGACGTATTCTGAGCTACGACTTATTCGTTTCTTATTTTAGTGTTTAAATTTCAAATAGCATCTATATGCGTGATTCAATTGGCCAATTGGCACGTCTTTGTTCCTTACATTAAATTATTTGTTAAACATGACATTGGTATTACTTTTTACGAAAGGAGTGTTAATATTTATATCAAAATTATATCAAAATGTATTTATAAGATTAAAACTTATAATTTTCTAACGAATGTAGAGAATATATTCGTCATACTTCACTGCTTCATGTTCTTAATTGGAAAAATTGCTTACGTAAAGTCGAAACTGACGGTTTGATAATAATGAAATATAAAAATGCAGATCTTTGTTACATTTTGTACTTTCAATAGTGTAGATGTGAATGTTTAGTGAAAAAAGAAAATTTAATTGCAGATTTCAATTTACATCATCATTTGATTTACACGTGATCCTGTCAAATGGCAATGTACTTTCACAGTCTGTTTTAATGAAGATGTATTTGTTTGTACAACAATAATGGTATACTAGATACGACCCGCGGCGTAAAATACGCCACAGACTTGCTCATAGATAGTGCAAAGACGGGATGAGGGGGACACCAACACAGACAGCAGCAACGAAGAAATAAAAAAATAACCCCGTAAAAACAAAGTTTTTAAAACAAACTATAAATCCCTTATATATGAGACATAATTAAAAGTATTGATCACGTTAAAACGCGACAAATATTTACAGACTGAATCTCTCTTAACTCCCCTTTACTGTATAACCGAAAGGTCTGGTCACCGATCGCTGGACCGAGCTCAGCGTGACACGTAAAATGTAAAACAAAAGCACGCCGGTACATCGACCATGTGGAGTCAACACGCAAACTGAACTGTCACGTGAAAAAAAACAATAACAAACCGTGAAATTGAATTACATACCTCATATAGAGATAAACTAAAAATGCTTTAATTTAATTACGGTACGTTCGATCGATCTGAAATTTTGATACCTTGCATTGTTAGGTGACACGAGACAATGTGCAAGATTTCAGCTCGGTGGCAGCATGGGAAGTGGGTCATTTTTTTACTTTTGTTTTTCCGCCTGCCCGACCAAGACAGAGACGGCGGTGAAGTTAATATAAGGGATTTAAAAACAACACGAGTGAA
Organism: Ampullaceana balthica; assembly: GCA_944989445.1. Lineage (NCBI taxonomy): Eukaryota > Metazoa > Mollusca > Gastropoda > Lymnaeidae > Ampullaceana > Ampullaceana balthica. Next base: position 62,102 of record CALYLW010000765.1, on the reverse strand, counting down.
AGTCGCAATTTTCGTCTCGAGACATGGCAGTGCGGTTGTTGTTACCTGCCCTCCACCCTGCACCACCCTCGCTTGCCAACCATAAACTTTGATTGCTCAACCCTAGCGAGGGTCTTTCGTCATGCTTATTTGCTCACTGCTTTGCTCGTCCTAATTTCTGTTAAATCTATACATATAATTCACCAGAAATTAGGTCTGTTAGCCAGTAACTCGGCATTTACAGGCAACGGCTATGAGGTGCTGTGTGGCTAAATAACCCCAGCTTGTGGCTAGACATACGGGAATGGACTCAGAGCGACCCTAACCCCGGGATTAAAATCTCTGGGATAAGGAGTCGAACCCGCGACTTTCGGCACGCCGCGAACGCGCATGCCGCTGTCTGCTGTATTTTGATACATTTACCTTCCTACACAAAATCGAATCTACTAGCTACATGAACTATTCTCCACCAACAAAATGATTTAATCTACTTGACTGCATGAAAGTATTTTTACGGGCTACATAACATCTATTCTAATTTACTAATTCATATCTCCTTTACTTTGTTTAATCTAATCCAATTAATATAGAAATATGTACAATACATTTTTATACATGAACTCTATTATATTATTTGGCTACATAATTTTTTTCTGATTCCTATATAGTGCAAAAGTAAAGCATTCATCTGCGTGACATAACTCATTTAATAATAAACATTTATTTGTACTGATTTATGATTTTATTTATTTTACGAGCAACAAAGCCCGTTCACGGACGTTCCTTTGTCGTTTCGGTGGCATGTTGTAACTCCCCTCCAACAGCCGTCTCGACCAGCCATACTTGTGCATCACGTCAAAAATACTATTCATTATAGTTACAATAAATAACCCATTAAAAAAAAAGTTTTTGACTATAAATCCCAATGCGTACCGCTCAAAATAAAGTCTTGGAAAAAAATACTGCACCAAAAATAACTAGTTTTGAACGTCCGCGTAAACGTGTTCAATATGTAAATCAGATTTAATTTTTCTGATTGGCTGTAGGAGTCTGTAGGAGTTTGAAGGACCAATCGCTATCGATGACCGGACATAAAATTACCTTTTATTATAGAGGATGCTAATGGACCATAAATAGTTTTGCCAAAAGTAGATAAAGTGTAGGTGTCTAAATTCGTTTTTTTACACCAAACATTTAAGTTTATACAAAACATTATAATTGAATCAAACATCATGGTTTATACTAAACATTAGAATTTATACTAAGCATTGTGTGAGAGACGTGTTGTTGTGTTTCCATTGTATGAGAATGCAATAACTTGACCTAGTATTAAACACGTGGTTTGGGAGGTGAACTGTAAGCGTGCTGGTCAGGGACTGGGAGAATAGCTGGCTATTATTAATGTACGGTTCAAGAGGCAACCGGGGTTGATTGTAGTTGATTGCATACGAGCTGTTTAGGTAGTTGATTGTACAGTTGATCAAAGTGAATTGTATATAGTTATTAAAGACAGTTGTTAACCAGACCACAGTGTGTTAAAGCCCTTTCTCTTGATTAGCCACAATATCTATTACATCGTGTCAGAAGTCGTGTTACTTGACCTGCAAGTTCTATTACATGGTGTCAGAAGTGTCAAACCTCAAGAACATTTGAAGTACTGACACCATACCTATTGCATGGTGTCAGATGGACCGACTCCACCCGCCACAACCACTGGAGCTACATGGAAACATTGCTGGCAACTGGAAGAGATTTAAGCAGTCTTTCCAGATATACAAGACAGCCAGTGGACTCGACACAAAAAGCGAAGAAGTGCAGAGCATGACACTGCTGCATGTTATAGGCCAGGAAGCGGTAGAAGTGTACAATACATTCCAATGGACTGAACAGGAATGTGACGATTGTGACACAGATTTTCATTCAGTGAAGTGCTTATTACGAAATTTCGAGAATTATTGTTTGCCAAGAAAGAATGTGACAGTCAAGAGACACGTTTTTTCTCCAGAAAGCAAGGTGAGGGAGAAAGTTTCGATAATTTTATCACAGACCTTAAACTTAAAGCAAAGTCTTGTGAATTTGAAAATTTAACAACAGAGTCGTTAAATAAGAGACAGAATTGTGGCTGGAGTAAATAATGAATATCTCAGGGCTAGACTACTGAGAGAATTAGACCTGAATTTAAACAAGGCTGAAATTATATGCAAAGCGGCAGAAAGGTCAGAATGGCAAGTCAAAGCTTTAAATGAAGAAAAGAATGTTCAAGCTGTAAACTCAAAGACACATGAGAGATCAAATACGCACAAGACAACAAGTCAACATGTCATGCAAGCTGTAAGGTCAAGTACACATAAAAGCAGGCCAATGCAAGTATTGTGGAAAAAAACCCATGAACCTAGAAAATGTCCTGCTTATGGCAAGTTATGCAACAACTGTGGAAAATTGAATCACTTTTCTGCTGTATGCAAGTCAAAACGGGTAAAAGTTGTCAACCGTCAACTGAAAGATCACGTGGACTATAGTCAAACATTCTGCTTCGGAAGTGTGTCCACGCAACACGCAACAAGTGATGAATGGAGAGCAATCGTAACGCTTGAACAGAGGCCAGTGATGTTCACACTGGACACAGGCGCACAAGTAAACATTCTGCCACACAGATTGTTTAGTCAACTAAGAATAGGAAGAATGCAGAAATCAACAGCAAGGCTCACTACATACAGTGAGGAAACACTGCCTGTTGTAGGCAAAACATCAATCAAATGCTCTGGGAAATACAAGACAGAGGTGCTTGAGTTTCAAATAGTCAAGACGCACTCAAAGCCTGTACTTGGCCTGCAAGCTTGTCAAAAGATGAATTTTATTAAACTCGTGGGCGTAATAAGCAAGAAGCATCAGTGGTCTCAACAGCTGAAGAAATATTACGTCACATCAGACATAATCAACAGAGGTACACACTCTCAGCGTGTAACCAACGCACCGAGACAGAAAGAACATAAAGGCTCGTGTCAGCCAGCAGTCGTCATGTCGGCAGCAACGACGCCAAGGTCATGCATCGTTAAGACTTGCGATGGTGTGACACACACACGGAACAACAACATGTTGAGACAGACATTTCGTGAAAGGAGAGGTGTTACGGGTGATTGTGAGTTCGACACACCAGAGACAAAAGCAAGAAGTACACCCTCCCAGCGTGGGTACGAATGGGCCATCCCCAAGCGTCGTAACTCAGAGAGCGAAAGGGTCCACCCAGTCGGCAACAGGTCAGAAAACTTCAGTCATCGTTGATGACGGAGATGGAACAAACAATCCTGGTAAAGGATTGGATAATTCTTTTAAAAGAACTTTGCAGGAGTTCCCTGACAACGATCATGTTTGTAAACGACCAAAACATGATACTTAAGCGAAGTCAACAGCAACAACAACAGATACGGGAGACAGGTGAAGCCACTAAAGAGATACCCAGACAAAGATACATTAAGGTGTACTTTGCATTGAAAGACATTTGAAGATTCAGTGTTAGTTAGAATTCATGTACTGAATTGTTCGATGTTTTTAATTGTATAATTCTCTTATGGCTAATCTGAGTCATTCATTTGTTTTTGTTAGAAGGGAGATATGAGAGACGTGTTGTTGTGTATACATTGTATGAGAATGCAATGACTTGACCTAGTATGAAACACGTGGTTTGGGAGGTGAACTGTAAGCGTGCTGGTCAGGGACTGAGAGAATAGCTGGCTATAAATGTACGGTTCAAGAGGCAACCGGGGTTGATTGTAGTTAATTGCATACGAGCTGTTTAGGTAGTTGATTGTACAGTTGATCAAAGTGAATTGTATATAGTGATTAAAGACAGTTGTTAACCAGACCACAGTGTGTTAAAGCCTTGCCACTTGACCAGACACAAGTCCTATTACACATTGCAGCTTTCTTTACGAAAAGTTACCCATTTATACAAACTATTTGAGTAAAGGTTTTATAAAAATGAGTTTATACGAAGCATTTGATTTTTACCAAAATGTTAAGAGATTTAAAATTAAAAACTTGATGAAATTATGTTGAGATCTATTCTTTGCCTGTTTGATGCTTTGACAATGTATTTCTACTTCTTTATTTTAGAATTGTAACATGTCTAGAAGTATAAAAAAAAACAGAAAAAATGTATTTATTAAATTGTTGATTAGTTTTCTAGTAATTAATACGATAGTTTTCCATAAAAGAATCGTAGATGCTAATCGGTACATCATAGATTCACAAAGTCTAACCCTCAGCTAGGAAACTGAGGGATTGTTTGGCACAATGCCCAGCTGCCTTTGTTTCCCTAACTATTGTCAGGTACACATGTTAGCTGGGTGGACTCGGAGACACCCTGAGCCCCGGGAACAAATCCTTGTCTGCACAAAGATTCGAACCTGTAACTCTCGGTACGCAAGCTGAGCGTGCATGCCGATCGACCATCAAAACAGGGAAGCTATGAATGACGATGGTGTCTGTTGAACATTACGCACCTGTTTATAATAATTTATTGTAGCCTACTTAGTGGACAACTTTAAGTTTTAGGCTTTATTTATTTTATTTTATTTTTTGCTTCACGGAATAAAAGATAAAGAAAGGAATTTCAGAAAAGATTACATTTATTCTGTAGAAAATTACGCTTGTTTTAATCATTTTTCAAATGGTGTAAATAAAACAATTGATCTAATAAAATCAATTTTCAATTTTAATTAAAAAAAACAAGTAATAAAAAATCGAATGAATATTTAAACGCAATTTCCAACAAAGAATTTCCGATTTTTTAAATCCTTTATATTAACTCGTGGTGTCTGCGGCCGACCGACCGACCTTGCTTGCTTGCTTGCTTGCTTGCTTGTCGCCAAAACTTTTGATCGATTTTTAACCCACTTGCTCGCAAGATAGCGAGCTGAAATTTTGCAGGCAGTTTCGTACCGATGATAAAAACAATGTATCAAAATTTCAGATCGATCGCATGTACCGTAATTAAATTATTGATTTTTTAGATTATTTTTTTTAATCCTATGTATCATGCTATTTTTTGAGATAGAGCGTCGCGGTGCGTATTATATTGAACAACCTTTCTGTCGCGCAATAAGGTGCGTATTTTATTGACAGCTCTTTTTATAAACATATTCCTGATCGGTGCGTATTATATTAAACATGTTTTACGACACAACTTCAATTTTGTATTTCTGGATGGTCTGGCGCTGCGTATTATAATGAACATTCTTTTAGTTACTTCTCGTACATAAAGGATTTATAGTCAAAAACTTGGTTTTTTACGGGTTTTTCTTATTTTTATTCAAGGGAAATCATTGTAGATTACATTAAAATTCATTTCGAATAAATAGTTCTGAAACTAAACAAAACAATTGCTATATACAAATTGCTTCTAAAATTACGGGAGTCGAATAAAAAGGGATTTTCAAAAAACCCTTCTCCTACATTGTTCATTAATATTATTAGCTATCGTTTGGTGTTTGTTCCAACCCGATAGATGTTATGGTTGGCGAGAAATTGAAGACATACTGTCATTTTTTCGGTTTCACTGTTAAATTTTCCAGGAAATCCAGTAAACCTTTTCGGAATTTTTTTTTGCCCCTGCACATCCTTAGGATTACCTTAACATATTTTCAAAGACCCGAACCCTGTATCTGGTTTGGTTCCACCCCTCCTTGTGAGGATAACTTTGTGGGAGGCATCTTCGACTTTCTGTCCTGGATGCCCAGGTGGCCGCTTCAGAAGCGGCCGCTCCGTTCCCAGCTGTCACGTCCTTTTCTGTGGGAGGGGGCCAGATAGCTGGGAGGGTCTTCCAGGAAGACCCATGAAGAGCACTAGGCTCGGGGTTCTGATTTTCTTCCACATGTACGATCTGGTTTTGTTCAGGTGGAGTTGCATGATCAGGCTTGAACAGACAGGATGGCAATTTCAATTATATAAACGCAATTTTTCACATGGGAAATTGCGTTAAAAATTACACAATAAATAACAAGGTCAGTAATTCACATCTGACAAATTATGTGACCTTCACCGAGGATAAAGTTGTTATCTTAATTTGCCTCATTCACTTACAGGTTGAAGCGGATGATATGATGAGAAGAAACACTTAAAACTTAAGGTCTGTGACCAGAGCCTAGAAGTCTGATGACGAGAGTTGATTGCAGAATTTCAGTATCCAGATTGTGGAACTTCAGTTTCCAAATTTGTACATTTTTCAATATTGCAGAATTTCAGTACCCCGTTTGTAGGCTTTCATTATCCAACTTACAGAATTTTAATATCCAACTTAAGGAATTGCATAATCCAACTTTCAGAATTTCAGGATCCCATTCTAAGAAAACTTTCATATACTTTCAGTATCCAATTTTGAGAATTTCATAATCCAACTTACAGAATGGCAGCATTCAACAGGCCATTTAAGTTTCACAGATATATAACATCCTAGCACTGATAAGAACGTTCACTTTTCTACAAATATAACTACAAAAATAACGACACATATCACGACAAATATAACGACAGATGGTAACTAAAATATTGAAAAGTTCCATTTTTCTCATCTCTTGTTTTTTCCTTAAATTTTCTCATCTCGTTATGATAAGATAGTAACAATTTTTTAATGAAAAGTTCAATCATTATGCCCCATGCACTGTACTTCACTATTGAAAGGTCATTCGGTGTGTTCAGTGAAGGTATGTTAACTATGCCAACCTATACGATTTCCAGAATAAACATCTATTCAAATACATGTAGAAATATATTTAATGTGATAACGATCAGAATTCGTCAGAAGGATGTAAAAGAATATTCATTTTTTTCAATATACCCAGTGCAGGATTCTATTTTTGAGCTTAAAATAAAGAATTTCTTACACTTACATGTGTTGTTATTTGCCATCTTAGATTTCGAATCTCATCACCAAAGGCGCTGCGGATAATGTTTCCCTTGGTTTTGGTTTATTTTCTTAGCATTAGGATCTGGGTACAAACCTGTTGTTAGATCGACCATCCAACAGCCGTCGGCACCACAATATTGAGGTAACTGTACATTTTGAGATGTGGCTTGAATTGCAAAAATTCCATAATTCACCTCAAAGTATGTTGTGTCAGCATGCTGTTAGGTAGGCGTTGGAGCCTAAACCCTATTTTCAATAATAGTTTAACTAACATTTCATTAATATTTAAAATGACTCACTCTGTTGAAAATATCCTTGCCATAATGTTTATGTGTTACTTCTAAATACTAATAAACTGGCTAACACTCCATTACTTTATTACGTTCCATTGAAGTTTGTGGCGGTCTTAGACGTCTGTCCTCGTAGACTCATACAATAACATATCGCAGTTTTACTCATGATTTCTATTTATAAAATAAGTTCTGAAATCCTCATAAATCAAACCATAACTGTCACCGGAGGTATGAAATTCCTGGAATCTTTCCGTGTCACCACTCTTCCCATTTTGAACGAAATGTTTACAAATCAGGACCATTAATTTTTCTATCGTATTCTGTGAGGCCCGGTAGTTAAAAACCCATTAGCAATAAAAATCAACCAATAGAAGAAAGAAACGTGAATACATTCTTTTATTTTTAAAATCCTGTTTCCTTTCTGTCTTCACCGAACTTGTAAGAACATCTATGTATGCATATTTACAATACATTGGCCACCAGGACAATGAAAATATTTTTTCGGAAAGTTTGGATATGAAAACTTAATGGCATTACAAAACTAAAAGACATTTAGACAACGATCAAAGATTAGATAGTAAACCCAGTCTGATAAATGGATACATTTGGTGCAAAGCTCAGCGATCATATTCCATTCAAATTATCATAGAAAAGAATTAAGAAATCCCTTGTTTCAATAAAGGGTACATGCTTAAATTTTGAGTTTTAAAAAAGAAACAATTTTTGCAGGATCGCTATCTTTGAGTACAGCCAGGTATAAATAGTGCATGTAATATTTAGACTGTGAGTGGAAATAACATTAAACCAAACTACACGAGTAAACAAATGGAATAGAATTTATCATTGGACCATACAAAGGTTTGCGGAATATTTACAAATTTCTGCGGCGTTTAATGATAGTCGGTGTACGATGATGAAATGTTGACCTAAACTATCATTTAAAAAAAATTTCAGACAATGATATATAAAGCAAGTTATATTTTTCATGAAAATAGATTGGAAAAATTCAATCGTATGAAACAGGAAGTATGGAGTTCGTTCACTCCAGATGGAAACTCGCCGAATATTGGGGGGAAATAGCAGATCAAAGTTGTGGATGGCGCCCTAAATAATACAATAGTAGTCCTATCAAATCCTTGCAAATCATGCCACGTTTAATGCCTACTGTATAATCCATTTATCTTGCTCGTTTGGATTTTCGCCTGCGTGAAAGAGAGAGACATATTTAACCAAATAGCTTCGTCATTTTCTACTGCAAAATCCACTCAATATTCCCATTGTGACGGAAAAATTCCCCATAACAGTTTAACTGAAAATGTTATCATTACATTAACTTTTTTTTTGAATAATGAAATACCAACAATAGGAAACACAAATAAAAAAAACAAAATAAAACTATAGCAGAAAAGAGAAAAGTAAATATAAAACAAAAAACTATATAAAAAATATTTGCTCTTATAAAAATATTTTTCTTAAGATTTAATTGTGTTTGTGAACAACAATTTGTAGCATAAATAACAATGGTTAATGTAAGTTCTTTCTCTTGTTTGATGTAAATAACATGGACAGATTCGGGTGTCAATGGTATTGTTTATTCCATGAATGCAACTAATTGGATTGAGTCTCTGCTAGCTGGCCACCAAGGTATTCGTGTGTGTAATCCTGCCTTTCAGAACACAACATCAGAACCAAAACTAATTATTAGATGGATTCGTTTCTGGTTGGTTTCAATTGAAATAATAGCTGAAGCACTTGCATTTTCCTGTGTTTTTAGTTCGTGTAAATTTCAATAACCGCATGAAGACAATTCTGAGTTAATTAACATTTCAAAATTATACTGCACCCGTTGAAGTCATGGAAAGAACATGCAACTTTGTAACAAAGAAATAATAAATGAAAAAATATCTATAAAGTTATTAGGTGACGAGTTTTTCTATAACAAATCTAATATTTTCCATTCCTTAAATGGTGCTCAAAATAAATTGAAAAAACAAACAAACTTTTAAACAAGTAAAACCAAATATCCATACAAGAAGTTGTACTAAGTATTAAACTTTTGAAAACCCTATTACTTATTATATTTCATAATCTATTTCTATCTATCTATGGCATCTGTCCATCCTCATGGGATGATGGCGTTTCCTCCTGCTCCTCTATCCCGTTCCCCTTTCTCCTGGCCCTTTTCTCCTCGCTCCTGGCTGTAAGAGAAGCTTCCGCGACTTGAATGCCCTCGCGCACTTTTGCCCGCCAGGAGGTGTGCTCCTCAGCAATGGTCTCCCACGTTTCATGGTCAATCTGCGCCAGAGTCATGTCTTTCTTGCAGACATCCTTGAAGCGCAAGCAGGGGCTTCCTCTCTTCTGCATAACAGTTGCCAGCTCGCCGTGAAGCAAGGCTCTTAGGATGCGCTCCGAGATCATCCTGCGGACATGTCCCAACCACCGCAGGCGCCTCTCACTCTGGATTGAGTGCACGCTCAGCATATGACTCCTTCTGAGTAACTTGACATTAGTGATCTTGTCCTGCCACTTGATGTGCAGAATCTTGCGCAAGCATCGTAAGTGGAAGCTGTTCAGTTGCTTTGTTTGTTTGGCATAGGTCGTCCAGCACTCGCTGCCATAGAGGAGTGTGCTGAGCACGAAGGCCTGGTATACATTGATTTTCGTTCTATCAGTGAGCTGTGCATTGTTCCACACTCTTTGATTCAGCCTAGCCATTAATTATGCAGCCTTGCCGATTCTGGTTTCAATTTCCTTTTCCAGGGAGAGTGATGTTACTGCCAAGGTAGGTAAAATCCTCGACGACATCCAAGGTGTTTCCCTCAAGGGAGATTGCTGGGAAGCAGTCTGTTCCTTGTCTCATAATGTTGGTCTTTTTTAGGCTTATCGTTAGACCAAAATCCTTGCATGCCTCTGAGAACTTATTGACCAAAAGTTGAGACCTATCTCTGAGGGTGAGGTAAGGGCTGCGTCATCCGCGAAGAGGAACTCTCTAATTAAAACAGTTTCCACTTTTCTTTTCGCACGGACACTGCTGATGTTGTATAGATTTCCATCCGTCCTGGTATGGATGTTTACACCCTCGAAGCAGTCCTCAAAAGCATGACACAGTAGCATCGAGAAAAAGATACCGAAGAGTGTTGGAGCCGGTACACAGCCCTGTTTGACTCCGCTACAAACTGGGTAGGGTTCTGAGGTTTCACCATCGAAGAGCACTGTGCTGTGCATATTGGTGTGGAATGACTCGCTGATGGAGAGAAGCCGCGGCGGACATCCTATTTTTTCCAATATACGTAGCAGACCCTTGCGGCTGACGAGGTCAAATGCCTTTGTTAGATCTATGAAGGCAACGACGAGGGCTTTCTGTTGCTCCCGACATTTCTCTGGTAGCTGACGGAGTGATAAGATCATGTCCATGGTTGACGGACCAGCCCGAAAACGCATTGTGATTCCGGGTAGACATTATGTGCCAGAGTTTTCAGGCGTGTGAGGATCACTCTGGCAAAAGCCTTTCCCACAATACTCAGTACGGAGATGCCACGATAGTTATTGCAATCGCTGCGATCACCCTTGTTTTTATAAAGCGTGACTATTTTTACGTCACGCATATCCTGTGGGATGTGGCGTGTTCCCAGCAATCACACATGAGTTCGTGCAGAGGCTTCAGTAGTGCTGGCTGGCCGTGCTTATGGACTTCTGCAGGAATGCCATCATTGCCGGGGGCCTTCCCATTGCTCAGATAATCGATAGCCCTACTAAGCTCCTCTAGTGACGGTGGAGCATCAAGCTTATTTAGAACTGGTAGATCTGGGATTTTGTCTATGGCAGAGTCAGATACTACATTCTGTTTCGCATAGAGTTCTAGATAGTGCTCAGTCCAGCGCCGCCTCTGCTAATCTCATGTGATCATCTGACCTGATTTTTTCTGGATTGCAGCTGGCTTTGATGTTGTGGGCCCAGTGGCCTTTTTTATGCCTTCGTAGATTTTTTTAATATCTCCCTGATCAGCAGCAGATTGAATGCTTTTGCATAGTTCCACCCAATAAGTGTTAGCGCAAAAACGTGCAGTCTTCCGGGCTGTGTTTCTGGCATTTCTGAGACATTGCAGGGTGTCAGGTCCTGGGGAAGCTTTGTAGGCCAATAGAGCTTTTCTTTTTGTTGAAGTCACGGGATTCATTGTAACCCAGTTGGCCTCAAACCAATCTGCATTTTTTCTTTCCTTCATCCCGAGGACGTCAAGAGAGGTGTTGTAAATAGTGTCTCGAAGATGAAACCAATTCGTATCGATTTGTTCTGTCCCTGTAGTATCATGGGGATTGGGAATTGCTTTCTGCGAGGTGTTCGCCTTAAGAGCTTGCACAAGCTTGGTGTTAAGCTGATCCATTATCTCAGGGAAGTTGATATTCTGCGTGTTGATGCGAGTTTGACCCTTGCTCTTAGAGTGACACAATTTCTTTGCTATTAATTTGATTCTATTTGCGACCAAAGAGTGGTCTGTGTCACAGTCGGCACTGTGGTAACTGCGTGTTTGGAGCACACAGGTCAGGTCAGATCGCCTGGTGAGAACGAGATCAAGCTGGTGCCAGTGCTTGGAGCGGGGGTGTCTTCAAGACACTTTGTGGATGTTCTTCCATTTGAAGAATGTGTTAGTTACACACAGATTGTGAGTACTGCATAGCTCGAGCAGTCACTGGCCGTTGTTATTAATTTTTCCAATGCCGTGTAAACCAATGCTGGTGGACCACGCTTTGTGATCTGCACCTACCCTGGCGTTGAAGTCACCGAGGAGGTATAGACTCTCATGTATGGGAATATTTGCTACTGCGGAGTCTAGAGCCTCATAGAAGTTGTCTTTTAACTCTTCTTTAGAGCAGAGAGTTGGTGCATGCAGACTGAGGATATGGGCTGCGCCAGATGATGTTGAAAGTTTAATGCCGAGTATCCTCTCAGTGCCAAGTGCCGCCAGTTCAACGTATGATATAAGAGAGTTTTTATGGCTAAACCAACGCCACGCTGCCTTGGTCTGTCTGATGGTAGTCCTTGCCAGACAAATGTGTAGTTGGCCTCAACCACTTTGCCGTTGTCAGCCAGCCGCGTCTCCTGTAGGAATGCAATATCGATGCCGAGACGGGAAAGTTCCCTGTCAATGACCGCTGTCTTCCTTATATCTTCCGCACATGAGGGGTCAGAGTTAAAACCAGTGCAGAGGGTTCTGGCATTCCAGCTTGCTAAACGAAATGCTGGTAACTTCTTTCTTATTTTTCAGTTGGTGCTTGGGTTTATGGCTTGCTTGTTGAGTTGATCACTCTGAGCCCCATGCACCCAATGGGACAGGTGAGCCATTACGGAACATCACCTTACTGGCTGGGGGCTGCCCAGTTTAAGCCTGGCGGTAGATGCTCAGTGAGACATGGCGATCCCTCCCACCGTCTGGAACGACCCCTGGCGCCTAGCTATACGCCAATTGAGCAATGGTTTATAACCGGTAATTGCCGTTCCACGTGTTGTGTCTACGCCTTGCAGCGAAGCTGGAGTGACCTCTCCAGGATTGGGTTGAGGAGGTAGAGGGGGGGAAGAGGCTACGATAGCCTAGGCAGAGCTTTAAAGGTCCACGGTTAGTATTGCCGGGGGTGTGAGTGGGAAATAATCACCCACTCCTCTCGAAATATCCCCATAGCTTGCGTCACATAATAGCCTCTGCTAACCAAAGTCCAACTCCTGGTCTTCTCGTATGACTTGTAACCAAGTCAGGCGGATCACGTTTCAACTGACAGGAGAAGTGGTGAAGGTGGGCCGCTGGCGCCTTGAAACCAGCCGCTTCGGGCAGATGGGGCTCGTAAACCTTGATATGTAGCTAATCTAGGAGAGGGAAACTCCAATCTCAAACCTCCGCTGTCTCGCGGCCACACCTGTTCATGGAGAGACTAAGTCAGTAAACCCTAACAGAAAACCAGGAGACGGAGTCCTTTAGGCAGTTTTATTGCGATGCGCTATATCTCTGGCAACTCCTGCGATGCAGATGGCACCTTGTTGTATCAGCTAAGCTGTTCCCCTGGAATCACCATCTGTGTGGAGAGAGAGGGCCTGCTGCCTGGGCAGCAGCTGATCTTTCTAAAGCTCTGATACTCTAATTAAAAACTTCTAATTAATGAATACATTTTATATAAATATTACAATATTTATTTGCTGTAAGTTATATTGTTTACCTAATTTGGACCTGAATATTTCCAGCATTTACTTTAATTGATATTGTTTCAAATAATCTCTTTCATCGTCTATCTCTTTTCCGTGTCCAGATCACAGCATAGGCCAGTAATGTCAAGTTTTTGTCAGAACTCACATAAGAAGTATCTATATACGAATAAGAGGCCAAACCCTGACTGACTGACTCATCACTAATTCTCCAAAGTTCTTGAGTAAACTCTCACTATGATAAATAGTGAATTATAAATTTATAATTACCTCTCATAGGAAACTTAAGGAAATTGTTGAGTACGTTTCTGGAAAAGTTTCAGGCATAGAAAGTTTTTGAAAATACCTCTTTAAAGGGGCAAGAGGGCCAAAATTTCCTTTTTCTAACACGAGTTACAAAAAATGTATTTTAACAGTTGCTACTGGGTAAATGGATTGATCTTTACCAATCTTGGCACTTAAAAATATGACTGCCCATATTAGAGCTCTAAAGGATATTAAACTCATGATACCTATTCATATAGGGCTGGGGACCCATATATTTATTTCGTAAAGGTGAATGCTTTATTTCCCATTAGATTTTAAACAATCTAGACACATTGAAACACATGTCCATCAAGATTCAGATTGAAATTAACAAGTGTTTTGAAATTTACTTCTTACATCAGATAGGCCCGGGACCTTTAATTTAATCTTTTTCTAATATAGGCTGCATAAATATCATTGCATTCATCCGATCGCCAAAAGACGTTAGAAAGGTATTGAGTCCTGTTCCCACTAAAGATTCTGGCATAAAAGTTGTTTAAAATACCATTTATTCGGGGACTGGGAATCAAAAGATATTTTGAACAGTTGCTACTAAGTAAATGGATAGATCTTGACCAAACGTAAACAGTTTTTTGTCCAATATTTCATTTCTAAATTAAATTAACTCCTAATTTCAACTTCGTCGGGAAAAGGGGGGGGGGCAATTTTTTTTTACTGGTTAAACTTTAAAAGTTTCAAACAACCTTGACAAATATTGTCACATTCTCCATCTTGCTCTGACTGAATTTTTGTGGAATCTTGAACTTTACATCTTGACCCGTTTTGGCCGGGGGCCCATAATGTCATTTTATTCCAAATTTATTTTACACGACATTGAAAAAATATTGACAAAAAGTACATCCATCATGATCCAGATTGAAATCAACAGTTTTTTTAAATTTATAGCAAGCAATGATTTGGCCCAGGGGCCCTTAATGTCGTTTTTTATCTTTATAAGCTGTATAAATATTTTTAAATGATTTAACTGATCGTAATCAAACTTTAAAATTTTTTTGATTAATCTTCCGCGATGGGTTCTGGCTAAAATTGATGTTTCTTGATCAAACTTGGTAGATAAGATTTTGATGACTCATATTTAAAAACTATAGAGAATTGAAACCTTGATGTCAAAAATTTAAGCAGGTTTTATTTCAAAATTCTACGCGTAACGGCCTTAACGGTCGACAACGTTCGCCATGTAAAACGTTCTTAATTATGGCCCCATCTTTACGAAATTTTGTAGACGGCTTCCCGACTCTAACTGACGGCTTCCCGGCTCTAACTGACGGCTTCCCGGCTCTAACTGACGGCTTCCCGGCTCTAACTGACGGCTTCCCGGCTCTAACTGACGGCTTCCCGGCTCTAACTGACGGCTTCCCGGCTCTAACTGACGCACAAAATCGTACTTATTTTATTGGTATGACACCAATGTCGCTTCCCGGCTCTAACTGACGCAGGAAATCGTACTTATTTTATTGGTATGACACCAATGTCGCTTCCCGGCTCTAACTGACGCAGGAAATCGTACTTATTTTATTGGTATGACACCAATGTCGCTTCCCGGCTCTAACTGACGCATGAAATCGTACTTATTTTATTGGTATGACACCAATGTCGCTTCCCGGCTCTAACTGACGCAGGAAATCGTACTTATTTTATTGGTATGTCACCAATGTTGCTTCCCGGCTCTAACTGACACAGAAAATCGTACTTATTTTATTGGTATGACACCAATGTCGCTTCCCGGCTCTAACTGACGCAGAAAATCGTACTTATTTTATTGGTATGTCACCAATGTCGCTTCCCGGCTCTAACTGACACAGAAAATCGTACTTATTTTATTGGTATGACACCAATGTCGCTTCCCGGCTCTAACTGACGCAGAAAATCGTACTTATTTTATTGGTATGACACCAATGTCGCTTCCCGGCTCTAACTGACGCAGAAAATCGTACCTATTTTATTGGTATGACACCAATGTCGCTTCCCGGCTCTAACTTACTCAGAAAATCGTACTTATTTTATTGGTATGACACCAATGTCGCTTCCCGGCTCTAACTGACACAGAAAATCGTACTTATTTTATTGGTATGACACCAATGTCGCTTCCCGGCTCTAACTGACGCAGAAAATCGTACTTATTTTATTGGTATGACACCAATGTCGCTTCCCGGCTCTAACTGACGCAGAAAATCGTACTTATTTTATTGGTATGACACCAATGTCGCTTCCCGGCTCTAACTGACACAGAAAATCGTACTTATTTTATTGGTATGACACCAATGTCGCTTCCCGGCTCTAACTGACGCAGAAAATCGTACTTATTTTATTGGTATGACACCAATGTCGCTTCCCGGCTCTAACTGACGCAGAAAATCGTACTTATTTTATTGGTATGACACCAATGTCGCTTCCCGGCTCTAACTGACGCAGAAAATCGTACTTATTTTATTGGTATGACACCAATGTCGCTTCCCGGCTCTAACTGACGCATAAAATCGTACTTATTTTATTGGTATGACACCAATTTCGCTTCCCGGCTCTAACTGACTCAGAAAATCGTACTTATTTTATTGGTATGACACCAATGTCGCTTCCCGGCTCTAACTGACGCAGAAAATCGTACTTATTTTATTGGTATGACACCAATGTCGCTTCCCGGCTCTAACTGACGCAGAAAATCGTACTTATTTTATTGGTATGACACCAATGTCGCTTCCCGGCTCTAACTGACGCAGAAAATCGTACTTATTTTATTGGTATGACACCAATGTCAGTTGCCATATTGAACTTTTTTAATGGTTATTGTTACTTTTGGTCCCATCTTCCAGATATTTTGTACGCGATATTCCCATGGTCACTGAATCCTTTTCCGCTGCGCAGCACGGCTATTTTGCTAGCCAATAAATAAGATGTAGTACAGCATTTTTTCCGAGGTACAATAACTTGCAGCAATACATTATTTCGGATATATACATAATACATGCATAGTATTTCTAACAACTATACAATTTTGGAGTGTACAGTTTTTGAGTTATATAACTTTAACACAAAAAAACTGGGGTTTCCGTTAAGGGAAAGAGCGGAGGAGGGTGGTTTTTTTGGTCTTATTAGTAGATTTTTGGTAAAGAAATTTATTTAAAGTTTTGGAACATATAATAGCTGAGCAGACCATGGTTCGAGCTTTGAGAATAAAACCGTGTCACGCGGACAAAATTAAGACACGTTGAAAGTCAAAGAGTTTTTTTTCCTCCTTTTTTTTACATAAGACTCAACGCATAAAGCATTATTTTAATTTTAAAGTTTATCAAGATACCTCCACACAAATAAAAACCCAGCTATTAATTTAAAGACATAATTCCTGAAATATCAGTAGCAAGTTGCTCTATGAAGGTTCTAAATTTGGAGAGGTAAAGATGTGGTCGGATTATGTTTGGGGAGCGTATAACTTTTACCTCATTACGACAAAAATTGATGTGCAATGCACAGGTCACTCAGTGGTAGGCGGAGGTTCTATGTTACCTATATTATATGCTTGTTTTTATTGTCACGGGGGGTAGCGAGTTGTCCTGAGATGGGTAGAAATTGAGCAGCAAGGCAGGTCTCTCTTAATGGTAACAGGGGGTCATAGCCGACCAAGAGATATACTATGAAGTGTTTTATTTCTAATGGAATGTGGTTAAGAGTACAAAATATGAATTTGTTCCACCCGAGGAACAGGATCAAAACTTAGATGGCAAAGTAGATCCGCTGAGTTCGCTATAAAGCAAACTAATAAATTGTTTAGACAGTTGAAAGTGAAAAACGGTTAGACAAACCGCATGACCGTGGACCCTAAGTATTTAGAAGAAGAATCGTGAGTATATATTAGTTAAAAGAGTCTGTGTTAATCTATTTAAAGTTGTATCCAGTCAAAAGTTGTATCTAATTACAACATCTCATTACAAAATCAAATTACAACATCTAATTACAACATCTAATTACAACATCTAATTACAACATCTAATTACAACATCTAATTACAACATCTAATTACAACATCTAATTACAACATATAATTACAACATCTAATTACAACATCTAATTACAACATCTAATTACAACATCTAATTACAACATCTAATTACAACATATTATTATAACATCTAATTACAACATCTAATACCCATAAACAAAGAAGCAAATAACGGCAATGCCTAGACTTTTCATTTCCTTAAGCTATTAACAAAAAATGGATTCGCGTATTATATGCAAAGGCAAAGTCAAATTAATTGAAAATTTTCCTTCAAGCCACGCTCCACCACTCATCCTCAGTACCAGAAAATGTGGTTTTTTTTTAAAGCCTATGAACTTTATTTGTTTTAATGCACGAGCCATTTTTTAGTAGCAGATTTTCAATGAACAATTTTGAAATTGTTGTGAAACAGAGGCGAAGGTACTATGTTTGACGCGTTTAGGGCAGGTAAAGGATTTTTTACGAAGAATTCGAAAAGATTAATGTTATATTTTGGCGCTCTTAAAGTATGATAACTTGACTGACTGACTGTTACCTTCAGGGTCATTTATTGTGTGTTTTTAACAGAAAGTGACAGCTCTGGTCGATCTTTAATACTATCAACGTTTAAAGGTACGATTACATCCGGGTTGTGCTGTGATAAGGAAGACCTTTAATGGATTTTATTTTATTTTTTTCTTGGTTATTGTATAACTTTTGTGTTTTGATAAATAATTATAACTTAAGTATGGTGCAGTAAAAAGAAGAGAAAAAAAAAGAATTCGAATGTAAATAAAAATGTTTTTCGAATAAAGCACGTAGTACACAAACATTTTGTTTGATATGAAAAAAGTATATTTTGTATCTTTGGTGTCTTATTTGTTGTTGTTATGTAGTATTAGTAGCGGCTACTTTTATTTAACTTCTTTGTATTATGGAATTCTCTACCATTACACATCGTTCGTTCGTTCGTCCGTCGATACGACGAGGACCACTCTAGTCATCCGAGGGTTTTCTGTGCGTGCGCAGATGGCTGATTAGGCCGATCCTTGCACGGCAGGTTCGGGAACAGAAGGGATAGGGGGCGAGTGCGACATCTCCTGGAGGGTTGACAGCATGGGCCTTTCGTGGGACCGCTGGCCATACTGGAGCTCACCATAGAAGATTCTCTTTGGCAGTCTCTCGTCTGGCATTCGGACAACGTGCCCTGCCCAGCGAAGCTGGGACTGCATCAGGAAGGTGAAGATGCTGGGGAGACCTGCCTTGGTCAGTACCACTGTGTCTGGAATTTTGTTCTGCCACTTTATGCCGAGAATCTTCCTGAGGATTGTTATATGAAAGTGGTTCAGCTTTCTTGCATGGCGCTGCTAAACAGTCCAAGTTTCACAAGCATAAAGCAGTGTGGGGAGCACCACTGCCCTGTACACTTTCAGCTTGTTCTGGATGGTAATGCCTCTTCTGTTCCAGACATTAGGGTACAACCTGCCAAAAGTGGAGCTGGCTCTGGCAATTCTGACGTTCACTTCGTCATCGATGGTGACATTTTGAGACAGTGTGCTGCCTAGGTATGTGAACCGGTGCACTGTATTGAGTCTCTGGCCGTTGACAGTGATGTTGGGCTCTACGTAGGGTCTTCCAGGCGCAGGCTGATGGAGGACCTCAGTCTTCTTGGTGTTGATTGACAGACCAAAGTTTGTGCAGGCACTGCACATCATATTACACATACGTAGTATTCAAACAACCAAGTCCTTCAAGACTGCACTTAAGACATATCTTTTCAAAATTTATTTTCAAAATTAATGAAACAACATTTCTTGTAAATGTTTAACGTAGCTTATGTATAATGTACTGTAATTTTTTGTGTTTGTTGTGATATGAAAGTTAATTTAATACTTATAGGTATGTTATTTCTTTCATGTAAAGCGCTGTGAGCCCAGTTTTTTACTGGGATACAGCGCTATATAAATAATCAATTTATTATTTTTATTATTATTAAATTAAAGATTTATTTGACGTCAGACTTGCTTAATTTCAAATGTGAGATTTATTGATTTATTTAATTTGTTAACATTACTTTCGTTTAATGTTATTGTTTTGTTGTTTTTAAAGTTAAATAAGTTTGAAGTTACATTAAAAAAAACACTTACTGAAAGTTTGATTTGTCTGAAGTCTCTCGGTTTGTTTGAAGTTAGCTTTGTTAAAATTTAGTTTTGTTGAAGTTTAGTTTTGTTTAAATTAGATTTGCATGATGTTATACCAATTTCAAATAATGTAAGTTTGAAAGTGAGAATGTTTCATGCAGTCGTGTACCTAAAATTCACAAGAAAAAACATTATCAATTGTTGAAATAAATAATTTATTTAATATAAGGCTATAATCATACCAACCCCCACCCCGTCCCTGACATCGTTAGAGGAGGTCTTATTATTTAAGCTACCGATGGAAAGATTTTTAGACAAACGTACGTTTAGTGAAAATATCAGTTTCATTTTAACAAATTTCACAAGACTTGCTGGTACAAGACTACACTTTTTCCCGCCTCACATGTTTAAGATAAGAGTTTTTGCTGGTATTTAGTTTGTTCGAGTTTGTCCAGAGGCATTGACTGGAGGTGACAGGTAAGCAACATTACAGATAAATAGACAAAACATTGGTTAGCAGTAGATTGAAGGTAAAGAGTATATTCAACATCTTTATTTTATTTAGTAACTAGCAGACCCGTCGTGCGTTGCAACGATCTCAGTAAAAATGAGGCAGAGGCATAGACTGAAGGTGACAGGTAAGCAAAATTACAGATAAATAGACAAAACATTGGTTAGCAGTAGATTGAAGGTAAAGAGTATATTCAACATCTTTATTTTATTTAGTAGACCCGTCGTGCGTTGCAACGAACTCAGTAAAAATGAATAAATTTAAAGAAACCAATGAGTGGTATGTTTAAAAACAATAATGCCAGAAACCTTCACGAAAGTGTGAAAAAAAATTCCAAGTTTCTTATCAAACGGATAAATAAATTAATAATTAAATAGCGTACAAAAGAGGAAACGATATTAAGGGTCCTGGCCCCAAAATGAGTGATAATATAGTTTTTTATTGCCATTGTACTCAAGCTATATTCCTCAATATCGTGTAAAATTGAATAGGGAATACAATTATTAATGTTCAGTATAACAAAAAAGACCTTTGGGGCCCCCAGCTCAGGGAAATGGACATTAGGGGTTCAGTGCCCTATATTAATATAGGCTCTTAAGTTTTTATATACTAAGGTTGGTCAAAATCCAGTTATTTTCTCATTATCTAACACTTAAACTACTTATCATATAGCTAATATAGGGGGGAAATGACATTAAGGGGCCCCCGGCCCATTCGGTGCAAGAGGTCAATTTCAAAAACCTGTTCATTTTAATTCAGCTTTTTTATGAATATATTTCTCAAGATCTTTAAAAAGTGAATAGGAAAAATATCTTTAAAATATACGAAAAAAACCATTTGTGGCCCCCGGCCCCGTAGATATTGACATTAGAAGTTCAGTGCCCTTAAGTATTTTAATATGGGATACCAAGTTTTTTTATACAAACTTTGATTAAGATCCATTCATTTACATAGTACCTAACGCATGAACTAAATTTTATATAGCTCATATAAGTAAAAAACGACACTGAGGGGCCCAGGGCCAAATCTGTCCAAGAAATGGCATTTTGGGCCCCCAGGCCCGAAGGAAATGTCATTAGGATTTTATTGCCCTATAGTATTTTAATATTGGCTGTCAAGTTTTTATATACAAAGTTTAGTTAAGATCCATCAATTAACACAGTAGCTAACGCTTAAACTAATTTTTATATAGCTCATATAAACAAAACATGACATTATGGGCCCCCGGCGCCCCATGAGTGTTAAATTTTGAAAAAAAAAGTAGCCAGTTACCATCCCGGGAGCATACTAAACAGTCTTGAAAAGGTTCATGACGATCGGGTGAATGGTTTAGTCAGCTATAAAGGACATGCACACACACACACAGACATACTTTGATTTTTATATAAATAGATTTTGTTTTGCTGCTTGCTAGTTATTATTTTCTTAAATTTGAGGACTAGACCGGGTTATAAACATTGTTTACATGAAACAATTTGATTAAAATAAAGCATTTCAAAGTCATGCTTGTTTTCTTTATCAATAGCTTTCGTTTGCGGTTTCGCAAAATATTTTTAATAGACAAAAGTTTCAAATTGATTTACAAAATGTATTACTTACTATACTAGCTCAACAATAAGCCTGGTAGCTAATGAATTTTTAATCTATTGAGTGCATGGATTCAAATAACAGAAACAATAAAACAAACCGTTGAGTGATAAGTTATAAAAAAATGTTTTGTGTGCGCTTAGAGAGCACCCACAAGTTGCTGTGTTGACATACTCATAGAGAATTAGTACTTTTCATTTTATTTTTTATTTTTTCTCTTACAAATATTGTTGAAGTAAAAATCGTCCCCACAACTGATAATACCCAGTAATATTTCGTATTTTTATTTCAAAATAAATACTAATTACAAATAGGTACGCAGTTAAGATTACCCTTAGACTTACACTCGTTAATAGACGAAGAGATTTTATGCATGTTTAAAAAAGGAAGGAAATATATTTGTACATACTAATAGACTCTCTAAACCAAAATGGGAGACTACACGTGCCGGCTGGTGAGCAGTTGGATCATGTTCTGTGTCGCCTTCTCTGCGCTACTAGTGGCTAGTGTGAACCGAGGTTGGTTCCCCTCTGGGGAATTCAACATCAGAGGAATATCTCAATATAGCAGTTCATTGGAATTGCTGGACCGAGGTATGTAACGGGGATCTGATATATTTAACATAACATCAGTACTGGCCTTAGCAATTGCGGGGCCTTATGCTGCTTAGTTTGTGAAACAGATTGCGCGGGACCCAGTCTGGGTAGGGATAAGGAATTAATAGGGATAATAAGAGAAAATTAAGATAGGCGGGGCCTATGAAAGTGCAAGGCCCACTGCGGCCGCTTACATTGCAGTGGCCTAAGACCGGCCCTGCATAACGGTTTATCATTGAATGAATAACTTAAATGCAATAGCATTTTTCTAATATAATTATTTTGAAGCTTTGAAAGAATGAAATCGTTTTTTAGGGCAAACGTCAATAAAATGTTGAGAAATGAAACAAAGTTTAACTTAATACTTTTCGTTTATCAAGTCCTTTAATATATTTATAGAGTGCATCAAAAAGTTGAATTTTGGTTTTTTTTACTTAACAAAAAATTTGACGAGAAAAATAAAACCATTATGTTAGATAAAAGAAATGAATTGAAATTGTATAACGTTAATTTGTATGATACACGGGTATGCTTATTATAAAACCTTCTGACTTTTTCATTAATTTTATTACACACTTATAATCATAAAAAACTACCATATTAAAAACAACAATTAAAGCATATTTGCTTTGTTTCAAAAATTTCTCTTTTTTATTTATGTATTATCTACATTTAGATGCCAACAATTTTATTCAAATAATTATTATTTTTTAAAATTTTGAATCATTTAGATTTTTCCAGCGCCATGGTAGGTACTATAGTCACCGCCATTAGTCTGTCTGGTCTCTGCTGTCTCCTGTCCTTTATTATGATGTGTGCCGACTGTTGTTGCAAGGTGACGCAGTGCATGACGGTGATACCCAAGATTACAATGACTATGGCAACACTAGCAGGTTCAAAATAGTTTTATGATTTGTTTACGCAGTCCCTCCATACATTTCATTATCTATTTATTGATTTCATCAATATATATTAGCTTAAAATTAGTTTACTTTTCGAAAGCAGTATTTGTTTTCTATAACTAAATTTATAATCATAATTTTTTTTTCTAAAAAACTAAGTAATGTTAAAATAAAATCTCATGAATGAATGAAATTTGTTTCATACATTTTAAAAAAAATATATTTTCTTGTAATCCTATGCCTTCGTCTTTGACCGTTCTGATTCTGACCTCAAAATTTCGAATTTGTGAAGATTTAAAGCTACGAAGCTTGATTAATGATTTGTGATTGAGGGCGTGTTTTGAAAAAAACATTTTAAACATTTAAAAATTAGTTTTTCATGTGTACGAATGTCATCGTGTTTTATGATAAAAGTGTACAAAATAATGAGGACTATATTTCGACTCCAGAGTTAGCAATGTTGTTTTTGTTTTTCGATGAATTGTGGCAGGTGAGTACTGCAAATATTATCATTTACCTAACTTGCCAACAGGGCATTCTGATAAAATTATGTTTTAATATTCTAGCTAGTCTTGTGTATCTAACAGGTATCTTGGCGGAGGTTTGCGCCGCTCTGTTCCTAATCAACATCTATGCAGTGAAAGAGTTTCCAGTCACTAGGAACTTTAACTTTGACTCTGACTTTGATTTAATTCCTGGTTATTGTTTCTACATGACGGCCGCCGCGGGAATCTGGTTGCTGATCGCGGGCTGCACGAATTTCGGAGCAAGACATGCAACCCGAGTCGGAGTTACCAACCAGCCGACGGTGACCGAGATAAGCGCGGTTGAACAGCACAGTCAGTCAGCTGGAGTGATCAACCCGTACGGACAACCTCAGGCGTTTCAGATGGGGGGGTTACTTCCCCCCACCCTCAGCCGTTGGGGACCAGGTACCTGGCTACACCCGCCCACCCACCTCCATGGGGTATTTCCCCCCACCAACGGCCTATTACGGACCCCGTCTGGTGGTGACCAACACGTCCACACAAACGTCTCTAGTTGACATCAAGAAGGTTGTGAAAATTGAGGAAGCCGCCAAGACAGTTAAGGAATAAGTCTGACACTTTGACATATTATCCCCAATCCCCACATCCATGATCAGTTTAGTATTAGTTCAATAAAAAATACGGATAGAGACAAAAAATGTTTACCTCGCTTACCTTCCATTACTTTATTTACCATAAGTCCGTCCATAAATAACTTTTTTGGGGATATAAAAATTTCAACACTTTCTTTACTTCATGAGAGGAACATATTAAGGACTTTAACTGATATTTTGTATAATGTGATATTTCTTCACTTATTTCAAAAATATTCTCAAAATAATTTGATTTCTATAGAGATAATTCTAAATGTTATACTATTTTCTAAAAATAATATTTACATTTTATTTATTAGACTTTAATTATATATAAGATTTTAAAATTTATATTTTGGTTCAATTTGATTTTTCTTTAAACTAACACATATGACATTTTTATGTTATGTTTTATATTTAAATTTGTTATATATTCTCATTATATTCAAATATTACTGCTTTGTTTTGTTTTGTTTTTTATTATTGTAATTAAATAAATTTTAAGAAGCCCAATACTGTCAGTGTCAATCTTTTGTCGAGCGTTATGAATGAGAGTTGATTTATTCAGGATAGATAGATAGAAGACAAAAGTATACAATATTTGAGCCAATTTAACAAATAGTGTTATTGTAATTACCCGGAGAAACGATTCAGCAAGTGAAGGGAAATATAAAATTCATGTATTGCGGTGTTGAGAAACAACTGCTGCTGATTTCATTTTACCTCATCCGCCCCCTCTCACCGATAGTCTGTAATACCTATAGTCTGTATTACCTATAGTCTCTATTACCTATAGTCTGTAGTACCTATAGTCTGTATTACCTATAGTCTGTATTAGGCCTACATATAGTCAGTCTGTATTACCTATAGTCTGTATTACCTATAGTCTTTATTACCTACTCAAGTTTTAGTACTGTCTATCTGCAGATTTCTGTGAATTTTCATCAGTGCTAAATTTTGTATTTTTTTAAAAATTAATATATATATATATTTTAGGGCTGCGGAAATTAACGATTAATTTCTCGATTAATCGTTAAAAATTTTATCCATTAAAATTATTTTAATCGATAAAAATTCCATTAAAATTAAAGAAAATATTTATAATATTTAAAAAAAAATGTTAATAAATAATTAATTACTAATAATTAATAATAATTTATATATTTATTTACGTACAAACTTCTCCCGCGTAATATTATAATTTATTTTGTTACTTTATGTAGACTGGCAGACATCAACTAAACAATGGCTGACAGCATCAGCGCTGTTAAATTTTAACATATTACTAGAAAGTTGTGCAAAAATTTTGTTTTTAAGCTAACTGCGGATGGCAAAGTCGAAGATGGTGAAAAAGTTTACTGTGTTCACTGCCATAAACAATTCCCTTTTAAGGGATCAAATACATCGCTGACGTACCACCTTCAGCACAAACATCCGATCAAGTATCAACACATTGTCATAAAATTGAGCTCAAAATATTCTTATTTTTCAATGTCCGAGAGAAATGTTCAGTTTAATGACGTCATAAATTTCTATTTTTGACTTCAATCGAAATTATCGATTAATTAATCCATAATTTTTCAAAAGTTAACGATTAAATTTAAATTAATCGATAACGGCCCTAATATATATATACATATATATATATATATATATATATATATATATATATATATATATATATATATATATATATATATATATATATTATATTAGAGCTGCTGAAATTAACGATTAATTTCTTAATAAATCGTTAAAAGATTTAACGATTAAATTATTTTTTTAACAATTAATCGACCAATCACTTACAAATTATTGGAAGTCAAAAAGTAAAAACATAAATAAATAAAAAATATTGGCCGTTAAATAATAACACATTTCTTGACAATTACACGAACATTTTGGTTTTAAACTATTGACTGACGGAATATTCAAAATTTTGATAAGGTTTATTGTATCCATTGTTAGAAATCGTTTGCCTACCATGGTTCTAACACTTCGCCTAATTTTCAGTCCAAATGAAAAGCGTATTGAGCTAACGCCAGTAATGGAGTCTGACTCAGAGACAGAAAATGGCGACAGCTCTTCTGATGAATTACTGCGTTACAAAATGGAGATGAAAGTACCTGAATCCATTAATCCTCTACAATGGTGGAAACTTAATGAACACCGATATCCGATGTCATTCCTTGCCAAGATAGTTTTGTGCATACCAGTTACCTCAGTTCCATGTGAATTATTGTTCAGCTCGGCTGATAATATTGTCAATTAGACATGCACATCACTTGAAACAAATAATGTAAATACACTTGTCTTTTTGCATAGTTGGTAAAAAGATGACATATAAAGATGACATTTCAGAGGTATTTAGATTTTCAACAAATACGTTTAATAAGTGTTACTTATGACATCATAAATTTTAATTTGTGGCTTTAATCGAAATTAACGATTAATTATTATTATTCCAAATATCAGTTTTTGCAAATTCAAATAATTACAAGAGCTCAACTACTTACTGAAGTACAAATCTGAATGCGTGCTTCTACTTTTGGCAATCACATAATTTACCCCATTTTTAAAAATTAATTTTGACACAAACTGTCACATATTCAATCAAAAAGAACTAAAATTTGCTTTCTTTTATTTATTTTGTTATTTTGCAAATTGCCCTGTCCATATGTATGTTAATTATGTTCTCATTAGGCAGCATGGCGGCATAGAGATGTGACCGACGCCGCGAAGGGGTTTAGAATACAGGGCAGCAAATTTTGATTATTATAATATAGGTTTTGATTGAGTAAACAACTTTGCACACGAGTTTTTAATTTTGCACACGGACCAAAAAACCTGAGAGGTAACATTGCTTATAATACGAGATGCTATAAGATTATGTGGCGTTTCCTTGTGTGGCGACCAGCCCCTTGTGATATGAGATACTATAAGATTATGTGGCGACCAGTCCTTTGTGATATGAGATACTATAAGATTATGTGGCGACCAGCCCCTTGTGATATGAGATACTGTAAAATTATGTGGCGACCAGCCCCTTGTGATATGAGATACTATAAGATTATGTGGCAACCAGCCCCTTGTGATATGAGATGCTTTAAGATTATGTGGCGACCAGCCCCTTGTGATATGAGATACTATAAGATTATGTGGCGACCAGCCCCTTGTGATATGAGATACTATAAGATTATGTGGCATTTCATTGTGTGGCGACAAGCCCCTTGTGATATGAGATACTATAAGATTATGTGGCATTTCATTGTATGGTGACCAGCCCCTTTAGATATGAGATACTATAAGATTATGTGGCATTTCATTGTGTGGCGACCAGCCCCTTGTAATATGAGATACTATAAGATTATGTGGCATTTCATTATGTGGCGACCAGCCCCTTGTAATATGAGATACTATAAGATTATGTGGCATTTCATTATGTGGCGACCAGCCCTTTGTGATATGAGATACTATAAGATTATGTGGCGACCAGCCCCTTGTGATATGAGATACTATAAGATTATGTGGCATTTCATTGTGTGGCGACAAGCCCCTTGTGATATGAGATACTATAAGATTATGTGGCATTTCATTGTATGGTGACCAGCCCCTTTAGATTTGAGATACTATAAGATTATGTGGCATTTTATTATGTGGCGACCAGCCCCTTGTGATATGAGATACTATAAGATTATGTGGCATTTCATTATGTGGCGACCAGCCCCTTGTAATATGAAAAACTATAAGATTATGTGGCATTTCATTATGTGGCAACCAGCCCCTTGTGATATGAGATACTATAAGATTATGTGGCAACCAGTCTCTTGTGATATGAGATACTATAAAATTATGTGGCGACCAGCCCCTTGTGATATGAGATACTATAAGATTATGTGGCGACCAGCCCCTTGTGATATGAGTTACTATAAGATTATGTGGCGACCAGCCCCTTGTGATATGAGATGCTATAAGATTATATGGCGACCAGCCCCTTGTGATATGAGATACTATAAGATTATGTGGCATTTCATTGTGTGGCGACCAGCCCCTTGTGTTATGAGATACTATAAGATTATGTGGCATTTCATTATGTGGCGACCAGCCCCTTGTAATATGAGATACTATAAGATTATCTGGCATTTCATTATGTGGTGACCAGCCCCTTGTGATATGAGATACTATAAGATTATGTGGCGTTTCATTGTGTGGCGACCAGACCCTTGTGATATGAGATACTATAAGATTATGTGGCATTTCATTATGTGGCGACCAGCTCCTTGTGATATGAGATACTATAAGATTATGTGGCATTTCATTGTGTGGAGACCAGCCCCTTGTAATATGAGATACTATAAGATTATGTGGCATTTTATTATGTGGTGACCAGCCCCTTGTGATATGAGATACTATAAGATTATGTGGCATTTCATTATGTGGCGACCAGCCCCTTGTAATATGAGATACTATAAGATTATGTGGCATTTCATTATGTGGCGACCACCCCCTTGTGATATGAGATACTATAAGATTATGTGGCGACCAGCCCCTTGTGATATGAGTTACTATAAGATTATGTGGCGACCAGCCCCTTGTGATATGAGATGCTATAAGATTATGTGGCGACCAGCCCCTTGTGATAGGAGATACTATAAGATTATGTGGCATTTCATTGTGTGGCGACCAGCCCCTTGTGTTATGAGATACTATAAGATTATCTGGCATTTCATTATGTGGCGACCAGCCCCTTGTGATATGAGATACTATAAGATTATGTGGCATTTCATTGTGTGGCAACCAGCCCCTTGAGATATGAGATACTATAAGATTATGTGGCGTTTCATTGTGTGGCGACCAGCCCCTTGTGATATGAGATACTATAAGATTTTGTGGCATTTCATTATGTGGCGACCAGCCCCTTGTGATATGAGATACTATAAGATTATGTAGCATTTCATTGTGTGGTTACCAGCCCCTTGTAATATGAGATACTATAAGATTATGTGGCATTTTATTATGTGGCGACCAGCCCCTTGTGATATGAGATACTATAAGATTATGTGGCATTTCATTGTGTGGCGACCAGCCCCTTGTGATATGAGATACTATAAGATTATGTGGCATTTCATTATGTGGCGACCAGCCCCTTGTAATATGAGATACTATAAGATTATCTGGCATTTCATTATGTGGTGACCAGCCCCTTGTGATATGAGATACTATAAGATTATGTGGCGTTTCATTGTGTGGCGACCAGACCCTTGTGATATGAGATACTATAAGATTATGTGGCATTTCATTATGTGGCGACCAGCTCCTTGTGATATGAGATACTATAAGATTATGTGGCATTTCATTGTGTGGTGACCAGCCCCTTGTAATATGAGATACTATAAGATTATGTGGCATTTTATTATGTGGTGACCAGCCCCTTGTGATATGAGATACTATAAGATTATGTGGCATTTCATTATGTGGCGACCAGCCCCTTGTAATATGATATACTATAAGATTATGTGGCATTTCATTATGTGGCGACCACCCCCTTGTGATATGAGATACTATAAGATTATGTGGCGACCAGCCCCTTGTGATATGAGTTACTATAAGATTATGTGGCGACCAGCCCCTTGTGATATGAGATGCTATAAGATTATGTGGCGACCAGCCCCTTGTGATAGGAGATACTATAAGATTATGTGGCATTTCATTGTGTGGCGACCAGCCCCTTGTGTTATGAGATACTATAAGATTATCTGGCATTTCATTATGTGGCGACCAGCCCCTTGTGATATGAGATACTATAAGATTATGTGGCATTTCATTGTGTGGCAACCAGCCCCTTGTGATATGAGATACTATAAGATTATGTGGCGTTTCATTGTGTGGCGACCAGCCCCTTGTGATATGAGATACTATAAGATTTTGTGGCATTTCATTATGTGGCGACCAGCCCCTTGTGATATGAGATACTATAAGATTATGTAGCATTTCATTGTGTGGTTACCAGCCCCTTGTAATATGAGATACTATAAGATTATGTGGCATTTTATTATGTGGCGACCAGCCCCTTGTGATATGAGATACTATAAGATTATGTGGCATTTCATTGTGTGGCGACCAGCCCCTTGTGATATGAGATACTATAAGATTATGTGGCATTTCATTATGTGGCGACCAGCCCCTTGTAATATGAGATACTATAAGATTATCTGGCATTTCATTATGTGGTGACCAGCCCCTTGTGATATGAGATACTATAAGATTATGTGGCGTTTCATTGTGTGGCGACCAGACCCTTGTGATATGAGATACTATAAGATTATGTGGCATTTCATTATGTGGCGACCAGCTCCTTGTGATATGAGATACTATAAGATTATGTGGCATTTCATTGTGTGGTGACCAGCCCCTTGTAATATGAGATACTATAAGATTATGTGGCATTTTATTATGTGGTGACCAGCCCCTTGTGATATGAGATACTATAAGATTATGTGGCATTTCATTATGTGGCGACCAGCCCCTTGTAATATGAGATACTATAAGATTATGTGGCATTTCATTATGTGGCGACCACCCCCTTGTGATATGAGATACTATAAGATTATGTGGCGACCAGCCCCTTGTGATATGAGTTACTATAAGATTATGTGGCGACCAGCCCCTTGTGATATGAGATGCTATAAGATTATGTGGCGACCAGCCCCTTGTGATAGGAGATACTATAAGATTATGTGGCATTTCATTGTGTGGCGACCAGCCCTTTGTGTTATGAGATACTATAAGATTATCTGGCATTTCATTATGTGGCGACCAGCCCCTTGTGATATGAGATACTATAAGATTATGTGGCATTTCATTGTGTGGCAACCAGCCCCTTGTGATATGAGATACTATAAGATTATGTGGCGTTTCATTGTGTGGCGACCAGCCCCTTGTGATATGAGATACTATAAGATTTTGTGGCATTTCATTATGTGGCGACCAGCCCCTTGTGATATGAGATACTATAAGATTATGTGGCATTTCATTGTGTGGTTACCAGCCCCTTGTAATATGAGATACTATAAGATTATGTGGCATTTTATTATGTGGCGACCAGCCCTTTGTGATATGAGATACTATAAGATTATGTGGCATTTCATTGTGTGGCGACCAGCCCCTTGTGATATGAGATACTATAAGATTATGTTGCATTTCATTATGTGGCGAACAGCCCCTTGTGATATGAGATGCTATAAGATTATGTAACATTTCATTGTGTGGCGACCAGCCCCTTGTGATATGAGATACTATAAGATTATGTGGCATTTCATTGTGTGGCGACCAGCCCCTTGTGATATGAGATACTATAAGATTAGGTGGCATTTCATTGTGTGGCGACCAGCCCCTTGTAATATGTGATACTATAAGCTTATGTGGCATTTCATTGTGTGGCGACCAGCCCCTTGTAATATGTGATACTATAAGCTTATGTGGCATTTCATTGTGTGGTGACCCGCCCCTTGTGATATGAGATACTATAAGATTATGTGGCATTTCATTGTGTGGCGACCAGCCCCTTGTGATATGAGATACTATAAGATTATGTGGCATTTCATTGTGTGGCGACCAGCCCCTTGTGATATGAGATACTATAAGATTATGTGGCATTTCATTGTGTGGCGACCAGCCCCTTGTGATATGAGATACTATAAGATTATGTGGCATTTCCTTGTGTGGCGACCAGCCCCTTGTAATATGAGATACTATAAGATTATGTGGCATTTCATTGTGTGGCGACCAGCCCCTTGTGATATGAGATACTATAAGATTATGTGGCATTTCCTTGTGTGGCGACCAGCCCCTAGTGATATGAGATGCTATAAGATTATGTGGCATTTCCTTGTGTGGCGACCAGCCCCTTGTAATATGAGATACTATAAGATTATGTGGCATTTCATTGTGTGGCGACCAGCCCCTTGTGATATGAGATACTATAAGATTATGTGGCATTTCCTTGTGTGGCGACCAGCCCCTAGTGATATGAGATGCTATAAGATTATGTGGCATTTCCTTGTGTGGCGACCAGCCCCTTGTGATATGAGATACTATAAGATTATGTGGCATTTCCTTGTGTGGCGACCAGCCCCTTGTGATATGGGGCACGGGACGCCTAATAAAATACAAGTGGTATCAAAGATAGAAATACATGTATGTCAAAACTATGTCGATAATCTTTCGTTTTGAAATTTCGTTTCTATTTTTATCCATTTCCTGGACAATTCGAGATATATTTAAATCGACTTGAAAACACTGACACATTTTCCTTTGTCGAATGTTTCTGAAATGTAAGTTACAGTGCGACCCCATTAAGTCGCGGCAGTTCGGGTCCATATTTTTTCAATCTCGACTTAAAATAATTGCGATCTATGTTTACTTAGTACAGATTTCAGTGTAACTTATTGGTCGATAATAAAGAATTTAAATAAAAATGTGTTTTATTCCCAATAACATTTATTTAAATTAAGTTTATACTCACGTATTATATATATATCAATACTTATACTGGTACACTTGTTGTAATACAAAATATTAAAATAACTGTAATTATAAAAAATTACAGAGAAATCGGTAATTGTTTATAACTGATACTGTGTAGTAAGCCAAATGTTTTATGGGCAGTTCTATTAAGTTTTTCCTCGATAGTATAAGCCTTTGGCTTAAGTGTTGATTTTTCCAGCTCTTTCGAAGATAACATTTTAGACTAAAAATAATTTTCAACAGATAACTACAACAACCACAGCAAACAGAAACATAAAATCGCGGGAAAATCATACGTACGTAAAATTTATTGCTATGTTACGTCACAAAATTTGGGAGTCATGGCATTACCGCGACTTAACTGAATTCGCGAAACAAACCGGTTTGCACTGTATTAAAATTTTTATTTTCCACACAAATTTGGCGTTGTTAATTGTTTTGATGAATATCATTAGCCATAAGGATAGAAGTAAGGATAAAACACTTTTCTCTTTTCTCAATCCGTATGCAAGAACAAAAACTCGCATGGAATTTGGGTGTTGAATGGTTTGCCTCATCAAACCAGGAAAACAAAACACTCCATCAACATTTAAAATTCTCATTAAGATGCAAGACTATACATAAACCGTGGACAAACGTAGGACGCACTTACAGTGGCGTAGCTAGGGGGGTGGGGACGGTCCGCCCCGGGCGGCACACATTTTGGGGGCGGCATTTGTGGTCATTTGAAAAAATAAAGCCGCTTCCGACAACCGCCCTTTTTCTTTAGGAGGGGAAAACTAAGATGAAACAAAAATATTCTTAGTTTCGAGTCTTAATTAACGGATTCACGCAACATTTGTTTGATTACATAGTGGTTGTTATTGTTATAACTAACGCAAAACCATTCAAAAATTTAAAATCGCTTAAATAAATTATCGATTTGTTTTGGAAAATTAAGCAGTAATAGTCACAGATGACGCTTTTATAAGAAACTGCTCACACACACACACAAAAAACAACAAAAACAACAACTTGGCCGAATAATATGTGCTATTAATATCGCCACGACAGTTTTGGCGTGGAATTTCGACATGCGCAGAATGATGTGCTCAGAAGTACCTACATAGCAGGATGGTAAATTAAATTTATTTTGTTTTTATCGCATTGAAGTAGCACACATAATTTGTGTTTTTTATTAAAATACGGTTATTAATTAATTATTTTTTTACACCTATCCAATTAAAGTAATGTGTAAATAATTTAAATTTGTTTATTTTATGGAAAATTATTAAAATTATGGAAAGAACTTTAAAATAGTCAAATTTCTCCGTTGATAAACACCACAATAGCATAAATAATTTCAAAAAGACATCCTTTAAAATTTCAAGCATCTTGGAAAAATTGACATCTGAAGAAGTAACTAGTAAAACGAGAACATAATTTTCCTCAGTTCAATGCAATCTTTTTCATTTCTATGTAATCTGAATTTATGGGGACCCGCATTTTAAAAAAAAATTTAATGCAAGCCCATTTCATCGAACAAAGATATTCGCTAATACAGAACGCTGTTATAGAGAGTTGGATATATCAACTGAACGCCGAGTTAGAAGGAGAAAAATATGAGTGGGATAAATTTAGAAGACGTGGTTTTATCTTTATAGCAAGAAGTACAACGAGAAATGTTTTTATCCACGGATGAAATTATAAAAGAAAAGAAAAGAACGCGTTGATGAGTTGCATGTACTTGCAAGAAAATATTACCATGTAACCTACTAAATGAAGAATTTGAACATCAAATAAATTTCTTTATTGACATTGATAAAGAACAGTTCAATATTGTAACAAAAAGGATCCAGGTTTTTATGGCCGTACACAGGGCTTGTCATTGCAATTATATTGCGGGGCCCTATGCGGCCAAGTATGCGAAAAGGATTGCGAGGGTCCCACTTTGGGGAGGGATAATGTATTAATAAGGATAATAAGTGAAAATTAAGATAGATGGAGTCTATGAAAGAGCGGGACTCACTGCGGCCGCATAGGTTGCAGTGGCCTAAGACCAGCCGTGGCTGTACCTACACTACAAGAAGAGGCATTATTTTAGAAAAAACGGGGGAAAAGGCCCCTTTGATCTATTAAAATATATTTAACAGTATAGATTGGAAAATTCTGTACCAAACATTATAATTTTGCAAAGAGTTTTTTTCAACAATTGCGATCAGTCTCGCTAGTTGTGAAAGGAGCTTCTCCAAACTGAAGTTGATAAAAACATTATCTTCGTTCCACAAAGTGTGATTTAAAACTACAAAATCTTGCAATATTGTCCATAGAACAAGATATTACAAATAATTTAAATTTTGATAGCATTATTCACGATTTTTCTACTATGAAAGTTATGTAAGTAAATTTAAAATATGTTTACATACTAATGTATTCAATTTCTTAGTTTATAAAAAATATCATATATTTATAAATAAAAAATAAAAGCATATTAATTGGTAATGTTTTGGGGTGTAAATTTGGAATATGATTTGTCTCATTTGGAGGGGAGGGGGACCTGCGACATCAATAACTTTCTTGTGGCCTTTGAAAAAAAGGCGCTTTTTGCTGATTTTATACCCCCTCGTCACAAAAATTTAGACCCCTTCTTCAATATGACGTCACAAACGCCCCCCCCCCTATTAAAACCCATATTTTCTATTTGAAAATGTCAATGTTTCAAATCAATTCTTTGTCATTTAAATTTGCTTTTTAGTGTAAAGCTGCACTCTAATATCGTAACGCGCTTGAAGTCATGAAAAACGTCATTAAATAAAGTGTCTGTAATCATATATTTAAGTGGAACTTTTATTTAAAGTTGGGCGTTTTGTTGTGACGTCAAATGTGTAACTGCACTCTCCCACTCCCCCATGTGCGTGACGTCATTTATGGACGGCCCATATAAGGGCGGCAAATTGGAGACCGCCCCGGGCGGCAAAAGTTCTAGCTACCCCACTGCGCACTTATCTTACATTATAAAAAAAAGAGCGTCTGTAACAGATCAGATAAAATAAGAGCACAAAGAGATCCAAAGAATTTTTTTTTATGTGTGCATACAAAAATCAAACCAAACTCTCATTGATGACTCCTAGTATTGATCTTCAGAGAGCCGTCTGAGGTGGTGCAGTATTTTAAGTCGAAGTCAAGACTTTGAAAATAGAGTTGAAAAAAAGTTGTTGTTTTTTTCTAATCATCTTAAGTGATTTGTCTTAAGGAGAATGTTTATCAATGAAACAAACTTTGAAAAATGACTTTCGTGTACAATCGAATCTCATTTGCTTTGTGTAAAACTCTCTTTACTCTCTCTCTCTCTCTCTCTCTCT
Source organism: Ampullaceana balthica (assembly GCA_944989445.1). NCBI lineage: Eukaryota > Metazoa > Mollusca > Gastropoda > Lymnaeidae > Ampullaceana > Ampullaceana balthica. The sequence goes on along the minus strand of CALYLW010000765.1, from coordinate 25,713 downwards.
CTCTCTCTCTCTCTCTCTCTCTCTCTCTCTCTCTCTCTCTCTCTCTCTCTCTCGCTCTCTCTCTCTCTCTTTTTTGTGTGTGTATGTGTCTGTGTTTCTGCCTGTCTAATTGTCTCTAATTATCTCACTCTTTCGCTGTTCCCATTTTTTTTTGTGTGCATTGTATGACATTTTATCTATGTCTTATTTTATTAAGACACTTTATAAGACAACAAACCCTGATGGTGTGAGTCCAATGACACAAAATAACGCTACCGGCAGCACCTTTGAAGTTACAACACCTGTGAACATAACTTTAAATGGGTTTAATTAACATCAAACAGCCTAACGAAAGCCTAATCATTGAAGATTTTTCGCAATGAATTTGTCGGTGACTGGTAGGACTGAAGTTTTAAGCAGTGGGTTCCAAAAATGGAAGTACACCCTTTTTAGTGTAACCCCTAGCCAGAAGCGCAACTGGGTTTTCCGCGCCCTTGGTTAATTTATAATTTATTTTTGGCGCCCTTGACAAATTTCAGCTTTGCGGCTTTTTCAATACTAAATTTTAATAAATTAACGGATTAGCCCTCGGCACCCTTGGCAACTGGTCCAATGCCAAGTCGTTGTTACGCCTCTGCCCCTAGCTACGCCAATGTTTGTAAATCTGCGATTCACTCTCTTATCTTTATGATGACAAGTACCCACCACAGCCCACCCCCATTAGCCTTGGTTTCTGCCTAGGTACTTGTTGATAAACGTCCGTTGTTGACCATACAAAACTGAAAAATTGAATGTCCCAGTTTATCAACAGTCATTCTCATCAAGTTGGTACGCTATAACTTTCCCTTACTCGAAGCAGCAACCTCAAAGTGAAACTGACATTATTATAATATTCTGTTTTGTGAAACATAAGTAAGTTAACATTCATAAGTATTTATGTATTAAGTGTAAGAATTCATAAAAATAATAATTCATTTAATGTGTCATTATTTCTCGGTACAATTGATTCGTTCGTGCCCTTTAACCCCCCTTAAAACCAACCATGTTTCCTGTCGTTAATTACTTAAACGAACTTTAAGTTAAAACCATGTTATTTGTGAACGCATATGGTACGAAAGATGAAAGATTTAAATTTTTTTTTAAATTGTAGAAAGATAAATTTATAACCTTAGCCATTTGTATTTCAGACATAACTCCTAGGAGAGAAAAAAAATCTGCGTAAGTCTAAAACGACTGCCGCTATTTCTCTTTAAAGCATCAGGTAAGAAATATATTTTAATAAATTTTTCAATGAAAACAAATGTGATATAAACGAACTAATAGCATTGCGTGTTGTTTCGTCTAATGCTCTAACTTGTTTGCTGTTCGATAGTTTAGACAAAAAAGTTTTTTAAAGAATAATTTATAAATGATTATAAATTTAAAGAAAACATTAAAATATTCAAATGTATGTGGAATCGCTTTATAACACTTTCATGTAAATCTACACTGGCTAGAAAAGTATTTAGGGAACGTACATCTTTGTTTATGTCTGTTGCGAAAAATTATTAGATTAAAAAATCTAAATTGGAAAATATATAGAATTTAAAGGAAAGGCTTTGCCCTCAACTCAATCAATATAACAAACAAGCATTTAATATGTTGGTAAATTAAGACAGTTACACGTATGTAGCTATTTTTTCTTCTTCTTTTTTTTAATGACTGTGAAGGTTCTGGAATATTTCCGCCCGTTCACCCACAATAGTGCGTCTATGGTTGCTAGGCCTCTTTAAGTAAATTCGATTTTGTCTATCTTTTATAATTAATCATTTTTTCCCTCATTTATTGATGTTGATATTGTAGTTGTTTTGAATGCTTATCAAATTTTTGGTGTTAGTAAACATTTTTTCCTAATTATTTTAACAGCTGTCTCGTCTGTACTGCAAATGGGGCAGTACACTTGCAGGCTTGTAACAAGCTGTGTCATGTTTTGTCTGGCATTCTCAACTCTTTTCGTGGGGTTGGCCATGGAGTACTGGGGAACAGCCAACGCCTATGGCACAAGTTACACATTTTGGTTGAGTGGGCACATGAGCCATTTTAACGAATACGGGACGTTAAGTAAGTTGGGAAACTCAGTAATTCAAACAAACCTTGATGGCCACAACAACATGGACTGTGTGGCATTACATATAACTACTGCTGACTTTAATAATTAAAAATACTACTCTTCTAAACATCAAAATTTGTTTTAAATGTCTTGAACATTTTTTATTAATATTAATGTTCTTCAATATTTAAATCCTATTTCCTAGCGTATTTTATATTACTATCAATCATCATCGATATACATAATTTGCAATGTATGTCACGTCTGTCTGTCATGCATGTCTGTCTGTCCGTGACGCTACTAATATTAGAAAGCAGCACACCAAATTACTGCACCAATTCATCAAAAGGTGTGCAAATTAAAGATGCGCTGTAAAAAATATTATATGACGTCATTGTTTTAGCTCATATTTTAATTTTGAAAAAGGGATCAATGTAAAAAGAGGATTTGATGAGAGTTAATTTTAAAATCAAAAATGAAGGGGGCGCCTTAGGCGCCCTACAACCCCTATTATAAAGTACTTTGTGTACATTTCAGAAAGTTTAATATTTCTTATTTATCAAACAAGTACAAGTTAGTTGGGCTTTTGAAAAAGGTCGGCGCCGTAGGCGCCCTAAAAAAAATTGCATTTTTTCAAATAAATAGATTTCAGCTGAAAACTACCGTCATTTTTGACGGGTGATACGCTAGTGTTTAATATGAAACGGTATGTAATTCTTAAATATCTTTAATTAAAAGATAGTATTTTTCAATCTGCAATTCTCTTAATTAATTAACTGCAAAGTTATTAGAATTATATAAAAAATATTTTTTTTAAAATACAGTTATTTTTTAAATTGTTTACTTAGTGTAAAGGAAAGACGTGAGTTATGCGGAGTAGATGAATATGATAACTCTACCAGTAATTCTATTATCAATAGAGAACTTGCGTGCTATTTTATTGTCATTTTGTAACTTGCGCCTTCATTTCTCATGATAATGATCATGGGCGTCGCTAGGAATTTTTCCAGGGGGGGGGGCAAAAAAACACCACTTTTTTATTTTAACTGACAATGCCATACAGGTACAATTTTCAATTAAATTCAAGTTTAGTATCAAATAAGGGTAAAAAAAGCCTTAGAAATTAATAAGACTTACAAATTAGTGCTGTAATAGCTAAAATACAACATTTATTAAATCATTTAATACATTAAAAACTTAATACGCCAAAGCAGTTTCTATTGATGAGCAGTTGGACTCATCATTTAGAAGACAAATTCAAGAAAATCGCAACGAACTGGGTCCCATCATTTATACAATCCTATTTTGCTGCATGCATGTTTTAGCACTTCAAGGAACAGAACCAAATTCTGGTAATTTGTATGAACAGTTAGAGTTTCGTGTTGAATCTGGAGATGAAGTTCTTGGTAATCGTTTGTCAATTGGTTCTTGTAGTGCTGAGTATGGTTCAGCGACAAAATGGCCCCGACAATTGGGCGCCGACATAACGGCCCCGACAAGACGGCCCTGGACTAATAGATTGACTAATAGTAAAATTTACAATCAAATATATTCGTATTTTTACTCACCTATTCAGTGTCAGGTTTAGCTAACAATAAACAATAATAATAAAACCACAAACGTGAATTTAATAGACTTTACGCGAAATGGTACCAATAACGGCCGTTTGTTGACAAGAAACAATATAATAACATCACAAGAAATAATTTTACAATTTTACGACTTTTTTAAGGGTGAAAAAGTTGGCGAAAGCTTAAAATGAAGAAGAAAAAAAAAGAAAAAAAAATGTTTTTGTTAAAAAATGTTAACAATTTTTGTCTGGGGCCGTTTTGACGGGTAACCGCTGAGTGTATCTCGGCACTATGCAAAACACTATAATCGAAATTTGTGGGTCTCTCTTGCGTGAAGACATTGTTCGTGAAGTAAATAATTCAGTTGCATTTTCTATACTGGCCGACGAGACAAATGACATTTCGGGAGGCATTGAGCAGATGTCACTTGGTGTTAGATTTGTCAAATTAAGAACAAAATGGGAAAATGATGGTCACAGAAGAATTCATGGGATATATTCCAACTGTCAATAGAACAGCTGAAGGTTTAACCACACCATCATTACTAATTCATTAGAATTTTGATTAAATATGACAAAGCTTGTTGGTCAAGGATTCTACGGATGTTCTACAATGGCAGGTAAAGAAGGAGGAGTCCAAGCAATAATTCGAAAAAATACCCAAAAGCAGCATTTGTACATTGCAGCTCACATAAACTAAATCTTGTTGTGAACGATTTAAATAATGTGAATGTTGTACGAAACACAATAGGAACAATTAAGTCAATTATAGTGTTTTTCCGAGAAAGTAATCAGCAAAGAAAACTTATTCTAAATGTTCCTTTGCTATGTGAAACTAGATGGTCACATAAATATAAAAGCTTGTGGATTTTTGCTGAAAATGTTACAGATATTGTTAAACAGCTGGAATATTTAAAACAATCAGTAATGTAATCAGTTATACTTGCAGATATAATTCTTTTTTATGTTTGATAAATGTAAACTGTATTCCATGTAATAAACTTTCAGGAAATTTAGTTCAGTTTTATTGTAACAACTTTATGACATTTTTATGACATTTTTTGTCTCAAATGTAGAGTGGGGGGGGGGCAAATGCCCCCCTTGCCCCCCCCTTCCCTACGCCCATGATAATGATATTATAAATTTGCAAATAATTATATACAAGAAATATACCCGCACTTTGTAGCTGGAGTATGCTGACCCTTTTTCCCAGTATAAGTTGCTGGCTATTACATTTTTTATTTTCAAATTTATTTATCAGATTTATCTATTAGTTAAAATCTTATGTGAAACAGAGATATGACATTTTTAAAGAAAATGTGTTGGTACCAATGACACGAAGGAGTTCAAATAGGTTTAGAATTTCAAATGGCTTATCAGGTTTATATGTACCAAGTTTGGTCTTTTATGATGGCCTATGTTATTCCGACTATAAAGGAATTAAAATAACATGTTCATTTCACAATACATATTAATTAAGCGTTTTCAGGATCACTCTTTATACTTTCGGTAGCGAATGTTTATAATGTATAGTGTATATATAGCCTATGTAAACTTTTTTAAAGTGTAAGTTAATTGACATAGGCCATCGGTTTCCACATAAAATAAACTCGCCACATATATGGGTTTTAATTAAATGTTGAGCTATTAATTACATTTTTAAAAATCGCAATTTCATTCACACTTGTAAAAAATTCATCCAATCCATGGTGAAAAACTTGAAATCAAATAGTTTAAATGCATATCTAATATTGAAAGCTCAGTTGGTGTTTGTATGTTTCTTTGTTTGTTTGTATCCATTTAAAAAAAAGGCCCCTGTTTTGATGACAGTTTTCCAAAAGATCTCTACAACTCTCGTCACTCAAAAAGCTCATATATATTAACGACACTGCATCATAACACACTCGTAATTAATACAATATTTGTAACAGCGTCTATGAGATAAAGATAATATGGCACTACCCCCCCCCCTCAAAGGCAAAATCCACTTAACCTATAGCACCAATAAATTACATTATAAATCATCTATATGAAATGTACTTTCTAAAAAAATTGATGCTATTAAAAAGAATTCAAGAAAATGTGCGCACCATATTTAAAAATAATAATAAATGGTTATAGAAATCTTCTGGCTTAAAATAAAGTCTGCTCATTACAACTGGACCAAAAATAACTCTAATTTTTAACGTATTTATAGTTATTCTAATATGAAAATAACGTACAACAAAGCCCGTCCAAGGACGTTCCGCGACCGTTCGGTGGCATGTTGTAACTCCCCTCCAATAGCCGTCTCGACCGGCATTACATGTGCATCGCGTCAAAAATACTATTCATTATAGTTAATATAAATAACTCGTAAGAACAGAGCTTTTTGCTATAAATCCAAACGCGCATAACTCAAAATAAAATCTAGGAAGAAATACTGCACCAAAAATAACTCGTTTTGAATGTCCACGTAAATGGTGTAAACGGGTTCTATGATTGGCTGTAGGAGTCATATGTGTTTGAGGGACCAATCGCTATAGATGACGGGACAGAAAGGACAGAAACTTGCCTTTTATTATATAGGATATTTGAATTGTTATAAATTTTTGTCTACATTTACGATTTAAATTTATGGCTTTAAGCAATTGGCATCATTTCATAAAGGAATGAAAATGTTTGAGTCCTTCTGTGTAGGGGACACCAGAATTTGTTACTAAGAAATAAAGAAATTATATGCCACATTTAAAAAAAAACAAAAACAATTCAACTGCCTATTATTAAACGCATCTGACACAATGACGAAAGTTGCGTTTCAAAAATAGCTTATGTTTTTCCAATAACAAATGAATTAAAATAACATTTAATTCGCAATAAAAATAATTACGCGTTTTAAGATTGACTTTCTTTATTTTAGTCTACTTATTTTAATAAGTCCGGTAGCCAAAATTTAAATTGTAAAAGTGAATATAGCTTATGTAAAAGCCAAACCAAATATAAATGTTATAATAATATGACACAGCTAAATTTAAGATGCGTACACAAAAATATGCGCACAGCAATTTGACAACTATAGATTTTTCAAAGCAGACCGCTCAAAATAAAGTATTGGAAAAAAAAATACTGCACAAAAAATAACTCGTTTTGAACGTCCACGATAAGTTGTTCAATATGGAAATCAGGTTTAATTTTTCACTCTTTGTCTATACATTTTTTTTAATATATGGCTTTCAGGCAAAGGGACAATTACAAAAACTATACGCAAACCATCTGCAGGTTAAGAGGAACCGTCCTGCCAAATTTGGTCCCCGTCCATTGTTTGGTTTTTCCGTGATTGTGTAACTTACAGTCGAAAAAGTGAAAAATACTAACATACAAACATACAAATATACAAACATACAAACATACAAACATACAAACATACAAACATACTAACATACAAACATACTAACATACAAACATACTAACATACAAACATACTAACATACAAACATACTAACATACAAACATACTAACATACAAACATACTAACATACTAACATACTAACATACAAACATACTAACATACTAACATACAAACATACAAACATACTAACATACAAACATACTAACATACTAACATACTAACATACAAACATACTAACATACTAACATACAAACATACAAACATACTAACATACTAACATACAAACATACTAACATACTAACATACAAACATACTAACATACTAACATACAAACATACAAACATACAAACATACAAACATACAAACATCAACTGAGCTTTATATATTAGTTTATACGTAGTTGTACATATTGACTTACACACACATATCAACGGTTCAATCTACGAAAGTGTGTGTGTGTGTGTGTTGGGAATGGAGTTGGGGACTTTGCATTACCAAGAGTAGAACTATTTTTAATGATTTTGTTTAAATTAAGTTTATTCTTTGTTCACTCCTGGTAAATTTAGCTTTCGCATCTGCAATGCTGGGTACACTAGTCACTGCGCTCGTCCTCTGTGGTCTGTGCTGTCTGCTGTCTTTCGTGATGATGTGCGCTGACCTTTGTTGCAAGGTCACGCAGTGCATGACAGTCATACCCAAGATAACCATGACAGCGGCTTTACTTTCAGGCAAGTCAAACTTACGTTATTTTCTTGTTGTTTTTTAACACTCATGAGCTTTTTATTAATGTGAATTTCTCTCTCTCTCTCTCTCCTCTCTCTCTCTCTCTCTCTCTCTCTCTCTCTCTCTCTCTCTCTCTCTCTCTCTCTCTCTCTCTCTCTCTCTCTCTCTCTCTCTCTCTCTCTCTCTCTCTTAAATCCCTTATATTAATTTCACCATCTTGTCTTTCCTTCTATCTGTCTGTCTGTCGTGGTCCCGCCCGCCCGCGGAAAAACAAAAGTAAATTAACCAATCCGTAAAAACAAAGTTTTTCACTATAAATCCCTTATATATGAGACATAACTAACAGAATTATTTTTAATTTTATACGAACCGCGCGACAAACTGAACGTGTCTGAACTGCCCGTACTGTAAATCACGGGGATATGGTCATCGAGGGCTGGGGTAAACTTCCGGTGACCGTAGATTTCAACTATAGCAGACGGCGACACATGCTACATAGAGATAAACTAAAAATTCATTAATTTAATTACGGTACAGTCTATCGATCTGAAATTTTGTTACAATGCATTCTTCGGCCTCGTTCCGTCTCGCGAGACGATAGTGCATCACCGTTGGGTTGGGTTGCATTTACTCGTGTGGCTGTGCAGTCCTATCCTTGAGTGGGAGTCTTTTCCACAGCCTTTTCACAAGAGTTCCGTGCTTCCCCAAAATTTTGGACTTTCTGCTAGCTCTTCTGTCTGTAGGCTCCTCTAGCCTTCGCTCCTCGGCTACTATGACGTCCTCTTTGAAACTGTGCACCACGTAGATCGGTCTTCTGCTTTACATTCCCAGTCGCTTGTGTTTATTCTGGTTGCTTTCATGTCTCTCTGGCAGAAATCTTTAAAACGAAGACATGGGCGACCTGTCTTCCTCTTTCTCGATGCCAGTTCTCCATATAGGAGATCCTTGGGGGATACGACCCGGGCTCATTCTTTTAACATGTCCTAACCATTTTAGGCGTCTTTCACTAAGGATTGAGAACATGCTTTGGATATTGGCACGCATCAGTACCTCACTATTTGGCACTTTGTCATGCCATTTAATGCCAATGATGCGACGAAGGCACCTCAGGTGGAAGCAACTAAGCAGTTGCGCGGTGCGTACTATATTAAAAAACGTCGAAAATAACGGAAGTTTTCAAAATTTATATATTTAAGGTGTCGAATTACATAATCTAAATTTTGTACGATAATTGCATTCACTATTTGATTTGCTGGATGTTGCATTCTTTGAGCGTTTGCCAATGGAGAATCGATTGCAAAAAGTTTGCAATGTTGTCTTTGAGCTTCATCTTTTCGATACATGTGCCAGTTCGATGACAAAATTGTCAATGAATACATAAGGCCCGCGTCCTGATAAATGATCGACATGTGCACCCATTGAGGAATATGATAAATATGAATAATTATGAGTTAGCGAAAATTCCTTTTACCCTGTAAATAATATTAGTATAGTTTTTGTAATTGTCCCTTTTGCCTGAAAGATGTATAGTAAATAATCAGAAAATTTAGAGACAAAGACTTCAAAGAGAAAAAAATAAAATCTCATTTCAATATTGAACAATTTAATGCGGACGTTCGAAAAGAGTTATTTTTTGGTGCAATAACTTTTTTTCAAGGTTTTTTTTATTTTTTAGCTAGCGGTGCACTTTCTAAAAGATGCAAATAGCGTTACGATCGAACGAACATAGCAAATTATATATATTGATAGTTTTCTAATCTTTTCCTGTCGCGCGGTGTAGAGCGTATTATATAGAAACAAACTTTTATAATATTTTCCCGATCTCTAAATGTTTGTGCTAGTTTGTCGCGCGACGCGTATTACAGCGGCGGCTGGATAGCGAAGTCAACATTAGAAACGAAGCGAAGATTAGAAAACCCTACGACCACGAGGTTGTGGCACACACACACAAAATTTAAAAAATCAATACTATTAGTTATCTTTCATATATAATTGATTTATAAACAAAACTTCGTTTTTAACGATTGTTTAATTAAGGAACTTTCTGTTCTGTGCTGACCAGGTTTTAACTGATATTGCAGCTAAACTACACACTACACATACTGTTTTTTTTGTTTGTTTGTTGGAATAGTATGAACTATAAAATGTTAATTTTTTATAAGAATTGTGTACTTTTCTTTGTATTGATGAAGACATAACCGAAACATTTGCTTATGAATTAGTCCACTAATAAATATTTACTTTATTGTCTTTATTACACAATGAGTTGATGTATCTTGAATTTTGTATACATTAATACGTTTCTTTTTTTCTTGGGGTAAAAAAGTAATTCAAAGTAACAGACTTTAACTGTAACTGTTTTTCGATCCAGGTCTGTTAGCTGAATGTACGTGTGCATTGTTTCTCATTGATGTGTATGCTGTGGATGCAAAACTTTTTAAAACTGAACCTGAGGACTCTTACCGATATTCCTTCAATTACTTTTATTCCACCAAGTTTACGGTCCTACCAGCTTATTGTTTCTACCTAGTGGCCGCCACGGGCATCTGGCTCATGATATCCGGTTGTATAAACTTCGGAGCCAGGCACGCGACCCGGATAGGAGTAGATGACCAGACAGAGCTGGTCAGAAGTGTGGCTGGACAACAGGGGCCAGCGCCGACAGGTGGGGTGAATCCTTATCCCAATCCTATGATGGTGGGAGGCTACTTACCTCCCCCTACAGCCATGGGAGGTCAAGGTTTCCAAGGCTACCCCTCAACAACAATGGGATATTTCCCACCCCAGACGGGAATTCCCGGAGCTCGTCTGGTGCTGACCAACACGTCGACACAAACTTCGCTTGTTGACATCAAGAACGTTGTCAAAACCGAGGAAGCTGCAAAAGCTAGTAAGACCTAAAGAAGTTATTTTTAATTTCGGTTTCTGCAAATTTATAGCTGATATACCCGAAAATTTATACTGGTATTATTTTAAGCGAATACCATTTGAAATAATATCTCTAATAATCCGTCCAATTATCTTTTTTTTTAAATTCTGGATAAATGTGTATTTAAATTGTGATATTGATCTATTTATAACACTTTATATTTACAAATCATATTTTTTTATTTTCTGTTCGATTTGCTACAAAGTCAACTTTGTTTTAATGTTTCTTGAAAGAAGATTCACAAATATTTATTTTAAAAAAATAATATTTTCCCACTATGCGATATTTAGCATCTACTTGAGTATTTAGTTAAATTGTATTAACAACGCAAGGTTTTGACAATTATATTGTATTTCATTTGCATGGATTTAATTATAGTAAGTTGAATACATATATAATACATATACATATATATATAATAGAGCATAGACTTTGAACTGTCAACTTGATGTTGTCTCTTTAATGTACAATTTAGACATTTTAATCAAAAGTTACAGAAAACCATAGACATCCATTAAAAAAAATCGAGTGTCCAATAACACAACAATTTGTATTGAATCATAGGTAGTTTCCAAAATTACAAATCTTATATCATGTGTCTTTGTTAAGTAATTGTTCTTATCGTTCTTCTATTATGTTCTGTTTTTTTTTCCAATCTTTTCTTAATTATTAATATTCAATGCTCTAGATGTGTTTTATATATTGTAAATTTAATTTTAATACTTGGTTTAGTTATTTCTACTGATGAATGAATAAGCCGAAACGTCTACTTTTGTATTGTTTAATTAATAAAGCTTTCATTTTATTGGTTTGATCAGACAATTCTTTTGTGTATCTTGTATTTTACGTGATGGGGTTGGAGAGAGGCAGAAGACTATGGAGAAGACGGGGTATTTTATTTCTCAGCCGGTTTTAAAAGCAGCTGCTGTCTCTTGGCTGCTACCTGATATGGGATTGGACTGGAGGCCAAAAAAAATAATTTTAGAAGGTTCACTTACAAATGAATTTGTACCCGTTCGAGACATCTGGGGAATCCTTAACAAGACTTTGGAGCGATCCTTCAAGCCTTTTCAATATGTTTTCACTAAAAAAACAAGGCTTCTGCTAAAAACCATGTATAGGTTTTGTATATATATATATATATATATATATATATATATATATATATATATATATATATAATATATATATATATATATATTTATATATATTTAACATTTTTATTTTGATGGGGCATGCATACATCAAAATCACACCCGTGACAAAGAAGAAATGTCTTGAAAATATATACACTCCACTCGGCTCGAAACATTTCTGTAATTCAAAATTGCCGAAAACTGATAATTGATGAGTTACAATTTCCGTAAATGTTCAATTGAAATAATGATTTAAAGATGACAGCTAGATTCTCATTTCTGCTGAAATCGAATGTGGAATCAATAAAATACTGGGACAGAATGTTTTTTGTTTTTTTCATGTAAAACACTCAGTATAAAAATAAAGGGAAAAATATTTGTTTACATGTATTATTTTTTTATTTAGAATTAACCCATAGTACGGTTTAAAAAAGATGTAAATTCATTTTTTTTTGCTTCTGGTAAATAAATGATAATTAAAGCTAATAAAGATTTGTGTTATCTTCTGGACTCATATCAAGACAAAAAAAGAATATTAATTGAGGTACAAATGTGCCATGGCACCTCCTGCATGTGTTTAAACAGCCTTAAATCAGGGCCGTCTTAGCGCATAGGCCCGTTGTGAAATATGTTTATTTATTTTTTATTCCTGCGGTGGAGGAGCCCAACACTATTTCTTTGCCCGGGGGCCCAAAATTGTGTAAAGATGGCTCTGCCTTAAACCCCTCACAAACCCCCTCAAAACAACATTTCTTTTTTTTTCTTTATCTTGGGCTTGGTTACAGGTTTACAGGTACTTTATTCCAAATAAATTTTACGTTACATTTTTAATCGTAGAGACGTCATAACAGGTCACGTGACTTCTAAGAAAAATCACGGATCAACATTAGATAGCACTACAACAAACAAGGGGAACAACTTAGGTGGAATTAAGGTTAGAAAGACAAGACACACACACAATTTAAGGGATTGAATCTTTCAGTGTAAGTTAGTGTACAATGTTTTAGGAACATGGGGATAGAAGGCCACGTAATGCAAAATAAACATTTATCCCTAAAACATGTGTAACACAGTTACAGTTCTCCCATGGTATTTTAAAGATTCAATCATTCGAGTAAAAACAAATTAAATTGCAACAACGGATTAGAGAACAGAAGTCCGACAGATTTAAGCCTGGAACCTCCTCATGTGTTTAACTTCAGAAATGGATTTAGATCATGCTGAAAAATGCCTTTAAATGCAAGGAAACAAATCCATCAGCGAATGACAGTTGGAATTTGTCGATATTTAAATTACCTCAAGACAAGAGAGATGCGGCCTATGAACAGTTAAGGAAACAATTGTATTAAAAAAGCAATTCTAATATGTGGTTTCCTGTGAAATAGAAAATATCACATACGGTTAATGGATGTGTTAGATACTTGAAACGGCGGCTGTAAACTTAGACAGACCCCCGGAGCTTCTCTCATAGACATGTCTTGGTCACCAGGATTCAAAGATAATACTAATATTATTTATATGGCCCTACTGTGGACTATTTTGGATTGAGTATTAGATATGCTTCGTGTAGAAACATATCAAATTATATTCATTCATAGAAGCCCAAAGACTGATATTAGTATTACTTAAGTTACTCTCGTAATATATTATAATAAAAAAAATAAGAGCAAAATTATGTTTGGTACGTGAGAGTGAGTTTTAAAAGCGATGAAGTTTTCTTTAACAATGGAATGTTAATTATTAACTTTTAAATACAACAAGAAATACGAACACATTCAAACAATCATCATTGTAACTGTCTCTAAGCGATCTTAATGTGTTTAGTAGATTGACTTTGTTGAACACATTCAAACAATCATCATTGTAACTGCCTCTAAGCGATCTTAATGTGTTTAGTAGATTGACTTTGTTGAACGCATTCAAACAATCATCATTGTAACTGTCTCTAAGCGATCTTAATGTCTTTAGTAGATTGACTTTGTTGAACACATTCAAACAATCATCATTGTAACTGTCTCTAAGCGATCTTAATGTCTTTAGTAGATTGACTTTGTTGAACACATTCAAACAATCATCATTGTAACTGTCTCTAAGCGATCTTAATGTGTTTAGTAAATTGACTTTGTTGAACACATTCAAACAATCATCATTGTAACTGTCTCTAAGCGATCTTAATGTGTTTAGTAGATTGACTTTGTTGAACACATTCAAACAATCATCATTGTAACTGTCTCTAAGCGATCTTAATGTGTTTAGTAGATTGACTTTGTTGAACACATTCAAACAATCATCATTGTAACTGTCTCTAAGCGATCTTAATGTGTTTAGTAGATTGACTTTGTTGAACACATTCAAACAATCATCATTGTAACTGTCTCTAAGCGATCTTAATGTCTTTAGTAGATTGACTTTGTTGAACACATTCAAACAATCATCATTGTAACTGTCTCTAAGCGATCTTAATGTGTTTAGTAGATTGACTTTGTTGAACACATTCAAACAATCATCATTGTAACTGTCTCTAAGCGATCTTAATGTGTTTAGTAGATTGACTTTGTTGAACACATTCAAACAATCATCATTGTAACTGTCTCTAAGCGATCTTAATGTGTTTAGTAGATTGACTTTGTTGAACACATTCAAACAATCATCATTGTAACTGTCTCTAAGCGATCTTAATGTGTTTAGTAGATTGACTTTGTTGAACACATTCAAACAATCATCATTGTAACTGTCTCTAAGCGATCTTAATGTGTTTAGTAGATTGACTTTGTTGAACACATTCAAACAATCATCATTGTAACTGTCTCTAAGCGATCTTAATGTGTTTAGTAGATTGACTTTGTTGAACACATTCAAACAATCATCATTGTAACTGTCTCTAAGCGATCTTAATGTGTTTAGTAGATTGACTTTGATTACTTAATAAGTCAAGTTATCGTCTATTCAGAGGTCTTGATAATTGATTCACCATTTATTTGTCTCATACTATGTTATCTTTACCATATTGCTGCTGATTTATTGTCTTTTATTTTGCAATCTGCATCGCTGGGAAACTGGTAAAAGATCTTAGAAAAGTGTCAATATTCGTATAAACTGATTTATTTATGAAATCAATCTTTGAATTTTATTTTTTATGACGATGCAGATTTGAAACCAGTTGTGTTAAATATAGGGCTGCGGAAATTAACGATTAATTTCTCGATTAATCGTTAAAAACTGTTAACGATTATATTATTTTTTAAGATTAATCGACCCATTACAAATTATTGGAAGTCAAAGAGTTTTCTTTTTTAAATAAATAAATAATAGCGGCCGATAAATAAAAATAAAAATTTCCTGCCGATTACACAAAAATTTTGGTTTTTAACTATTGACTGACGGGAGTGTTCAAAATGTTGATAAAGTTTGCTACCATGGTTCTAACACTTCGCCTACTGATCAATCCAAATGAAAAGCGTATTAAGCTAATGGCAGTAATGGAATCTGACTCAGAGACAGAAAATGACGACAGCTCTTCAGATTAATTACTGCGTTACAAAATGGAGATGAATGTTCCTGAATCCATTAACCCTCTACAATGGTGGAAACTTAATGAACACCGATATCCGATAATGTCATTCCTTGCCAAACCATTTTGTGCGTACCAGTTACGTCAGGTCCATGTGAATGCTTGTTCAGCTCGGCTGGTTATATTGTCAATTAGACCCGCTCATCACTTGAACCAAATAATGTTAACACAATTGTTTTTTTGAATAGTTGGTTAAAAGATGACATATAAAGGAGACATTCCAGTGTTATTGGGATTTTAACAATAAGGTTTAATAAGTGTTACTTTGGACATCATATATTTTGATTTATGGCTTTAATCGAAATTAGCGATTAATTAATCGTTAATTTTTCAAAAGTTAACAATTAAATTTAAATTAATCGTTAACAGCCCTAGTTAATTTATAATAAATAAATTAATAAAATAAATATAAAATACTACATATTAATAAAAAAATAAATTCTTCCAATTGTCCGTTTTATTTTGTAATTAAAATCAGGTGTTTTATTTAAATATCTATTTTGGTTGTTTTTTTCCTTTTTTTTAAAAATCAAAATCCAATTCTTACATTTGTGATAAAGTGAAAATAAACTTTCAATATAAATTTTTGTTCACGATATATTTTACACTTTTTTAAGTATATGGGGCCGTCCATAAAGTACGTCACGCTATTTTTAACTCCCCCCTCTCCCCTTTCACAAAATGTCACAAATCTTGTAAACTAAAGTAGGTCACACTCTCGAACAAAAATTATTTTTTTATTAACAAAATAATTAAAATTTAATATAAAACACCGTGACGTCACACATAGCCGGACACCCCCTGTCACAAACTGTCACATTTTCTTACATCCCCTTCTCCCCCCCCTCTCTGGAGCGTGACGTACTTTATGGACGGCCCCTATCCTAGTTTGCGTTTGTTGATTTTTATTCGAAATGTAAACTTCCTAAAGGCACGTACTGTTATCTGCTTCGGTAAACTTGACTTCAGTTATTGATACGACAGCCCATGTTGAGAGGCTGACACTAGACTATCTAATAAATCGATCGGTCCCAACCATTGGGTCTATCCGTGCAGCCGCTTTCCTTTGACTACTATTACTTATCTTTGAACAACAAAATTGGACATACAAGCTTACTGTCAGATAACTTTAAATAAAAAAGGAGAAATGGTAAAAGAAAGCCAGAACAATATGAAATAAAAGCTAACGTATTTTACAAAGTGAATTATTGTTGCCGGTGTACTTTCCTTTTAAACCATGAAACTCCACAGACGACTATGTATTGTAACCACTCACACATTATACCATCGGAAAAAATGTTTGTTGCCATTTCTAACAAACAATTTCTGATAAACAATATCCAAATTGATGATTCTATCCACAATACTGTTACTTTACTGCTATATTAGTAATACTGTCACCTCGAACATATGCTACTGTCAGAATAATATCACTTAACGCTATTAGTAACCACTCACTTCAGATGCATGGTAAGAATAATTATTTCCCTATATATCATTATCACATTATAACTAAATAATGAACACTCTTATAATAACACCATCCAACATGAAGGATATGATCAATATAAAATACATTATCTCAAAATATTACTAAACCAAAGTAAATGCGACTCCAAAAGTTTTATTCCTTTAAGTTAAACAATATCATTCACAGATTATGAAGTTTTTTTTGAATGCATTGCTCGTTATTAAGAGTCAAACAAATAAACATTTTGTCATACTGAGCATCCAGGGGTGGAGAACAATAAAATTAATTGCAAAATAAAGGTAACTCAAGGTTAATTTTATCTCCTCTCTTAAACTTCATTTTATGTTCAAATAGAATTTAAACAATTGAAAGAAAACATGAAAAATGTAATATGTATTGGAAAAGCTTCGTTTTTTTTCGTTCTTTTTAATCTATGGTCCAGATGAAAGACTTTCAGACTCCAGTATTTCATTTTTTGGCACGTAACAACAAAACATAACTCAGATAAACAATATGTCGAGAGCGTGGGTAGGGTAGGGACACCAGTTCTCGGAATCGGTGCGGGTATTGCTTTCCTTGAAGGATTGCAGGAAGTTTGCCTCGATCTATTTGTTGAAAGATTTGCTTTGATTTATCGTACTATTGTGTTGGTATGGGTTACACCGAGTTTAATTACAGAGCCACGTGACCTTGATTAACTTGAAACCTGGTGAAATCAATAGATCCGAAACGAGGTCTTTGTTAGCCAGGTTACGGTGCAAACACTTCTATTACTTCAATCTGTCGTTGATGATTCGTTGACTGATTAGAAGCATCGAACTCACGCTTTTTGTTTACACGAATAGAACACTCAAAGTCATACAACTTAGCCCTTGACTCCAGTTATGTTGGTTGGTTCCATAGGCATATCAGTTATTTCTAAATTGAGTTGCAAGAAGTTGAGTTGTTTAATGAAAAAATAAATTAAAATATTTGTTTCTACAATTACTTTTGTTTCAATATTTGACCACTCACTCTCGTTAGTGGTGTTGTCATTAAAAAAACATTGTCTCTTACAAGCAGACCTTGTCAAATGATTTGAAAGCGGATATTTATATGCTTCTATAGCTGTTTTTACCCTACGTGATTCCATGTTATGGCAGCTAACTCTTACACATGAAATAATGCTTTTTTGTGTGTCCCATAACCTCGTGGTCGTAGGGGGTTCTAATGTTTCCATTAGAACTTTCTCGGGGCTTGGTAGACCTGACGGCGCCCATCTCCTCTCCAGATCAGCGGAGGACTTTTTAGCAGTCATTCACTAACATTTTTATTGTGGCTTTAACGTGGGATAGACCCACGCCCCTCAGCCTGTGAGGCGAGCACACTATTGACTTCGCTCTCCAGTCACTTATACACAGGTAAAATAATAGAGAATTCTTTTCTAATAATTTCAATCTAGGCTTTTTTATATAGGTAGATTCGAAAATTTAACTTACTCTCAAAGAATAAAAATTATTATTACTTGCAAGCTATTACTTTGTTGTTGCTTTTGAAAAGAAAATTCTTAGGATCTCGGTCAATAAAGTTAGTTAAGCTTTAAACTTCTCACCTTTTCTTGACTGCCTGTGGGAGAATGCAACAAATGCAATTAAATAATAGAGCGCTACTTCTTACTTTATCCTATTTACAAATCCTGTTTTGCATTTTAAGTAGATAGATTTAAATTTAAGTGGCATTTAATTATTGAATGTGACGTCTCCACCATTGGCCACAATGTAGATCACAACCTGGCAGTGAAGTGGATATAAATATACCTAAATCCAGGCATATCAATTATTAATTCTCTATATATATTTGTCCGATACTATGTTAACTTTACTATATGGCTGTTGATTAATTGCTGGTTATCAATATATATATATATGTGTGTGTGTGTGTGTATTTATATATTTGTAAATATATGTTAGACGACTTTGAGGAAGGGACAACGTCAACGTTAATGTCGTCATGGAAACGATGTCAATGTTGACAAGTTCCATATTCCTTTTATACTTTTTTAAATATGAACATTCCTTAAGTAGGCTGTAGCAGTGGCGTCACTAGGGGGGCGGGGGGGGGGCGGGCCGCCCCGGGTGACACCCATCAGGGGGTGACACCCGAGCCTAAAATTTTACTGTGTACGAT
Organism: Ampullaceana balthica; assembly: GCA_944989445.1. Taxonomy (NCBI): domain Eukaryota; kingdom Metazoa; phylum Mollusca; class Gastropoda; family Lymnaeidae; genus Ampullaceana; species Ampullaceana balthica. Next base: position 6,691 of record CALYLW010000765.1, on the reverse strand, counting down.
TTTATGTCAGAAAACAAAAGATGACAACTTTTTTTGTCTAGAAAGAAATTAAGAAATACAATGAAATACGTTAAACGTGAAAATTCTTATTAAAAAATATCAGTTAACTTGCAATGATAAAACAGTCCCAACACACGAACAACATTAAAACAAATTAGGAAAAAAAGAAAAGAAATAGTGGCAGCAGAGAGAGCTTTAAAAAACGGCTGGAATGAAAGAGGCAGTGTCTTCTGTTTTAAAAGATATAAAGCCATTTGGGCTTGGACAGCATGAACGATTCCCACCTCACGAATCCCTCCACCACAGTGGGGTGGGGGGAATACGATTTTTATCACGAAAGAAAAAAAATCAAAAGATGGGTTTTCTTTGTTGATGATTTTCTTGAGGAAAATTATGATTTCAATGTCTTTGAGTTAATATTTTGTATATATATATTTATTAAAGGCGTGAAAGCATAGATATGCATGTTTATATACAGGTAGTCCTCCCGTTACGACGGTCCCATCCCGACTTATGCTGTTTAGTGCTTACGAACGCGCCCCCGTAAAGAATAGTACTACGCGTTATTCCGTATTTGTTTTTAAAAAAATTCATGAGGGAACGAATTCTTTTCTCTATTTGAAATAACAAAAATTATTGAAAAATATGTATGAATTATTATTTCAACCTATAACTTTCGTTTGCGAATTTTTCAAATGGCGAAGTTTTCAATCAAGTCAATAAAGCTGAGTAAGCTTACAAGTTCCTTTTCAATGCTCATTAGAGAGAGCATATTGAGCCTTTTTCGTCCCATGCAAATTCTCATTATATATTCTTTTCAACTTTGAAAAGGATCGCTCTCAGCTGCAGTTTGAAGTCATCATTGAAAGATAGATGCGAAGTGCGATGTGTACATTTGTAAAGTACTGTGTGAAATATAGCTCATTCAAAAGCAGCCATTTTTTTTAGCTCTGTGCAAGTTTATGGAGTTTCGCTTTGTGCTAATTCCTTTTCCTTACCCTGAGCCTGGGGCTGGACAGTAACTTTTTTAAGAGTTCTGAAAATTGGAATAATTCTGAAGGTAAGCAGTCTTCGAAATCACTCATGAACCTATATGTGGAAGAAACTCAGAAGCCCCGAGCCTAGTGCTCTTTATGGGTCTTCACGAAGGCCCCCCTTAGCCATCTGGGACGTAACAGCTGAGGAACCCCCCCAACAAAAAAAAACAGCGGTCGCTTCTGAAGCGGCCACCTGGGCATCCAGGACATACAGTCGAAGATGCCTCCCACTAAGTTGACCTCACAAGGAGGTGGTGGAATTTCCTACTACGACCCGCTACCACTTTGGCGCCATCCCGGCAAAGCACAAGGGTCTCCATGGTTAGGACCGCGCAGACCGGGGGATCATCAAAGACCTACCTAGGGTGAAACCCCCACTGGAAGGTTTCCTCAGAGCTGGCTTCAGATGCGTTCTTCGCGGCACTTTTTGCTAATCCATACTGGCACTCCTGGCCCTAAACCGGCACCGCTCGATGGCGTTGTTAGTAAATTGAGGGGGGACGAAACGGTTGCTTCGGATTTACCCGACCCCTTCTTCGAAATCACTTGAATGTTCTTCCATTAATTTGGCTGCTGCCCATCGGGTGGCGAAAGTGCTGAGCTCAGTTAGGTTTGTAAGAAAGCCAAATTTCTCATGGATGCATTTATATGCACCTAACCAATGTTGTAGGGCTTAAGAAAATGTGTCAATGATTACCAGAAATACCTCAATCTTGAATTTTTTTCTCCAGGAGAATACTGTTTTGTTGATGCCCCTTTATCAAACTGACGATTTCTTTTTTGTTTGATTGTATTGAAGATTGTTTACACTGTTTTTACCACGGACTTTTCCTTTCATTTGTCTTTATAGGAATAAAATTAAGAATGCTATTTTTAACAAACTCAATGAGAGACTTCCTTTCTAAAATTGTTTCCCAAATTTCAAGTAAAATAGCGACTTCCAGTTGTTCAATTTCCTTTTCAAATCCTTCTTCTTCAAGTCGGCAGTCACGTGGCTGATTTTCATTCGTTGCTAATTCTTCTAGTGCTGCGATATTCTCATGGTATGAGCTATTAACAAACCTTACAGCATAATGTCAGGCTGACCATCTTGTGTCAGAAAAGGCATTGTTAGCATGTATCAATTTCCTATGTTTTTGAAGTACCTGTCAACGATGAGTAGATGCAACAAGTCGGGTATAAAGATTTTGCAGAAGACAAAAAAATCTGACCGCAGTAGGACAACCTGCTGCTCTTTTCCCAACCAAATTAAAGGAATGAGCTGTGCACGTCACATAATGAGCTACAATGCACTTCTCACGAAGAATAGCCTGGTTTTCGTTATACTTCCTACTCATTTGCACCATTGCCGTATGACTGTCCAAGGTATTTTCAGGGATTCGTACAAACATAAGGGCCTGCATCTTTATTATACACTATAATTCATAAAAATTTTTGGGGCCCTTAAATTATTGGGGGATTTGGCCCGTTCAGCACCCCCCCCCCTTTTAATTCGCCATAGCCCCCCCCTATGGGTCCACGCATCTGTGACGATGTGGTACGATGAGGGGGGTGTTTAAGAAATGTGACGTCACATCAAAAACGCGAATCTTTAAATAAAAGTTCCACTTAAATATTTGATTGTTTACCATTAAAATTTATTTAGCTACGTTTTCAATGACTTCACGCGTGTTACGATATTACAGTGCAGACTTACCCTAAATACATATTTAAATGACACCGTAAAAACAAAGTTTTTGACTATAAATCCCTTATATATGAGACATAACTAACAGTATTGATTATTTTCAAACATTTACAGACTGAATATGTCTTAACACAAGTTTGCTTCATAACCCTAGGGGGGGAGAGGTGGGTGGGAGGGGGAGAGGGGAAAAGTCTGGTCACCGATTCGCTTGACCGAGCTCAGAGTGACACGTAAAATGTAAACAAAAGCGCACCGTCGTTTCGTTGGGTCGCCTCAATGCTCAAACTTTCACGTGGCAAAAAAACAATAACAAATCGTGAATTTAAATTACATACCTCATATAAGGATAAACTAAAAATGCATTAATCTAATTACGGTACGTTCGATCGATCTGAAATTTTGATACGATGCATTGCTGGTAAGACGGGTCCGTGTGCCAAATTTCAGTTTGATCGGATCATTGGAAGTGGGTCATTTTTGACTTCTGTTTTTCCGCCCGCCCATGAGACGGCGGTGAAGTTAATATAAGGGATTTAAAAATAATTTGCAACATGCTAATTTTTATTGAGAAAATACGGCTTGGTGGAGGGGTGTCAAAGTTTTGTGACGTCATATCGTAAAAAAAGGGGCGGGGGTCTAAGTTTTTGTGACAAAGTATGACGCTGGGGGAGGGTGGGGTAAAATCGGCAACCTCGCGTGACGTCATTTATGGACGGCCCCTTCAGTCGTGAAGGGGTGACACCATGAGCTACCGCCCCGGGTGACACCAACCCTAGTGACGCCTCTGGGCTGTAGGGCTATTAAATAAAATGTGCAGTATTTATTGGGGCCACAAAGCTTGTTTTAAAACTACGCCCTTCATCTTGTTCGTGGAACACGAATATCTTATTGCTTGTTGGCAATTCTAGGAACTGCTATCGCTCTCCGTGTGACACGAATGACCTCCTCTGTCGCCGACCCGGAGGTCACGAGCTCGACCATTTATTTACTGCAGGACTGCTGTCTACGCGCCATGCTGGCTACAATAACTGGTTCTTGGGAATAAGGGACTCCACCCCCACCCCTGTCTCATTCTTACAGATACACACACACACACATAAAAAACCTGTTGCAACCTGTTGATTATTTAAATGAATATTTGTGTCAGACGACCCAATACAAAAGTGTTATTCGTTCACGTTTTCTTTAAGTGCTATGATTTTAAAGCATGCACAGTTGCTGAGCCCTTTTGTTAACACACTGAATAATATATCATATAGAATGGGACTGCTATAAACTTTTCAGTAACATATGAAATCCACAAACAAATTGTGCAATGAAAACAATAAATTTGAGCTTTATTTTTAAATTAACACGACTTCTGTGTATTTTGTATTCTAACACACTACACCATAATACTTTTATGAAATAATGATAGAGGAGTTTAATATTTAAAACCAAGACAAGAGAAGATTGTTAGGCTAGTTGAACGTCAGTCGTCGTATCTTATCCCCCAAGCTTACAGTATAATGTTCAGTCTCCATGCTACAACCAAAGTCTAAAGACTCAATATAAACTGGCCCAGGTGCAAGAACTAACACATACAAATCCTCGTTCTTCCCGTACGGAATTTGGACGGGGCATCATCATTCAAAGCTCTTATAAAAATGCAAGACTTGACATAAATCATGAATACGCGTAGGATGCAGTAATGTTCTGTATAGAAAGATAAGATAATATAAGATAACAACAACTGTTTTGTTGCTCTTGGTTGTATGTTCATGCCTAGTATTACAGGAGACTATGTTCATGCCTAGTATTACAGGAGACTATGACTTCATACCTAGTATTACAGGAGACTATGTTCATGCCTAGTATTACAGGAGACTATGTTCATGCCTAGTATTACAGGAGACTATGTTCATGCCTAGTATTACAGGAGACTATGTTCATGCCTAGTATTACAGGAGACTATGACTTCATACCTAGCATTACAGGAGACTATGTTCATGCCTAGTATTACAGGAGACTATGTTCATGCCTAGTATTACAGGAGACTATGTTCATGCCTAGTATTACAGGAGACTATGTTCATGCCTAGTATTACAGGAGACTATGTTCATACCTAGTATTACAGGAGACTATGTTCATACCTAGTATTACAGGAGACTATGTTCATACCTAGTATTACAGGAGACTATGTTCATACCTAGTATTACAGGAGACTATGTTCATGCCTAGTATTACAGGAGACTATGTTCATGCCTAGTATTACAGGAGACTATGTTCATGCCTAGTATTACAGGAGACTATGTTCATACCTAGTATTACAGGAGACTATGTTCAGACCTAGTATTACAGGAGACTATGTTCATACCTAGTATTACAGGAGACTATGTTCATGCCTAGTATTACAGGAGACTATGTTCATGCCTAGTATTACAGGAGACTATGTTCATGCCTAGTATTACAGGAGACTATGTTCATGCCTAGTATTACAGGAGACTATGTTCATGCCTAGTATTACAGGAGACTATGTTCATGCCTAGTATTACAGGAGACTATGTTCATGCCTAGTATTACAGGAGACTATGTTCATGCCTAGTATTACAGGAGACTATGTTCATGCCTAGTATTACAGGAGACTATGTTCATGCCTAGTATTACAGGAGACTATGACTTCATACCTAGCATTACAGGAGACTATGACTCCAAAAATCCCATTAGATTTTGTTTAACTCTACTTTTATCAATAATAGATTGTTGAATTTAAATGATTCGTTATATCTAGATATAAATTACATTATCAAAATTAAAACTGGAAAGTTTAGTAGTATTAATTGACGTACAAAGTAAGAGAAATAGAAATTGTTCTTTTTTATTATCATTGGTTGTTTGTTGTTTTTTCTTTCCTTTTTAATATACGTCCCCCTAAAATTTCAATCATTACTGATGTAGCAAAAAATAGAATTTTTTTCATTGTAAATTAATGAGTTAAATTGTGAGCAGTCTGTCCCCTTGGTTTGTTTGATATACATTTTAAAAAGACAAACTACTTATCGGGATTTAAATTTTTTCCACTTGGGTATCTTTTCTAGAGTTCACATAATACAGTATACATGTACACGTGTTTGGTTATCTTAACTCAAGGGACGTTATGACGGGCGATACCTATTATATATTTTATTCTATTACCTCTCTTGGATGTATTATACTTTGTTTTTGCATAAAAATGCCTCAATTTGTAAAAGATTTTCAACCTTCTTTATTCAGGTGTATTACAAGCTCTATCATTTTAGAAGTAAGTAGGCCTACTGAGCTCTTTTTAAAAAAAAATTAAAATGTCCTTATACAAATAATATAATGTACGCTTTATTTTACAACCATAATTATCATTATAATCAAGAAAGAAAAAACAAAATTAGTTTCATCCCTTAGATTTTATGCATTGATATGAATTATTTTGTTTATAGATTTTAGAATTTGTCCTAAAGGAGAGCATCAAGCAGTGGCGTCACTAGGGTGGTGCGGTGGGGCGGGCCGCCCCGGGTGTCACCATCATAAGGTGTGACACCAAAATATAAAATTCTGCATGTTTCCGTTATTTGGTACTGGAAGACTCGGAGGAGTTCTGTGGGGTAAGTCGTGAGGTACCGCCCCGTGTGACACCAACATTAGTGACGCCTCTGGCATCAACACGACTATTTGAAGCTATCCCCTCCCCCCCCCCGCCCCACCACATTGTATCCCCAATTTTTTACTCGTTAGATACTGACAATAAAAATCTATATTAATACTTTGTTTCTTCTGGAAATTAATATAAAGGTTGTAACGTACTTTTAAATTTATGGGATACGATGTGTGTGCACTTCATTCATTCAAAGTTCTATTCAATAAATGTAACCAGAAAATCTTTATACTTGTCAGATGATCTCAAGTCAAAAATAATATCAGCCCACGAGGGTTACTTTCACTGCTCAAACAGAGG
>CALYLW010000764.1:287583-342523 GCA_944989445.1 Ampullaceana balthica | reverse complement strand
TCTCTGTCACTAATCTTGTGATTCACGCATGACAGATTAACGCAGATGTGCATTAGATGAATTTGGTCAGATTAATGCAGATGTCAACAGGGGTGCCTCCCCTCCGGTTTACCCCCCTCCCCCCTCCGGTTTACCCCGGAATTCCGGATTCGTGAAGCTAAATATTTTTATTTTCCGGATTCGCGAGTTTTCGATTTTGCTCTTTCCGGGTGAGCGAGGTTTTTTTATCGCTCTTCCCGGATTTTCCGGATTTGTGAGTTTAGTTTTACAAATTTAGCTTCATGATGATGGATTTAAGTGGTTGGAAAATGAAAATTACAGTGGCCAATGGCACTTCAGTGTTCACAGCTTTAACTGAGTGGCACCCATGGATGTCAACTATTAGGGTAACATATACCTGTTAGTGTCCATAATTATACCAATAACTTCTAAGCAGCCTCGTAATAGGAAATATTGTCAGACCCATTATGTCTAATGGCCGCTCTCTGACCCCAGGTTCTGTCCACACTCAAGTGCAAGGAGTCAGGGGAAGATGACGATTCTGTGGAGGCTGTGGGCTTCTCTTACATGTAAGTGCTACTGTTGGTGTGGGCTTCTCTTACATGTAAGTGCTACTGTTGGTGTGGGCTTCTCTTACATGTAAGTGCTACTGTTGGTGTGGGCTTCTCTTACATGTAAGTGCTACTGTTGGTGTGGGCTTCTCTTACATGTAAGTGCTACTGTTGGTGTGGGCTTCTCTTACATGTAAGTGCTACTGTTGGTGTGGGCTTCTCTTACATGTAAGTGCTACTGTTGGTATGGGCTTCTCTTACATGTAAGTGCTACTGTTGGTATTTGTGTCGCTTACATGTAAGTGCTACTGTTGGTGTGGGCTTCTCTTACATGTAAGTGCTACTGTTGGTGTGGGCTTCTCTTACATGTAAGTGCTACTGTTGGTGTGGGCTTCTCTTACATGTAAGTGCTACTGTTGGTGTGGGCTTCTCTTACATGTAAGTGCTACTGTTGGTATGGGCTTCTCTTACATGTAAGTGCTACTGTTGGTATTTGTGTCGCTTACATGTAAGTGCTACTGTTGGTGTGGGCTTCTCTTACATGTAAGTGCTACTGTTGGTATGGGCTTCTCTTACATGTAAGTGCTACTGTTGGTATTTGTGTCGCTTACATGTAAGTGCTACTGTTGGTGTGGGCTTCTCTTACATGTAAGTGCTACTGTTGGTATGGGCTTCTCTTACATGTAAGTGCTACTGTTGGTATGTGGCTTCTCTTACATGTAAGTGCTACTGTTGGTGTGGGCTTCTCTTACATGTAAGTGCTACTGTTGGTATGGGCTTCTCTTACATGTAAGTGCTACTGTTGGTATGGGCTTCTCTTACATGTAAGTGCTACTGTTGGTATGGGCTTCTCTTACATGTAAGTGCTACTGTTGGTATGTGTGTCTCTTACATGTAAGTGCTACTGTTGGTAATTTTAAAGTATGAGACATGAGGTTTATAAAATGTTTCTTTCAAAATGTCAACTAAAGAATTCAGTTAAATGTGTCTACTTGTTACAGAAATGAATACGCTGTCACTGGTACGCTAAGTGGTGGTCTTGAGATCTGGGATCTGCCCACCAAATCTGTCAGACACAGTTGTGAACACCCGGTAGGTATCTGTTGACACAAGGATAATAACATTAGTGTTTTACAAGGATATTGTTGGACTGTGACATAAACACAAGGATAATAACAACATTTAGTGTTTTAAAGTGTGATGAAGCCTTGAACAGGCATTTAACAAAGGTGAGCTTGAAGCAGAAAGAGACCAATCAGAGCCTTAACCTGAACCATCTCAGGAAACATGGAGAAAAGAACCAGAAGTGGGGGCCGCATGCTGAAGTCTTTACAGCACCATTCACGATGACTGAATTGCAGACGGCGGTCAATAAGTGCAAAGCCGTCAAGTCAAGGACAAAGTAAATAACGAGATGATTAAAAAACCTTAGCACGATAGCAATGTCCTCGCTATTGAAGATCATAAACAGGACGTGGGCCACGAGTGCCCTGCCTGGAGCTTGGCTGAGCGCAAGCATTGTCCCAATTCCCAAAGAGGGGAAACATAAGATCTCCCAAGCAGCTACCGTTCGATCTCCCTGAAAACGTGTTTAGGGAAGGTAGCTGAGAGAATGGTTACCGCCAGACTCTATTGGTACCTGGAGAGTATGATTAGTCTGAATCTCAATCAGACGGGCTTCCAGAAGGGAAAGCAGCCGATTGACCAAGTGCTCCGTCTTCTGCAGTCCATAACAGACGGGCTCCAGAAACAAATGCATTCTGGGGCAGTGTTCTTTGACCTCCAACAGGCTTTACGATAAGGTCTGGAGGTCCGGTCTGTTGTTGAAATTACAAGCCTTAGGCGTAACTGCAAACATGTACAGGTGGATCCAAGGTTTTCTTTTAAACTGGATGATCGCAACATATGGCAGTGAAAACTCTTGGAAGAGGACGTTGCAACAGAAACTACCCCAAGGGTCAGCCCTCAGTTGCACAATCCTCCTGGCTTACATCAATGACCTCCCTGGTAAATTGGGTACCTGTGTGGCTATGTATGCTGACGATTTGGTCATCTGGAGCACCAGTAAGAACGCCAAACTACTGCAGAAGCTAATACAGCAAGACCTTTTGGCTATTAGTAGGTACATGCAGAGGTGGCAAATGGAAATTAACACAGAGAAGACGGTCTATTCCCTCTTCACTATTGGCCAAACCATTTTCAAGCAGGAGATAACCCTCAATATAAACAATGTAGCACTCAAATGGGACAAGCAACCAGTCTAGCTGGGAGTCAAACTGGATCAAAAGGTACAAATGCACAATTTCATACAAGACCTGCACTCACAGGCAACCACCAACCTCAGCCTGGTGAAAAACCATGGGGTGCTGGAGCAAGCACGCTCAGAGCTCTTATTCTGGGCAGTGCAAGGTCGGTAAAGGAATACAGTATGCCCGCCCAAAGTCTTTGCCAGCAAAACGGCATTGGAAAACTGGGTCGCATCCAGAACCAGGCTTAACGATTTATCTGTGGCGCTTACAGAACTACACACACAGCTGCTGTGGAAGTCATCGCTAACGTAGAACCACTAGAAATACGTAGGGACAAGGCAATTATAACCACTGCAAAGAGGTATCGCCGTTAGACATCAGAGAACCCTGCTACCAATTGTAGAATAACTGGGACGGACGGGGGCTGTTGAAGCGGTCCTCTTTTATGCATCAAATAACAGAACTCGTTAAGGCCGTCAAACCCCCACAAAATAGAAGGTAAACTATATATTTAAACTGCCCTATGCGGAGGCTACCCATCCCAAAATACGTTTGTCTTTGACTGACGCGGCAGTGACGAAACGCAGCCCTGAATATATACAGAAAGTTGCTGCCCTTGAGACAATTGAGGATTTCGTGGGAACCCAAGGGAAATTGTTCGCGGATGGATCTGCCAACTAGAGAGAAGGAACTGCTGGATATCCTATACCCATAGGCTGGCCACCCAACAAGGCAATTTCCGGACCCTGTGTGCACCAAACTCTGCAAGGGTCGGACCTAGTAGGTTTTGACACGATATTGTTTTGTGACTCGAGGTCAGCTTCGGGGTCCTGAAAAGTGAGAAGCGAAGCACTCATTTTTGGTTGACGATATCTTAGATGACGTGTATAAGCTTGAAAGACTCAGGGGTACGGGTAAGGTAACAGTGCAGTGGATCCCGAGCCACATGAATGTTGACGACAATGAAAAAGCAGACTCCCTGGCAAAACCGGGAGCGGCCCAGCTCCAACCAGACGACCCAGTCACTTACCACCAGGCAAAGACCTGGCTAATGGACCACTTCAGGAACAAGTGGTACCAGGAGTGGGCTGACAATACGTCTGCCAGGTGTGTTTTCGCTAACATGCCTTGGCCAAGTCGATCAGACCAGTGGTGTAGTTTGAGTTGCAATGTTATATAGCACTGCTCAGTAGATGAAGCAGGTTGCCGTGAAGACAATGTTATATGGCACTGCTCAGTAGATGAAGCAGGTTGCCGTGAAGACAATGTTATATGGCACTGCTCAGTAGATGAAGCAGGTTGACCCGGTATTAGCCAAGGCCTTAAGAGACTAAAAGAATATGTAGAAGAAGAAGTGTTTTACAGGCATATATTTGTACTGGGATATAAACACAAGGATCATAACAACATTTAGTGTTTTACAGGCATATATTTGTACTGGGATATAAACACAAGGATTATAACAACATTTAGTGTTTTACAGGCATACAGTAGACATAAGCACAAGAATGTTGACATTTTATTTCAAGCACGTCATTGTAATATATCAAAACAAGCAGAACAGAAATCTAAAGAAACTATTACTTCCACTAGACGCCCCGCGGCGTAGCATATGCCGCAGACTTGCTCATGGAGAGAAATCAAAACAACGCGAGTGAACGTCGGTTGGGGGGGGGACTGCCGACTCATTGTTGGTTTCGAGACATTCGCACTTTGGTTATCTACCTGCCCACCACCCTTTACCACATTAGCTTGCCAACCATATACTGTGATTGGCCGACCCTAGCGAGGGTCAGCCATGTTGGCAATAAAGGGGTAAAAGAACGGGCACAAACAGATATTTTTAAAAATTAAAAAAAACTATATTTTTGCTGGGGCTTGAACCCAGGACCTTCCCCGTATAAGGCGGACGTGATAGCCAGTACACTACGAATCTCACGTTATTCTTTGAAGGAACAATGCAAGTGAACGCAAGGACCATTGTTGGTCTCGAGACACTAGTCGACCCAAACGAGGGTCATTCGTCATGCTCGTTTGCACATACTCGCTTTGGTGAAGGGGGCGGGAGGCGGTTTAGAGAGTTGGCGTGTGTGCGTGGTGTTCCGCATGGCTGGGCGACTTAGAGAATTATATATATAGATTATTGCACTGATTTTAAATTTGGAGAAACTACAGTATAAAAAAATTGTGTACGTTTTAAAAATTTAAATTTTATTCCACAGTATGGGATAGTGAAAGTGCTGTGGTCAAAGTCTAGTCCAACTTTTTACACTTCCTGCCTGGATGGGAATATACGTCAGTTTGACTCTCGAAGTGGTCAAGTGGTCAGAACATGGCAAGGTCACAGAGCTGCCATTTTAGATTTTGATTTAGCCGGGTAAGTTTTAGAGGATTTTAATCTGACTTACAAATTTGGTTTAAATTTATTTGTCCTTGATTGCCCTGGGTATTTATTTGTCCTTGATTGCCCTGGGTATTTATTTGTCCTTGATTGCCCTGGGTATTTATTTGACCTTGATTGCCCTGGGTATTTATTTCTCCTTGATTGCCCTGGGTATTTATTTCTCCTTGATTGCCCTGGGTATTTATTTCTCCTTGATTGCCCTGGGTATTTATCTAGAGTTATCTTCTCTTTCTTGAAATTGTTTTCAATGTGATGGAGGATTTAAATAATTTAACTGTTACCATTGTTGTGTTCTGTTGCCATGAATAATGTCATCCTATAGGACCAAGATCTTTGGTCAAGTGTATGACATACAATATTTAAATAATTTAACTGTTGCCATTGTTGTGTTCTGTTGCCATGAATAATGTCATCCTATAGGACCAAGTTCTTTGGTTAAGTGTATGACATACAATATTTAAATTAGAAAATTTAATAACTTTGGCTTTCATTCAACAGTTGGTCAACATATTTATTATTAGAAAAAATTGAAATTCATGTTTGTGTTTCTTTTCCCCACTCAACTCTTGTGTTTATTTTCCCCTACTCAACTCTTGTGTTTATTTTCCCCAGGAATGAATCTATTCTCATCACAGCATCTGATGACACGACAGCCAAGGTTTTTAATTTACAGAGATAACACAGGACTTTACAAAGATAACACAGGACATTACAGAGATAACACAGGACATTACAGAGATAACACAGGACATTACAGAGATAACACAGGACATTACAGAGATAACACAGGACATTACAAAGATAACACAGGACATTACAGAGATAACACAGGACATTACAGAGATAACACAGGACATTACAGAGATAACACAGGACATTACAGAGGTAACACCGGACATTACAGAGATAACACAGGACATTACAGAGATAACACAGGACATTACAGAGGTAACACCGGACATTACAGAGATAACACAGGACATTACAGAGATAACACAGGACATTACAGAGATAACACAAGACCTACAGAGATAACACAGGACATTACAGAGATAACACAAGACATTACAGAGATAACACAAGACATTACAGAGATAACACAAGACATTACAGAGATAACACAAGACATTACAGAGATAACACCGGACATTACAGAGATAACACCGAACATTACAGAGATAACACAAGACCTTACAGAGATAACACCGGACATTACAGAGATAACACAAGACCTTACAGAGATAACACCGGACATTACAGAGATAACACAAGACATTACAGAGATAACACAAGACCTTACAGAGATAACACAGGACATTACAGAGATAACACAGGACATTACAGCGATAACACAGGACTTTTTTACAGAGATAACACAGGACTTTACAGAGATAACACAGGACATTACAGAGATAACACAGGACTTTTTTACAGAGATAACACAGTTACAGAGATAACACAGGACTTTACAGAGATAACACAGGACTTTACAGAGATAACACAGGACATTACAGAGATAACACAGGACTTTTTTATAGAGATAACACAGGACTTCTTTACATAGATAACACAGGACTTTACAGAGATAACACAGGACTTTACAGAGATAACACAGGACTTTACAGAGATAACACGGACTTTGTCATGAAAAATATTGAATAAAAATTAATTTGAAATGAAACTAGTTTTATTTGCTTCATTTAAAGTGTGAGAATGGAGATATTGACTGAAACGTGTCTGTCTGTGGGTAGATTTGGCCCAGGGTGTTAGAGCAGCTTGTTTGTAGTTACACAAAAAATTGACTTATTTATTGTACTGGGCCTGTTATCGACTTGTTACACAAAGGATTGACTTTATTGTACTGGGCCAATCGAGAGAGTACAATTTTCTGTACAACATGAAACTTGAATCAAACCATTATGTTGTGAAACTTGAATTATCTCATGGCGCAGTAAATAAGTTCTTGTTTTTATTGATGTTCTAGGACCAACAAAACCATGTGCTGTAAACAGGTTCGAGAAATAAAATTTAAAGCATTTGTTAGTTAACACAGGGCCGGATTTAGACTTGATGACGTCTTACTTCAGGGGCGGTTTAAGACTGCACGGAGCCCAGTCCAGCCAGCGTCCATTTAAATAAAATGGTAGCTAGCAGCTAATATGAGACAGTAATATGTAAGGCAGGGTGCAATAAGACAAGAAATTAAATAGAATTCATTTTAATTAATATAAAGTTATATGAATCCAAAATTCAATAAAATATTATTATTATTTATTTGAAATTTCGTTTGCGAACTTTTCTCATGGCGAAATTATCAATCAAGTCAGTAAAGCTAAGTGTGCTTACAAGTCCCTCTTCAATGCTTATTAGAGCGAGCAGACTCAGTCTTTGTTTTTCCCATGCAACTTCTAATTTAATTTTTTATTTTTTCAACTTTGAAACTGATCTCTCTCCGCTGCAGTTTGATGCTAATGTTATCATTGAGAGATAGATGCCAAATCCGATGTTTACATTTGGAAAGGACTGTGTATCATTGACAGATAGATGCCAAGTGCGATGCTTACATTTGGAAAGGACTGTGTATAATTTTGGCCAATCCTCCGAATCCCGGTGCCAAATTATATTTTGTGTTTTTGTTATCACACGGAAACGTCTCATTCATAAGCAATGACGTCATAATTGGCGACATTTTGTTAATTAGTACATATTTCAGCTTATTGTCATGAATTTCACAAACACTGGAACGCATCTTATCTTATATTATCTGTTACAGACCTCCTTCTATACATACGTTAATTGCGTCCTACGCTTATCTATGGTTTGTGTCTAGTCCTGCATTCTTATTAGAGTTTAAAATTTTGATAAACGCATGATCTCTAATCATGTGTTGCCAGGGACAACAGTCGTCACAGACATCTCTTATCATGTGTTGCCAGGGACAACAGTCGTCACAGACATCTCTTATCATGTGTTGCCAGGGACAACAGTCGTCACAGACATCTCTAATCATGTGTTGCCAGGGACAACAGTCGTCACAGACGCTTGGCTTGGCTATCATGTCGCTCAGATAAACAACGAGGTGTATGATCACGCAGTTGTGCACGCTTAAATGGGTTCGTCCACCGGGCTGCGTCCCGGTACCGGTCCGTGGCCCAGTACCGGTCTGTAGTGCAAATGGTACCGGGCCGCCAAGAAACATTAACTTATTTTTCTTGTTTCAACTGATCTGTATTTTTTCTCGGGATTGTACGACTTTCCAAATATAATTCCTTGGAGTAATTTGAAAAAAAAATGTACAAAATAAAAACTGAAACACGACAGATAGTTTGTGAGAATCATGTTTTGTGGCTAACCGTATTGCTAAGGCTAAAAAGCCAATCAATTTCGATGAAAACTTAATCTTGCCCACCACTGAAGAAATTTGCTGTGAACTTTTAGGAAAGGATGTTATCTAAAAGATCACACGTGTTTCTTTTTCGGCTAGCACTGTGACTTGAAGCATTGTGAAAATAGCTGAAGAAATTGAGGTACAATTGAGGATTGGTGTATCAATATGGTACGCACTCTACAGATATATCTGCGATATATAACAGAATGATGTGCATGATGATTCATGTGCACTATCTTTGCCAACCAACATCACAGAAGCATAAACTATGCAATTCACTGGATGGTTATTAAGCAAGACCACTAAAATGGTCTTTTTCTTTCGACACATGCACATACAGTACTGCTATGACACCACATGCACATACAGTACTGCTATGACACCACATGCACATACCGTACTGCTATGACACCACATGCACATACCGTACTGCTATGACACCACATGCACATACAGTACTGCTATGACATCACATGCACATACAGTACTGCTATGACACCACATGCACATACAGTACTGCTATGACATCACATGCACATACCGTACTGCTATGACACCACATGCACATACAGTACTGCTATGACATCACATGCACATACAGTACTGCTATGACACCACATGCACTTACAGTACTGCTATGACACCACATGCACATACAGTACTGCTATGACACCACATGCACATACAGTACTGCTATGACACCACATGCACATACAGTACTGCTATGACACCACATGCACATACAGTACTGCTATGACACCACATGCACATACAGTACTGCTATGACACCACATGACAGATTTATTTAACTATTAGAACTATTGCACCTGAGAGTGAATCTAAGCATTGTATCTCTCACATGAGAATGTTGGCAAGCCGAAAAATGTCACCGGTATTTAAGCGTGTGATCGATAGCGTTAAACTTATTAACTGATCGATGTCGTTAAATTTATCAACTGATCGATTTCGTTAAACTTATCAACTAATCGATTTCGTTAAACTTATCAACTGATCGATGTCGTTAAACTTATCAACTGATCGATGTCGTTAAACTTATCAACTGATCGATGTCGTTAAACGTATCAACTGATCGATTTCGTTAAACTTATCAACTGATCGATTTCGTTAAACTCATCAACCCCATCAAAGCACACGCCTTTAACTCGCGCCACTAAAGACCAACGAATTGGTAAGGAATGGATTGGTGAGTTATTTGATAACAAACCAGGCGAATCTAGTATGTCTGTGCAAGAAAATCGAACCACTGGAGATTGCACATGACGGAAGTCTTAAAACTTCGAGACAACTTTCTGCTGTTCTGATTTAAAGTCATGGAGAGATATCTAGAGATTGCCATCATGACGTTTAAATCTCTACCGCCATTTCCGACATCCTATCCGTTTGAAGACATGTTTTGTGCAGTGACAGCAATCAAAACAACAAACAAAAACAAAAATAAATAAACTGAAAGCAACACACTTAGGTTGTCATTACTGTCATTGTCTGCCATGACCACCAGATGGAACGGTTTCGTTGCAGAACAAGCTCAAGGTTTTTATTGATTTAGGAAAGTGGTGTAAAATGTTCAAGCGCTTATATTCATTTTAATGTGTAACTGCTTTTACTTTGAAGGCATGTAAAAATACCATTAAATGTAATTTATTAATTCAAAACATTGAAAAGGTTTTTAAAAATCAACTTCCACCCCCCCCCAACTCAGTGGGCCACGGTAAAATGTTCAAACGGTGACCGGTCGGCGGCGATAAAAAGGTTGGGGACCACTGCCTTACAGCATCATGTCGGGCTGACGATCTTGTGTCAGACAAGGCTTTGTTAACAGGTAACACTCTCAGGTGTCTTTGAAGTACCTGCCAACGATGAGTAGATGCAACAAGCCAACTAGAAAGATTTTGCAGAAGGCCAAAAAAAAACTGATAGCAGCAAGACAACCTTCTGCTGCACTTTTCCCAAATAAATTAAGGAATTGAGCTGTGCACGGCACATAATGAGCAGCACTGCACTTCTCACGAAAGATAGCCTGGACTCCGTTATACTAGCCACTCATATTTGTTGTACTAGCCACTCATATTTGTTGTACTAGCCACTCATATTTGTTGTACTAGCCACTCATATTTATTGTACTAGCCACTCATATTTGCTATACTAGCCCCTTGACCGTGACATTTGACAAATTTATACATGTTAATATATAATTCTCCAACTTTCCCTAAATATGTAAGGCTGAAAGTTGCAAAACTAATTTTTTTTTAATTTTACTGCGATGTGTTCTTTGCCCATGTGTTGTGTGGTCTTATAAAACTATCAATAGCTCCAGAAAGTTGCCTTCAATGTTTAGAATTCTATTGATTTATTTTACCCCTGTGAAAAAGGAAGTTAAATACCAGCCCAGGCCCACATACAGCCAGACACCCCCCCCCCTTTTTTTTTCTTCACCCCCAACCTACTCAGGTCAACAGAACAAAAAGCTCACGTGATCAGAACTTCAAATAAATCTCCAGGCAGTCTGACAAAGTAGGTAGCTGTCAGCAGGTACAAGAAAGCCCAGACCGAGCTGGCAAAGTTTTTTTGTACCTATGATATGAGGTAAGTCAAATTGTTTTGTACGTATGATATAAGGTAAGTCAAATTGTTGTGTACGTATGATATAAGGTAAGTCAAATTGTTGTGTACGTATGATATAAGGTAAGTCAAATTGTTGTGTACGTATGATATAAGGTAAGTCAAATTGTTGTGTACGTATGATATAAGGTAAGTCAAATTGTTGTGTACGCATGATATAAGGTAAGTCAAATTGTTGTGTACGCATGATATAAGGTAAGTCAAATTGTTGTGTACGTATGATATAAGGTAAGTCAAATTGTTGTGTACGTATGATATAAGGTAAGTCAAATTGTTATGTACGTATGATATAAGGTAAGTCAAATTGTTGTGTACGTATGATATAAGGTAAGTCAAATTGTTTTGTACGTATGATATTAGGTAAGTGAAATTGTTTTCCAGTACAAACTTCCTTGAATTTTTCTGTTACTGTTTTAACGGTCAGTTGAAATATATTTAAACTATTCCCACACAATGTATTAAAAAAGAGACAACTTTATCAATGAATTAAAACAAAAAATCAAATTAAAGCAACCTGAGTAAATATTGTTTCATTATCCTAGTGAGAACATCAGAGGACAAATAACTTCAATGGTCATTAATGACATGTGTTTTAAATTTATTGTGTTGTGCATCTCTTCACAAGAAATCTCCTTTGCTGACTGTATGTTTCTCTCAAAGCTTTGCTAACATTTAAATGAGATTCTGTAGCTATGGTAACACGGGCTTGGTGGCCCATACCTTGTTTTCTTGCGTACCCTCAATTCAAAAATTTCTCCAACTGCAGAAGTATGAGCCCCTTGCAATCATTGTTAGCAGTTAAACATTTGTCGCGATCTATCAATTTGGGTTTCTCAAATACCCGAGGTTTAATACAGCCATCATAACTATCCGAGGTTTAATACAGCCATCAGAACTATCCGAGGTTTAATACAGCCATCAGAACTATCCGAGGTTTAATACAGCCATCAGAGCTATCCGATGTTTAATACAGCCATCATAACTATCCGAGGTTTAATACAGCCATCAGAACTATCCGAGGTTTAATACAGCCATCAGAACTATCCGAGGTTTAATACAGCCATCAGAGCTATCCGAGGTTTAATACAGCCATCATAACTATCCGAGGTTTAATACAGCCATCAGAACTATCCGAGGTTTAATACAGCCATCAGAGCTATCCGAGGTTTAGTACAGCCATCAGAACTATCCGAGGTTTAATACAGCCATCAGAACTATCCGAGGTTTAATACAGCCATCAGAACTATCCGAGGTTTAATACACGCCATCAGAACTATCCGAGGTTTAATACAGCCATCAGAACTATCCGAGGTTTAATACAGCCATCAGACTTATCCGAGGTTTAGTACAGCCATCAGAACTATCCGAGGTTTAATACAGCCATCAGAGCTATCCGAGGTTAAATACAGCCATCAGAGCTATCCGAGGTTTAATACAGCCATCAGAGCTATCCGAGGTTTAATACAGCCATCAGAGCTATCCGAGGTTTAATACAGCCATCAGAACTATCCGAGGTTTAATACAGCCATCAGAACTATCCGAGGTTTAATACAGCGATCAGAACTATCCGAGGTTTAATACAGCCATCAGAACTATCCGAGGTTTAATACACGCCATCAGAACTATCCGAGGTTTAATACAGCCATCAAAACTATCCGAGGTTTAATACAGCCATCAGACTTATCCGAGGTTTAGTACAGCCATCAGAACTATCCGAGGTTTAATACAGCCATCAGAGCTATCCGAGGTTTAATACAGCCATCAGAGCTATCCGAGGTTTAATACAGCCATCAGAGCTATCCGAGGTTTAATACAGCCATCAGAGCTATCCGAGGTTTAATACAGCCATCAGAACTATCCGAGGTTTAATACAGCCATCAGAACTATCCGAGGTTTAATACAGCCATCAGAACTATCCGAGGTTTAATACAGCCATCAGAACTATCCGAGGTTTAATACAGCCATCAGAACTATCCGAGGTTTAATACAGCCATCAGAACTATCCGAGGTTTAATACAGCCATCAGAACTATCCGAGGTTTAATACAGCCATCAGAACTATCCGAGGTTTAATACAGCCATCAGAACTATCCGAGGTTTAATACAGCCATCAGAACTATCCGAGGTTTAATACAGCCATCAGAACTATCCGAGGTTTAATACCGCCATCAGAACTATCCGAGGTTTAATACAGCCATCAGAACTATCCGAGGTTTAATACAGCCATCAGAGCTATCCGAGGTTTAATACAGCCATCAGAACTATCCGAGGTTTAATACAGCCATAAGAACTATCCGAGGTTTAATACCGCCATCAGTACTATCCGAGGTTTAATACAGCCATCAGAACTATCCGAGGTTTAATACAGCCATCAGAACTATCCGAGGTTTAATACAGCCATCAGAACTATCCGAGGTTTAATACCGCCATCAGAACTATCCGAGGTTTAATACAGCCATCAGAACTATCCGAGGTTTAATACAGCCATCAGAGCTATCCGAGGTTTAATACAGCCATCAGAACTATCCGAGGTTTAATACAGCCATCAGAACTATCCGAGGTTTAATACCGCCATCAGAACTATCCGAGGTTTAATACAGCCATCAGAACTATCAGAGGTTTAATACAGCCATCAGAACTATCCGAGGTTTAATACAGCCATCAGAACTATCCGAGGTTTAATACAGCCATCAGAGCTATCCGAGGTTTAATACAGCCATCAGAACTATCCGAGGTTTAATACAGCCATCAGAACTATCCGAGGTTTAATACAGCCATCAGAACTATCCGAGGTTTAATACAGCCATCAGAACTATCCGAGGTTTAATACAGCCATCAGAACTATCCGAGGTTTAATACAGCCATCAGAACTATCCGAGGTATAATACAGCCATCAGAACTATCCGAGGTTTAATACAGCCATCATAACTATCCGAGGTACAATTTAACTCTAATAACGTCTTTTAAGGAGCTGTAACTCTGACAGTACCTTGCGTTATAAACAAAAGTACTGGAATAGTTAGCGTTAAGACAAAAGTGATATACCATAGGTTACCGCTGAGACCAAAGGGATATACCATAGGTTACCGCTAAGACCAAAGTGATATACCATAGGTTACGGCTAAGACCAAAGTGATATACTATGGGTTACCGCTGAGACCAAAGGGATATACCATAGGTTACCGCTAAGACCAAAGTGATATACCATAGGTTACGGCTAAGACCAAAGTGATATACTATGGGTTACCGCTGAGACCAAAGTGATATACCATAGGTTACGGCTAAGACCAAAGTGATATACCATAGGTTACGGCTAAGACCAAAGTGATATACTATGGGTTACCGCTGAGACCAAAGGGATACACGGTAGGCCAAGCGTCTGTCCGTGATGCTCAGAAACTTTCTATTTTTAAATGAAAGCTAGACTTACAATAACAACGAGAAATTATAACTATAGATTTTTTAATCCTTTATATTAACTCGTGGTGTCTGCTTGCTTGCTTGCTTGAGTGCCGAAAACACATTTTGGATCGATTTTAACCCACTTCGTCGTAAGCTAGCTAGCTGAAATTTTGCAGGCAGTTTCGTACCGATGATAAAAAAAATATGATGTATGAAAATTTCAGATCGATCGCATGTACTGTATTACATTATTGAAATTTTAGTTTATTTTATTTATCTATATTATGTATCATATTATTTTTGAGATAGAGTGTCGCAGTGCGTATTATATTGAACAACCTTTCTGTCGCGCAAAAAGGTGCGTATTTTATTGACAACACTTTTTATAAACGTATTCCTGATCAGTGCGCATTATATTAAACATGTTATACGACACATAACTACCATTTTGTATTTTTTGATGGTCTTGCGCTGCGTATTATAATAAACACTAGCGTATCACCCGTAAAAATTGACGGAAGTTTTCAAAATAAATACACATCAGATTTTTTAAAAAATTACGTAATACAGAACATTCATTTATTTTTATTTGATTCATTTATTATCATATTGAACTATTTTATGCGGAACGTTCGAAAAGAGTTATATTTGGTGCAGTAATTTTTGATGCGCACTATTGAGCAAATCAGCATTACATCCAAGAAGCATTACATCCATTACGGGAAATACGTATGTTGATGATGATTCTTTTAGTTATGTCACGTTCATAAAGGATTTATAGTCAAAAACTTGTTTTTTTACGTGTTTTTAAATTATTTTTTAAATCGAATCCTTTCGAAGCTGATAGAAGTTTTGAAGTTTTAATATAAATATACACACATTTTTTTATTTATTTATTTTTTTTTAATTTTTTTTTACAAACGTTTAACAAGCTTATTGAAATTGTATTCTTTTGGGCCCCAAACTTAAAATTCGATTTAAGTTTTAACCCGGCCGAGCGATTCAATTGCACAAATTTAATATTTCCCAAACGTCAACAGAAGATTGCACGGCGTAGAAAGGAACCATAACTCCAAAAGAGACTCTAAGTTTACTTCATAGACGAACTTCCTTGTTTAGGTACAGAGGTAACCTTGAGGAAGTAAAGTCACGGTTGAATGAACTCAAAAGGCCGTCCTCAATGCCATGGTGCTGTGATTTTTGTATTTCACTGTTTGCAGTAGAGAGAAGGAAGAAGGAGTTAGTTATTTTATTATGTCAGCTGTTTGCTTTTTAAAGTTATATCTTCCATGTTTCACTACTTTTAAACTAAAAATAGCGCACTAGCTGACATTGCTCACTAGTCTCCCCTGCCTTTGTGACGTAAACATAATGTTCAAACTGCTGCTGCAATGTCAGCAATGTTTCTTATGTAGCAGTAACCATTGCCTATTGCATGAAAATATTACTAACTTAACAATAACCATTGCCTTGTGTGTGCAAAATGTTTGTTTTAAAAAACAGTAAATTGTGTAACTGTGGAACTTTATGTTTCACAAGGCCAGCGGCAAAGAGTTTACTATGCGCATGAGCACACGACCTCAGTACCAGCTAATTGTTGACCGAAGACTAGTCTTCTGGGGGCTTCAAAATCGTCAACCATGTTTTTGAATTTAATGGCATGTAATAGCTTATTTGAACCGTCAACCATGTTCTTGAAAGTTATTGAATCGGTTAGGTAGAAAATTAGTGAATTATAGAAATTTCTTAATTTTATTGAGGTAACCAGGGCCCAACTGGGGCTGTAGTGCTACTGATGATGATGTTCCTAGCGGGCCAGGGCCCAACTGGGGCTGTAGTGCTACTGATGATGATGTTCCTAGCGGGCCAGGGCCCAACTGGGGCTGTAGTGCAACTGATGATGATGTTCCTAGCGGGCCAGGGCCCAACTGGGGCTGTAGTGCAACTGATGATGATGTTCCTAGCGGGCCAGGGCCCAACTGGGGCTGTAGTGCAACTGATGATGATGTTCCTAGCGGGCCAGGGCCCAACTGGGGCTGTAGTGCTACTGATGATGATGTTCCTAGCGGGCCAGGGCCCAACTGGGGCTGTAGTGCTACTGATGATGATGTTCCTAGCGGGCCAGGGCCCAACTGGGGCTGTAGTGCTACTGATGATGATGTTCCTAGCGGGCCAGGGCCCAACTGGGGCTGTAGTGCAACTGATGATGATGTTCCTAGCGGGCCAGGGCCCAACTGGGGCTGTAGTGCAACTGATGATGATGTTCCTAGCGGGCCAGGGCCCAACTGGGGCTGTAGTGCAACTGATGATGATGTTCCTAGCGGGCCAGGGCCCAACTGGGGCTGTAGTGCAACTGATGATGATGTTCCTAGCGGGCCAGGGCCCAACTGGGGCTGTAGTGCAACTGATGATGATGTTCCTAGCGGGCCAGGGCCCAACTGGGGCTTTAGTGCAACTGATGATGATGTTCCTAGCGGGCCAGGGCCCAACTGGGGCTGTAGTGCAACTGATGATGATGTTCCTAGCGGGCCAGGGCCCATCTGGGGCTGTAGTGCAACTGATGATGATGTTCCTAGCGGGCCAGGGCCCAACTGAGGCTGTAGTGCAACTGATGATGAGGTTCCTAGCGGGCCAGGGCCCAACTGAGGCTGTAGTGCAACTGATGATGATGTTCCTAGCGGGCCAGGGCCCAACTGAGGCTGTAGTGCAACTGATGATGATGTTCATTTTATGAATTTTCGCAAAAGCACACCCACAACGAGCCCCCACTGGTAAATAATATATGTGATTTGTAAACATTGTCAAGGATAAGCCAATGGACTCAGTTCATAGCATGAACTAAACCATAGCAAAAGTCGTAAACAAGTTCAGTGTATTATATAAATGTGAGGAAAGGAATAAATGAAGAAATATTCAGCCTACATTGACGCGTACAATAAAATATATTCTGTAAGTGCAATAAGTCAATTTACCTCATTAGATGATTCAAGTAGTTTTTTTTATCTGTTGTAAGTTGGAACGAACATCTTATCATGTAAATGTCTGGTCTCCATATTGGTATCTCTCCTTAGCTGTCTATAAACCAGATATGAAACAGATCTGATAAACCTGATGGCTGTCCTGTCACATATTACCCGTGATTGTGACAGTCCTTAAACATATTAAGTGTGATTGTGGTAGTCCTGACATATTTTACTGGTGATTGTGGTAGTCCTGACATATTTTAATGGTGATTGTGGTAGTCCTGATACATAAGACCCGTGATTGTGATAGGCCTGACACATATTACCGATGATTGAGGAGCTGTAAAATTTCTTCTGCTTGAACAAGAATGCTGTTTTAATAAACGGCTGTTTGAACGAATGGAAAAGGGGGGGGGACTAGGTGTTAGGGTTAAGGCTAGAGGTGGCTATATAATAGTTGGAGAATTGGTGTTAGAGTAAAAGATGTGACGTCTGTGCGCCGTCTGTGTCGTGTAACGTCTGTTTCGTGTGACGCCTGTGTTGTATGACGTCTGTGTTGTATGACGTCTGTGTTGTATGACGTCTGTGTTGTATGACGCCTGTTTTGTATGACGTCTGTGTTGTATGACGTCTGTGTTGTATGACGCCTGTATTGTATGACGTCTGTGTTGTATGACGCCTGTGTTGTATGACGTCTGTGTTGTATGACGTCTGTGTTGTATGACGCCTGTATTGTATGACGTCTGTGTTGTATGACGCATGTATTGTATGACGTCTGTGTTGTATGACGCCTGTTTTGTGTGACGTCTGTATTGTATGACGTCTTTGTTGTATGACGTCTGTGTTGTATGACGCCTGTGTTGTATGACGCGTTTTTCGTATGACGCCGGGGTTGTATGACGCCTGTGTTGTATGACGTCTGTGTGGTATGACGTCTGTGTAGATTGACTGTAACGTGATGACCTATGTGTTGTATGACGTCTGTTTTGTATGACGTCTGTGTGGTAAGACGCCTGTATTGTATGACGTCTGTGTTGTATGACGTCTGTTTGGTATGACGTCTTTGTTGTAGGACGACTGTGTAGATTGACTGTAACGTGATGACGTCTTTATGGTATGACGCCTGTGTTGTATGACGTATGTGTGGTATGTAGCCTGTGTTGTATGTATTCTGTGTTGTATGACATGTGTGTGGTATGATGCCTGTGTTGTATGACATCTGTGTGGTATGACGTCAGTGTAGATTGACTGTAACGTGATGACACACATGGGAGCAGAAATCTACACGGAACCTCCTCGCAGCTCTGTGGAAACACAGGGCGGGTGCTCCCGGGAACTCTGGCCGGCAACTGTTCCCTGAATGGGAACCGGGGAAGTGGCCGGTCAGTGCTAATCCGTGTAGTAATCATTGTGGTATTATCTCCCATTTCGGGGATTGCCCCTGATTCACAAGAACATTCTAGAAAATGACAACACAAAGCTGATTCTAAAAAAAAATAATTATGGAATACCAGCACAGGATTCAGTCACAGAATTTTCCAGAAACTATGACGTCACTTATGGAGGCCAAAGAAAGAAAAGAAGCAAGTCAAGAGCGATGAACCTGATCTTTTACCCTTCGAGATCTTCAAGGCTGTAGATCCAATTTTTAAAAAATGCGGGGAAAATGAGAGAGAAAATAAAAAATAAAAATCTTTACAACTTACGAACGTATTTTGAATGATCAATCCGACTTTCTGTAATTACGATGACATTCTGAATAAAGATATTTATTACGATGACATTCTGAATAAAGATATTTCTGAAGACTGCAGTGTGAAATGTTCTCTTGTCATGTGTATATTTGCTCGCATCATGAGAATAAATTCTTTACAATACAAACGAAGTTTTGTCTTATGATGGGGTGTGACAGTGTGTATATGTGTGTGTATATGTGTGTGCATGTGGGTGTTCGTATAAGAGACCAAGCAACAAGGTAATGATTCAAACATACATTATAACTATAATTTCTATTTAAAGCAAATTCTCATTGTTATGACCATGTTCCAACAGATGAACCAACGGTCGTCAATTTTACAGCCAATGGTGGTGGATCCATCGAAGTAGATCACAACACAGTTGTGACGCTTTACTGCGAGGTCCAATCAAATGTCCCCGCCAGGGCGCGCCTGACCTCAGGAACTGGTCTGGGCAGGGTCAGAGAATGGGTCTCATCCAACGAAAGCATCACTCAGACACTCAGCAACTTGACCTGCGAGGACTCGGGGAGGTTCTTTTGTAGTGGAATGAACGGCTATGAGAAAAACGACTCCAAGACGTGGACATATCTGGATATCAACTTTAAATGTAAGTCAACCTTGAATGTAGGTCAACATTTAATGTAGGTCAGCGTTAAATGTAGGTCAGCGCTAAAAGAAGGTCAAAATGTATACACCACACTTGGCCAACATGTGGACAGTAGCTATGACCAATTCAGTTATGGATTGGTAGTAATGTCACTCTCTCTTTTGAACTCTTTGTCTTTCTTCTTCAGTAAGTTAATGTGTGTCCTAGATTATATTTTGTATGATTGACTCATTGAAAGCACCACTCGTCCTAATCAGGTGCTCTAAAGCCCAGGGACCCCGCTGTGGTCAGTCGCCTCAACACCATCCAAGTATCTCCGCAGAGGGACACCGTGTTTACCCTAGAGTTCTACGGCTACCCAGTGCCCACAAACTTCAGCCTCAAGATTGAGACGGGGCGGGGCCAGAAAGACGATGTGGACGGGAAACGCTACAGCATCACCTACATACCTCTGGTGCCTCCTGTCGGCCTCCTCAACGTCACAATCTATGACGCCAACACACACGGGACAACCACCTACTACGTCAGTGTCAAGAATGAGGTCGGAGCAGAAGTTGAGCTGAAGCTGGAAGTCGTGAAAAAAGAGTTCGAAGTTCCAGGTGAGTAGATGGTGGTGGGGTAGTTGGTGCTAGAGATCCAGTGGTCAAAGGTCCAGTGAGTTGGTGGTACGGCTGTTGTTAGCATTGTTAGAGATCCAGTGGTCAAAGGTCCAGTGAGTTGGTGGTACGGCTGTTGTTAGAGATCCAGTGGTCAAAGGTCCAGTGAGTTGGTGGTACGGCTGTTGTTAGAGATCCAGTTGTCAAAGGTCCAGTTGAATAGGTGGTGGGGTGTTTTTGGTGGTTAAAGGTTGAGCTGAGTTGGTGTTGCGATGTTTTGTTGAAAAGTAAGGATTGACAAGAACGATAGTAAAACATGTTTAAGATATATTTAAAAGATGTGATCAAAAGATTAGACGCTGTGGTAGGAAAATTATTTTACAATTATTTATTTTACAATTATTTATTTTACAATTATTTATTTTACAATTATTGTTTTTACAATTATTTATCAAGAAAAATGTTTGAAGGAAAGAAGAAAGTGTCGATTAATTATTGGAGGAGGTATTAACTTTAACAACTATGATATATTATATTTTAATATTTGTATGAAGGTATGACATTTGGTCATTCGTTTGAACCAGGAAATTTTTGAGTATGTCTGTAACAAGACCGAGCAGATTATAGTGTACCAACATTGGCCAAATTCGTGTAAAGGAGGTTATTAGGTGGAAATAAATATCACTCCGCCACTGGATGCCACATATCAAATAGGATTCAACTGTCCACAGCGTGTTTTTATGTCGAATTTACAACATTAAACATACAAACCCAACTTACAACATTAAAAATACAAACCCAACTTACAACATTAAACATACAAACCCAACTTACAACATTAAACATACAAACCCAACTTACAACATTAAACATACAAACCCAACTTACAACATTAAACATACAAACCCAACTTACAACATTAGACATGCAAACCCAACTTACAACATTAAACATACAAACCCAACTTACAACATTAAACATACAAACCCAACTTACAACATAAAACATACAAACCCAACTTACAACATTAAACATACAAACCCAAACTTACAACATTAAACATACAAACCCAACTTACAACATTAAACATACAAACCCAACTTACAACATTAAACATACAAACCCAACTTACAACATTAAAACATACAAACCCAACTTACAACATTAAACATACAAACCCAACTTACAACATTAGACATACAAACCCAACTTACAACATTAAACATACAAACCCAACTTACAACATTAAACATACAAACCCAACTTACAACATTAAACATACAAACCCAACTTACAACATTAGACATGCAAACCCAACTTACAACATTAAACATACAAACCCAACTTACAACATTAAACATACAAACCCAAATTACAACATTAAACATACAAACCCAACTTACAACATTAAACATACAAACCCAACTTACAACATTAAACATACAAACCCAACTTACAACATTAAACATAAAAACCCAACATAAAATAAGACTAGCCTACACCAAAACGGTAACGAAATTTAATTCAGTCGTTGATGTATATTTAAGCCATTTCTTTCCTATCCTGGATTGTCTCCCCCTCCCCCCCCCCAGAAGATAAAGTTGCTGAAACAGAAAAAGACAGCGATGATGTTGCTATTGGCGTTGGAGTGGGTGTTGGGTGCGGCGTCATCCTCATCGCTGTCGTTGTGGTCGTTGCGGTGTACTTAGTCCGACGTAACAGAGCCGTTCAGAGAGACGACAGGTTGCAACACGCGGCCACGATACCGACAGTTCCCAAACAGTATGGAAACGAGAGAATTTATGACCACATCGAAGGTAAACTTGTGGCACGTTTAAGTGTAAATAGAACATAACTTTTTGGCCAAGGTTAACTATAAATACAACATAGTCCTAGGGCAAGGTTAACTATAAATAGAACATAGTCATTGGGCCAAAGTTAACAGTAAATAGAACATAGTCATTGGGCCAAAGTTAACAGTAAATAGAACATTGTCATTGAGCCAAAGTTAACTATAAATAGAACATAGTCATTGGGCCAAAGTTAACTGTAAATAGAACATTGTCATTGGGTCAAAATTAACTATAAATAGAACATAGTCATTGGGCCAAAGTTAACTGTAAATAGAACATAGTCGTTGAGGTAAATTTAACTGTAAATAGAACATAGTCCTTGAGATAAATTTAACTGTAAATAGAACATAGTCCTTGGGCCAAAGTTAACTGTAAATAGAACATAGTCGTTGAGGTAAATTTAACTGTAAATAGAACATAGTCATTGGGCCAAAGTTAACAGTAAATAGAACATAGTCATTAGGCCAAAGTTAACAGTAAATAGAACATAGTCATTGGGCCAAAGTTAACAGTAAATAGAACATTGTCATTGGGCCAAAATTAAATATAAATAGAACATAGTCATTGGGCCAAAGTTAACTATAAATAGAACATTGTCATTGGGCCAAAGTTAACTATAAATAGAACATAGTCATTGGGCCAAAGTTAACTGTAAATAGAACATAGTCGTTGAGGTAAATTTAACTGCAAATAGAACATTGTCATTGGGCCAAATTTAACTATAAATAGAACATAGTCATTGGGCCAAAGTTAACTGTAAATAGAACATAGTCATTGGGCCAAAGTTGTTAACATAGCTATAAATAGGCTTATATTTTATGTAATTAATGCACCATATTTGTATGATTTGTTCTTAAATGCAGTGCTTAGTTTGTATATGTTTCTTTCTTTCGTTCTTAATGTGTTTTATGTTTAAATTATTTCAGACCAGCCATATGAACTTGCAAACCCTTATTTTAACAAACACTGACAAGGCATGATATTGTTTGACCACAAACACTGACAAGGCATGATATTGTTTGACCAACGTTTATCACCCACATTCAGTTAAAAAACAGCAACTATGATGATGGAACGCTGGGTCTTAACTGAAAGTCTTCAAATATCTTAAATGAAGAGATAAAACACCTCCTAGGGAAAAAAAACTTTTGACAGATGGGGACGATTCAAGATGTTATTAAAGTAAGTCAAGTTAAAGACATGTCAACAAATTAAAGGAAGTCAAGTTAAAGACATGTCAACAAATTAAAGGAAGTCAAGTTAAAGACTTGTCAACAAATTAAAGGAAGTCAAGTTAAAGACATGTCAACAAATTAAAGGAAGTCAAGTTAAAGACATGTCAACAAATTAAAGGAAGTCAAGTTAAAGACATGTCAACAAATTAAAGGAAGTCAAGTTAAAGACATGTCAACAAATTAAAGGAAGTCAAGTTAAAGACATGTCAACAAATTAAAGGAAGTCAAGTTAAAGACATGTCAACAAATTAAAGGAAGTCAAGTTAAAGACATGTCAACAAATTAAAGGAAGTCAAGTTAAAGACATGTCAACAAGTTAAAGGAAGTCAAGTTAAAGACATGTCAACAAATGGGGGTACAAGAATGAGAACCCCTGATAAAATAAATAAATGTTGTCCTCCCGGAGCTGGTGTTTTAAAACGAGGAATTTTCAATTGTTGAATTTCCTATTTTTGTTTTCTAAAAAAAATATTTTGTTGTTGCTTTTTTTCGTACCGTCTGGGGTTTCCAGTCATTGGCATATTTTCATGTCTAATTCTGAAAAATAAATTGTGTAAATATAAAATAATTGTGATGTAAATCAGTGCTACTCAAAGTGGTGGTCCGTGGACCGGTGTCGGTCCGTTGGCCATCTGCCGCCGGTCCGCAGAAGTTATCAAGAAATGACAGAAAAATATAATTATTAATCTCCATTTGCAATCATTAATACTAAACTTATAGAATATGTCATTTTTTCGGCAATAAGCACATAAAATGAAACAAACAAAATAGCGCTGCGGAAATAAACAAGTAATTTTTCGATTGATCGTTAAAAAATTAATCGATTAAAATTATTTTAATCAATAAAAATTTGATTAAACTTTAAGGAAATAATTCTAAATTTTTTGGCAATTTATTAATAAATAATGAATAAATTAAACAACCCCGTAAAAACAAAGTTTTTGACTATAAATCCCTTATAAATGAGACATAACTAAAAGCATTGATTATGTTTTTCCGCCCGCCCAGCGAACGACAGAGATGACGACAGAGAGAGATGACGACAAGATTTCGAAGTTAATATAGACTTGAAAAACGTAAACAAACATGGCGACAAAAGACAGGGGAAATTACTCATTAAAACAAAAAATGTCAATAACTTGTTATTGTTATTTCCCTTGAGTTTTTCAGTTGTATCTATTATATTTGTTAAAATTAATAGTTAATTAATCGATTCATTTTTACAGATTAATCGAACCAAAAAAAATAATCGTTACCCGCCGTTAAAATAAAATAAAATTTAAAAAAAAACATTTCGCTACCAAGCCAGTACAGGGCAAATAGTGCACCGGTCCATGGAGAAATGGAAAGATTCCTGCCAGTACGCTGTACTAAAAAGTTTGAGAAGCACTGATGTAAATTACTTACAAATGATAACATATTTTTATTGGAATATTAGGATTAGTTTTTTTAATTGAAATATTTCCCAACAGTGCATGTGTCATATATAAAAAAGATATGTACAAAAGACTCATGAATTGTTAAAATATTGCGTACCTATAAAAAGAAATTTGATTAAAATGTTACATTATCTATTGGAGTCTTTCTCGCTTTTTGTGTTTGTTTCTTTTACTGGTAACTGCTGTTTGGATTGAATCAATGTTTTAAGATTTCTTTACCTTAACTCGCTACTTTGTCTCATAAAACAAAGTATTCTTCCTGTTGAATAATAGTTTTTTTTTACGGCACTTATATATATGTGAGTGTGTTTGTATATGTGTATCCGAGTGGTGGCTAAATGGATTAATATCTATAAATGCATCACACACTAACTAGACAGCTAATTACACAATAAATGAAGGCAGAAGTTGAAATATTGTATTTGACTACTTCGTAAGGAGCAAACTGTAATAATTAATGGATCTAAATCTGCACCAATAAAGGTTAACTCAGGAGTTCCACAAGGAACTGTGCTAGGTCCCTTACTCTTTTTAATTTATATAAATGATTTACCCAACAACATCTCAACAGGTACAAAAGTTAGGTTATTTGCTGATGATTGTATAATCTATAGAACAATTAAATCAGAACAAGATAGCAAAATTTTACAAAAAGACTTAGATGAATTGATAAAATGGGAAACTAACTGGAGTATGTCTTTCCACCCAGAAAAGTGTCAACTGTTAAGAGTAACAAAGAAAAAGAAACAAATAAATTCAAAATATTACATTCATGGAAAATAACTGACCCAAACTAAAGATGCAAAATACTTAGGAGTCTTAATAAATGAGAAACTATCATGGAATCCCCATGTCAATGAAGTTATTAAAAAATCAAACAAAACCTTAGGCTTTATAAAAAGGAATTTTAACAAATGTAATAGAGATATAAAACTAAAATGCTACCTCACTTTGGTGAGACCTGTACTAGAATATGCATCTTCTGTATGGGACCCATCCACCAAAGAAAACATTGATAAACTAGAAAAAATTCAAAAAAGAGCTGCCAGATTCATTACTGGAGAATATTCGAAACTGACAAGAATAACACCATTAGTTAAATCATTAAACCTTGAAACACTAGAGGATAGAAGAACCAAGAGCAAAGTAGTAATCATACATAAAGCAATTAATTCTAATTTAGAAATACAACACAAAGATAACTTAATACAACCCTCAGATAGACATAAGGATAAAAACACCTTTCTTATTCCGTATGCAAGAACAAACACATACAAGTTTTCTTTCTTCCCGTCCGGAATTCGGGCGTGGAATGGGTTGCCTGAAGAATCCAGGAAAACCAACACTTTATCAACATTTAAATCTCTAATAAAAATGCAGGACTAAACACAAACCATAGATAAGCGTAGGACGCAATAATCTTCTGTATAGAAGGAGCGTCTGTAAACAGATAAGATAAGATAAATAGGTTGACAGGAATTCTAGGGTTTAAGTATAACTAAGTAAATGTAAATTTTAAGTTAACATGAGACACAGTGTAGTGTCCTGTCAAAACCTGTGCCCTACTCTCTTCATAAGTTCTGTCCACTTAACCCGTCGGTGGGTGAGTATATATATATATATATATATATATATATATATATATATATATATATATATATATATTTATATATATATATATATATATATATATATATATATATATATTTATATAATACATGTGTGTCCAGGGGCCCCGTGCAGTCTTAATCCGCCCCTGAGTGTGTGTATAACTTTATGTGTGTATGTATGTGTTTATATGTATATGTTAAAAATCCATAGGAAATATAAATAAATAAATAAAATTTATGTCACTCTTAATCAAAACATTTGCTATTAAGAAGGTGGGGTGTGGTGGGGGTGTGGTGGGGGATTAGCTCTGCACATTGTTGGTGGGGTGGGGGAGGCGCCTGGAATTGTGTTTTGTGGGGTAGTATCAGGAGATAGTGGGGGAGGGACGACCATTTTGCTGGATGGCGAGAAATGGGGGGGCATTACGTTTGTACTGTTTGTATGGCCAAGAAAAACTGTTGCTTGAGGGGAAAATATTGAAAATATGTTTGTTATTGGTTTAATGTATCTGCTACGTGAGGAAACATTTAATCACATTGTTGAATTAATTTCTGACTGGGGTCGGATGGAGCTCTCAACATTGGAACAATGTACTTACCTCATTGACTTAATAATTACTTTTCCATTGCTCCAAGTAACGATCACGTGACACAAATATTACATTTCAAACAAATTAAATTAAAAGTTTCCTTTTCTGTATGCAATATATTTTTTTTAATTTATTTTTTCATGTTATTATATATAAGAGGTGATTCGGTAATGACTCGCCACGCCCACTCTCCTTATAGCTGTATAGCCTCTGTTTACTCTCTACCTCTAGTTGTCCGTTTTGGCTTTGGATTTCACCGCAGCTAAGTTTTAATTTCATTTTATTAGTTTTATTAGTTTTCGTCTATTTGTTCGTTGAAGAAGGATCTTTGCCAAAACGTTCGATGTTTTGTGACGTCATGTCAGATTCATACATACCCTGTTTTCATGACATCTATAACAGGTGACATGCTTTATTTTATACAGTTTGTTATATTTGCTAGAGATTAGGGCTGTCAAAATAGTTGTAAAAAGCTGCCCTGGTACCTGTCCAAGTTTTGAACGGGTACCCGAGTATTCATTCGAAATGACTCATAATTTTCGCCGTCATGCCCACTATTAGCCTTATACTTCTTTGTTTATTATGGAAATGTAAATATCTGACCGATGCCGTGCAGCAGTTTAGAATTACAGCACTGCAAATTTAGTAAAATATGAATACAAAATGAATGTTGTGGAACTCTGAACACAAGTTGTTGTTTTTCTTTGGACCAAGGAACCTTAGATGGAGTATCAAAGTAGGCTACCTAGATTTTTATGCTACTTGTTTTATTATACTTACTATAGACCCGTGATTCCCAAAGTGGGCACTGAGGCGATCCAGCTAACCCTAACAATAACCCATTTGGGGGGGGGGTCACGTATGAGTCACGAGTGTATCGCGTGCTGTATGACGGAGAAGTCACGTGAGTGAAAGCGCGGGAAGAAAGAGTCGTTCCCATTGGCTAAGAAGGTTGGGGGATCAGTTGTCAGAGAAGTTCCGTGGTGGAAGGACGGAATGTGTGTGCCTCAGGATTCCACGTTCTATAACTTCAAATTATATGTCAAGTACAAAGTATAAATATTAAAGTTGTTTTATTGAAACAAGTTCTTCAGAGGATTATTGTGTACAAGGTTTTGTATTGAGAGAACGCCTACAAGAGTTACATTAATAAGTAAAACAATTGACAGGGGGGTGGTGAATAACTGTAAGGGGGCGGTAAAAGCATACAAGAAAGAAGACAAGATTTCGAAATTTATGTATTAAGCTTAGAAAGCTTAATTTTTCTTTGAGAAACTTTTTGGACGTTGGTTTGGTTCCCGTATACTCTCTCACTTGCATTAAGATAAGTGCAATCAGCGATGTAAAAATGATGTTATTGAAATACTACTATAGTGCAGCGGCGTAAAAACAATGAGCCGTGGGCTGCCGAATTGAAAAAAAAATTGTTATTATTATTTATTTTTGTGGGGGGGGGGACTATACAAAGTCTTTTAAAGACCCAGCCCCCGCCTTTTATTTACGTTATTACAGTAAATCATTGAACGAATGAAACATTATTTCTTTTTAACCCAATAATTGGTGAGGTTTTTGTTGTCTAAAGTATGGTGGTGATAGGCGTGGAGGAAGGAGTGAGTGTGTTTATGTGGGGGCGTGGTAATTAGATAAACAACATTGGCTCGTCTCAACCAGTATTGCCAAGCTGTCGGTGTATGTTAAATCCAAAGCCAATGTCATCTCGGCCTTGCACTCGTATTCTCCTAATTTGAATAATTCAGAGAACCAAAACCTTTTTCAGTTAAACGATTTTTGTTTCATGTTTAAAGAGAAAAGGTGTATTAAAATACATTGTAGTTTGTTGGGACCGTATTTTATTTCCTGTTGACAGTTATTTCTTTTAAAGCGTTTTCATGTAAAACGTAATTTACAGCCTAATTTCAAACGAAAATTTTAAATTAAACAATTGTTAGTGAGTCGATATGTGGACACAGAAGAGACGCAGTTTTGACCACAGTTGGTATAGACAAGGTATGGCCAGACCTGTAGTAACTGAGAGCCATTTTAATAATTTTTCAAATTGTTGAAAGCCGCATGGAAGCAATATGGTTCACGACTCCATCGCAATTTTTTTTTAAATACGTTTAATTCGAATGTAATGACTTAAACATTTCAGTTGTTTACACCCTAACCGTATGTTGAAGAAATTTTAGTTACATAATTAACAAATATTTAAATATGTAAAATTTATAAATAGAAACACGCAGCATCTAGACTCATAATTATAGTTTACATTAATTGTTATGAGTATGCCGATAACCCTTTGAACTAACAAGTTTCTCTACATCTGGTTGTTATCAAGTAGTTGTGGTGCGAAGAAATTCTACCAGGTGCTTGTTACTAGTTACTTCTCGATATTTTGCTTTACGAACTTTATTTTGGAGCACAAAGATTCCTTAAATTTTGTGTTATCAGTCACTAAAATCTGGAATTATTTGGATTTGTATAGAAACTACACCTCAATTTTCTTTGTTAATAAAACCCACACCAGCACAAAGTTGTTTAGCTCGAGCAATATTCCAAGCAATGGCATAACTTGCCTCATTTAAAGTGACATTTTCTTTGCTGAATGCTGAAAATACTATCTGCTGCTGGCACATTCCAGACTTCAACTCAGCAAGTTTACTTTATCTCAATTCAGATAGCAGTGGATACTGCGATGTAAACTCTTTATGACTTTTTGATGGTGTCACTTCTAGATTTGTAATTTACTAGCGGTGTTTGACAGATCAAGCTAATGGTTTTTAAGAATGCAAAATCTTCTTCCCATTCTGGTAGAAAACTTCTTTTTTATTCTTTATAGTTTCTTTTCCTCCAACTTGTTGTCATATTTAATGTAATGGTCAATACTTCAACATGAGGATTTTACCAAAACCTGAACCAAAGATTTAATAGTTTACATCACCAACCAATCAGAAACCAATCTCTTTCTTCTAATTTAAAATTTTAATTCGAGTCTAATTTTTTCCCATCCCTTGTTTCGGTCAATTAAAAAAAAACTTTCATTTTATTTAAAATATTATGTATTTCAAAGTTCTAAATTCATAAATTGTTCGGGAGCCGCAATGGGAACACAGAAGAGCCCCATGCGGCTCGGGAGCTGCAGTTTGGAAACCGTTGGTATAGACATTGCAGCAACATTTTTACGGGTACCGGGGCGCAACTTTTCTACCCGAGTAATTGCACGGTACCCGTTGACAGTCCTACTACAGATGTTTATTTTTTTAAACCGACATTTTTATATATTTTTAAAGGCAAGGCTATCAAATAATGGTGTACATGATTTAGGAGTGGGGGCTGTCGTAATAAGCTCGACCCGATTTTTTTTTGCTGCTATCCTGGCGCCATTACTGGAGAATATTCAAAACTGACAATAACACCACTAGTTAAATTATTTAACCTTGAAACACTAGAGCAGGGGTGGGCAAACTTTATCTACGGAGGGCCGCATTGAAAAATTTTATGTTTATAGGCGGGCCGCATATATATTTTGTCTAATTTAATTACAATTTGCAATGTATAATATATGAATTAATGATTATAAACATTTACTTCTAATTTTATTTCACATTCACACTCTATTACACACATGTACATTATATTTTAAATATGAACTGAAACACTATTTAATTTTCCTCCAATGCAAGAGAGTACCACATAAATCTTTGCTTGCATCTCGAAGTTGTTGCATCAAAGTCTCACTAATTTTTTCAACACGCCTGACTACAGTTCTTCTTGATAAAGAAATACTATCAAATTTTGTTTTCTGCTCTGGACACATAATGCTTGCTGCATCTGGCAAGCTTTCCTTAATAAACTCGCTGTCAGAAAAAAAGACTTGTTCCATTTTACACTCTTATGGGACAGCCTCAAACTGGCTTCGGTTGCAGCATCTCGAATTAAAGTCTGTTTGGTGAAAACATTTTGCTGCTTCTTTAAATTATTAACCAAATACTGGCATTTCCTTTTTCTATCTTCGTTCGTTAAATGTGCCCGAAATCCAAATGTTTCGTTTGGTTGTCTTTTTAAGTTGTACTTCTTAAAGACGCTCATACACTCACGGAACAGCAAAGAGACTGTTTTGCTGCCAACTCTGGTAAAACAATATTTAGCGGTCCATTCGTAATTAAAAACACGACATTCGTCTTAAACCTTTCTCTTTTTTGCAGCACTCATGGTTAAATCCACGTCTAGTCGCTTTTAAATTACAATATTTACAAAACCTTAAAATGTAAATCATAAACAAAACCCCTTTCCGGTTTAGCTGAAATATAGTTTCGAATAAAGATGCTAACAATAATGATTAATGATCACTACTTAATCTATTCTGGAGCCATAAACTGATTTAATTTCCCTACATTTGAATAAAAAAATCGGAATAAAATTTTGAAAATATAGTGAAAATTCTAAAACAAACAAGATTAACATCGACATAAATCGCAATATGTACACGCCTTCGGGCCGCATAATATGCTCTGGCGGGCCGCATAAGGCCCGCGGGCCGTAGTTTGCCCATCCCTGCACTAGAGGATAGAAGAACCAAGAGTAAAGTAGTAATATTACATATGGCAATTAATTATAATTGGGAAATACAACACAAAGATAACTTAATACAACCCTCAGGTAGACATAAGGATAAAAACACCTTTCGTATTCCGTATGCAAGAGAAGACACATACAAATTCTCGTTATTCCCATCCGGAATTCGGGCGTGGAAGTCTTTGTCTGAGAAAACCAACACTTATCAACATTTAAAACTCTAATAAAAATGAAAGTCTATACAAAAACTATGGATAAGCGTAGAACGCAATAATTTTCTTTAAAGAAGGAGTGTCTGTAACAGTTAAGACAAGCAAATAAGATAAGATAAGATAAGCCACTGTTTACACCTCCTGGGTGACAGTTACGCACCCTCCCCCCAGCCCCCCAGTTAAGGAGGAAGCACCCTCTATGAGACGTCATAAAAGAAGTAGAACTAAAAGATGACATTTCTTGAATTTCCCTATGGAAGTGATCACGTGGTGTGAAATAATATCAAAAACACATTTACCTTTTTCCCCCGCCTTGCTTAGGGTTTTACCAAATCTAATAATAGAATCTCACTAAAATTATTGTAAAAAAATAAAATAAAATACCCCCAAGAAGGGGGATCTTGTGAAATAAATTAGTCAAGGTTCACTTGAAGATAGAATTAAGTATACGATAGAAAACTAAAACTTAAGAACCATTGAAAATCTAATTGGGTAAGAACCGATTTCTAACTGATGCATGAAATTAGAACCAATGTAGGGCAAAGGAAACTTGGGACAAGGGAAACTACTGCAGGGTAAGGAACGCTATAAATGAATTAATTCAATGCCTTCATGGAAATAAGAACTAACAATTTAACTCAAACTTCATATCGTGCACTTGATGGATGTGACACATCTCCACTCACTGTATTCGCCCCTGTAAGCACTGTATCCGCCCCTGTAAGCACTGTATCCGCCCCTGTAAGCACTGTATCCGCCCCTGTAAGCACTGTATTCACCACTGTGCGGGATTAAGGATGTTACCCACCAATGTACCTCGCGGCCCATTGAATCGTGACACACCAGCGGGTCATGTGCTGTAATCCTGGTATGTTGACATAAGTTCTACACGACACACTGTGATCGGCGATACACGGACACGTTCGTGCTCTGGGTGGAACAGGTGACTTCATTATAAGGCAGGCAATGCTCACTTTTTGATACTGTACAGGTATGTGAGCCAGATATTCAAGATGTAATCGTGGTATGTTCAAGATGTTAATTCTGATGTAATCGTGGTATGTTCAAGATGTAATCGTGGTATGTTCAAGATTTTGTGTGTTGTGTTCGTGTTCAAGATGTAATTGTGTTGTGTTCATGAGGATCTAGTGCGTTCACGATGATAATGTGATGTGTTTATGAAGAAATTGCAATGTTGTGGCAATATTATGTTTAGTGTATTTAGTGATGTGTTTCATTAAAGCTGCATTTAATAATTAATTAATATGAACAGCTATGACGGCAATTAGCTTAGTTAGAAAGTTAATTATCAAAGTACGTTGTGTAAAAATTTGAAAAAGCCGTAACAATATAACAAACTTAATGACAAGAGGCCAGAGGTCTTTTCCAGCTAACAAATAGTATGTCTTATCTTATCATATCTTATATTATATCATATCTTATCATATCTTATCTTATATCATATCTTATCTTATATCATATCTTATATCATATCTTATCTTATATCATATCATATCTTAATCATATCTATTTATCTTATATCTTATCTTATATCATATCTTATCTTCAATCATATCTTATCTTATCCTATAATATTTTATCCTATCGTATCTATTGCAGACGCTCCTTTTGTATTCTATACAGAAGACCATTACGTACAAAATAAATGTTGAAAACTTGACTGTTAGGATATGTTTAAGTGGATACCAAGCAGACATCACTTTTTGACTTAATTCATGTTCTCACCTACTTGTAATTTTGTAATAAATATTCATTTTATACAGACTGTCAAACAGTGGGACTAGAGACCACCATTTGAGAATCGCTGATCCTGGAAATTATGTATGTTGTATGTTAGCTTATAGACTTATAAGGTAACACCAGACTATACAACTTACTGTGTAAGTGTACAGGGAGACAAATCAGTATCAGGTTACACATTTTTGACAGAAAATCTCCAGGAAGTTGTTTCTATGTTTAAACACAGTTATGTGGGTATAGTTGGTTGCTTTCCACAATTGTTGTATACTTCTGCACTTGTATGGTATTGTTGAATCTGACTTTTGTTATTGTTGTATAGGACTGAGCAATGTTGTTATTAATGTAATAGGACTGACAATTGTTGTTATTGTTGTATAGGACTGAGCAATGTTGTTTTTGTT
This sequence comes from Ampullaceana balthica, assembly GCA_944989445.1. Lineage (NCBI taxonomy): Eukaryota > Metazoa > Mollusca > Gastropoda > Lymnaeidae > Ampullaceana > Ampullaceana balthica. The sequence goes on along the minus strand of CALYLW010000764.1, from coordinate 308,309 downwards.
GTAATAGGACTGAGCAATGTTGTTATTGTTGCATAGGACTGAGCACTGTTGTTATTGTTGTAATAGGACTGAACAATGTTAATTTTGTTGTAATAGGACTGAGCAATGTTGTTATTGTTGTATAGGAATGAGCACTGTTGTTATTATTGTAATAGGACTGAGCAATGTTGTTATTGTTGTATAGGACTGAGCAATGTTGTTATTGTTGTAATAGGTCTGAACAATGTTGTTATTGTTGTAATAGGACTGAGCAATGTTGATATTTTTGTAATAGGACTGAGCAATGTTGTTATTGTTGTATAGGACTAAGCAATGTTGATATTGTTGTAATAGGACTGAGCAATATTGTTATTGTTGTATAGGACTGAGCAATGTTGTTATTGTTGTAATAGGACTGAGCAATGTTGTTATTGTTGTATAGGACTGAGCAATGTTGATATTGTTGTAATAGGACTGAGCAATGTTGTTATTGTTGTAATAGGACTGAGCAATGTTGATATTGTTGTAATAGGACTGAGTAATGTTTTATTGTTGTAATAGGACTGAGCAATGTTGTTATTGTTGTATAGGACTGAGCACTGTTGTTATTGTTGTAATAGGACTGAGCAATGTTGTTATTGTTGTAATAGGACTGAGCAATGTTGTTATTGTTGTATAGGACTGAGCAATGTTGTTATTGTTGTATAGGACTGAGCAATGTTGTTATTGTTGTAATAGGACTGAGCAATGTTGTTATTGATGTAATAGGACTGAGCACTGTTGTTATTGTTGTATAGGATTGAGCAATGTTGTTATTGTTGTATAGGACTGAGCACTGTTGTTATTGTTTTATAGGACTGAGCAATGTTGTTACTGTTGTATAGGACTGAGCACTGTTGTTATTGTTGTATAGGACTGAGCAATGTTGTTATTGTTGTATAGGACTGATCAATGTTGTTATTGTTGTAATAGGACTGAGCAATGTTGTTATTGTTGTATAGGACTGAGCAATTTTGTTATGGTTGTATAGGACTGAGCAATGTTGTTATTGTTGTATAGGACTGAGCAATGTTGTTATTGTTGTATAGGACTGAGCAATGTTGTCATTGTTGTAATAGGACTGAGCAATGTTGTTATTGTTGTATAGGACTGAGCAATGTTGTTATTGTTGTATAGGACTGAGCAATGTTGTTATTGTTGTATAGGACTGAGCAATGTTGTCATTGTTGTAATAGGACTGAGCAATGTTGTTATTGTTGTATAGGACTGAGCAATGTTGTTATTGTTGTATAGGACTGAGCAATGTTGTTATTGTTGTATAGGTCTGAGCAATGTTGTTATTGTTGTATAGGACTGAGCAATGTTGTTATTGTTGTATAGGACTGAGCAATGTTGTTATTGTTGTATAGGACTGAGCAATGTTGTTATTGTTGTATAGGACTGAGCAATGTTCTTATTGTTGTATAGGACTGAGCAATGTTGTCATTGTTGTAATAGGACTGAGCAATGTTGTTATTGTTGTATAGGACTGAGCAATGTTGTTATTGTTGTATAGGACTGAGCAATGTTGTTATTGTTGTATAGGACTGAGCAATGTTGTTATTGTTGTATAGGACTGAGCAATGTTGTTATTGTTGTATAGGACTGAGCAATGTTGTCATTGTTGTAATAGGACTGAGCAATGTTGTTATTGTTGTATAGGACTGAGCAATGTTGTTATTGTTGTATAGGACTGAGCAATGTTGTTATTGTTGTATAGGACTGAGCAATGTTGTCATTGTTGTAATAGGACTGAGCAATGTTGTTATTGTTGTATAGGACTGAGCAATGTTGTTATTGTTGTATAGGACTGAGCAATGTTGTTATTGTTGTATAGGACTGAGCTATGTTGTTATTGTTGTATAGGACTGAGCAATGTTGTTATTGTTGTATAGGACTGAGCAATGTTGTTATTGTTGTATAGGACTGAGCAATGTTGTTATTGTTGTATAGGACTGAGCACTGTTGTTATTGTTGTAAAAGGACTGCACATTGTTGAATTGGTTATGTTGCATTACAAATTGTCTATAGTTGTTGGTGAGTCACATGTAAGAAGCGCTATTTGAGGTCTAAGTCAGACAAAGTCATCCTACTAATCTTATCTGCTACTTCTCTAAGTCAGACAAAGTCATCCTACTAATCTTAGCTGCTACTTCTCTAAGTCAGACAAAGTCATCCTACTAATCTTAACTGCTACTTCTCTAAGTCAGACAAAGTCATCCTACTAATCTTAACTGCTACTTCTCTAAGTCAGACAAAGTCATCCTACTAATCTTAACTGCTACATCTCTAAGTCAGACAAAGTCATCCTACTCAACTGCTACTTCTCTAAGTCAGACAAAGTCATCCAACTCATATTAACTGTTACATCATGGGGGTCCAGTACGTGTGAATATAGCGGAAGGAAATTACTGTGCAAGGGAGGGGAGGGTTACAGTGTCCTACCGGGATGGGGAGGGTTACAGTGTCCTACCGGGATGGGGAGGGTTAAAGTGTCCTACCGGGATGGGGAGGGTTACAGTGTCCTACCGGGATGTGTAGGGTTAGAGTGTCCTTCCGGGATGGGGTTGGTTACAGTGTCCTACCGGGATGGGGAGGGTTACAGTGTTCTACCGGGATGGGGAGGGTTAAAGTGTCCTACCTGGATGGGGAGGGTTACAGTGTCCTACCGGGATGGGGAGGGTTACAGTGTCCTACCAGGATTGGGAGGGTTAAAGTGTCCTACCGGGATGGGGAGGGTTACAGTGTCCTACCGGGATGGGGAGGGTTAAAGTGTCCTACCGGGATGGGGAGGTTAAAGTGTCCTACCGGGATGGGGTTGGTTACTGTGTCCTACCGGGATGGGGAGGGTTACAGTGTCCTACCGGGATGGGGAGGGTTACAGTGTCCTACCGGGATGGGGAGGGTTACAGTGTCCTACCAGGATGGGGAGGGTTACTGTGTCCTACCGGGATGGGGAGGGTTACAGTGTCCTACTGGGATGGGGAGGGTTACAGTGTCCTACTGGGATGGGGTTACAAAATGAAATACATTACGTCACTTTAAATTTTAAGAAAGAACATAAATTAGATCTTGAAGTATATCGGACAACAGAGCTGGTCTAGCACTTTGCACTGAATGACCCCCAGGTCACTAGCACTTAGCACTGAATGACCCCCAGGTCACTAGCACTTAGCACTGATTGAACCCCCAGGTCACTAGCACTTAGCACTGAATGACCCCCAGGTCACTAGCACTTAGCACTGATTGAACCCCCCAGGTCACTAGCACTTAGCACCGATTGAACCCGCCAGGTAACTAGCACTAAGCACTGAATGACCCCCCAGGTCACTAGGTTTTAGCACTGATTGAATACCCCAGTTCACTAGCACTTAGCACTGATTGAACCCACCAGGTCACTTGCACTTAGCGCCGATTGAACCCACCAGGTCACTAGCACTTAGCACTGATTGAACCCCCAAGGTCACTAGCACTTAGCACCGATTGAAACCGCCATGGCAATAAGTCCATGTAGCTTACAAGGGAAAAAAACCAACAAATTCTATTAGAGTGACCCTATTCAGTTTTTTACAACATCCATATATGAACTTAAGCAAGTAGACTTATATGAACTTAGGCCAGTAGACTTATATGAATTTAGGCCAGTAGACTTATATGAACTTATGCAAGTAGACTTATATGAACTTAGGCCAGTAGACTTATATGAACTTAGGCCAGTAGACTTATATGAACTTAGGCCAGTAGACTTATATGAACTTAGGCCAGTAGACTTATATGAACTTAGGCCAGTAGACTTATATGAACTTAGGCCAGTAGACTTATATGAACTTAGGCCAGTAGACTTATATGAACTTAGGCCAGTAGACTTATATGAACTTAGGCCAGTAGACTTATATGAACTTAAGCAAGTAGACTTATATGAACTTAGGCCAGTAGACTTATATGAACTTAAGCAAGTAGGCAAACATTAATTTAGGCCAGTAGACTTATATGAACTTAGGCCAGTAGACTTATATGAACTTAGGCCAGTAGACTTATATGAACTTAGGCCAGTAGACTTATATGAACTTAGGCCAGTAGACTTATATGAACTTAGGCCAGTAGACTTATATGAACTTAGGCCAGTAGACTTATATGAACTTAAGCAAGTAGACTTATATGAACTTAGGCCAGTAGACTTATATGAACTTAGGCCAGTAGACTTATATGAACTTAAGCAAGTAGACTTATATGAACTTAGGCCAGTAGACTTATATGAACTTAGGCCAGTAGACTTATATAAACTTAGGCCAGTAGACTTATATGAACTCAGGCCAGTAGACTTATATGAACTTAGGCCAGTAGACTTATATGAACTCAGGCCAGTAGACTTATATGTCAAATGGTTGAGATCAAATATAGGATTCTTGTAAAAATAACGGCCACTTTTGAATTAACTGTAGAACAGTTTTGATCATATTTTATTTTGTCATTAAAAGGAATTTTAATGACTTGTTCATGAAAGTCTATTCATACAAGTATAGAATTGATTATCAATTCAGGTTGTGCACTACAGTAGGGTTACACCATGAATTCTAAGACGACGCAAGATATTTGATGAAAACTATTTTAGACGGACTTTATTTGCTCTGGATTCTAGCTCAACTTTGTCGTCTGTGATATTTAATTGGTAGGTCACTTTTAGAACATTAAAACACATCAATTTAGAGAAGACCCACATAAACATCTATCTATCTATCTATCTATCTATCTATCTATCTATCTATCTATCTATCTATCTATCTATCTATCTATCTATCTATCTATCTATCTATCTATCTATCTATCTATCTATCTATCTATCTATCTATCTATCTATCTATCTAATCTATCTATCTATCTATCTATCTATCTGTCTGTCTGTCTGTCTGTCTGTCTGTCTGTCTGTCTGTCCGTCCGTCCGTCCGTCCGTTTGTCCGTCCGTCTGTCTATCTACCTATCTGTCTAGCTGTCTGTCTATCTATCTATCTATCTATCTATCTATCTGTCTGTCTGTCTGTCTGTCTGTCCGTCCGTCCGTCCGTTTGTCCGTCCGTCTGTCTATCTACCTATCTGTCTAGCTGTCTGTCTAGCTGTCTGTCTATCTATCTATCTATCTATCTATCTATCTATCTATCTATCTATCTATCTATCTATCTATCTATCTATCTATCTATCTATCTATCTGTCTATCTGTCTATCTGTCTGTCTGTCTGTCTGTCTGTCCGTCCGTCCGTTTGTCTGTCTGTCTATCTATCTATCAACCTACCTATCTGTCTAGCTGTCTGTCTAGCTGTCTGTCTATCTATCTATCTATCTATCTATCTGTCTGTCTGTATGTATGTATGTCTGTGTGTATATATACATATATAAGCACACATGTAAACACTATTTCATCATTGATTCAACTCATAAACCTACCGTGTAACATTATTTCCCTCATACAACCAATCACATTGCAGGTTACAGATCATGTCGGCTCTCATCGTATCTGCCCTTCCGGTTATTGGCGTGGTGATGATAATCGTTGGCATGGCAACGCCACAATGGTCGCTAGACACGGTGATAGCTGGTAACACAACCCAACACCGGACATTCGGACTGTGGAGGTGGTGTCATGGCGACACGTGTGAAACTTTGCCTTCAAACTTGAAGTCGGGTGAGTAGCCTTGGAGATTTACTAGTGTGAGTAGTAGAAGTGCTGTATGCGTATGAGTAGCAGATGGGCTGTAGCCTGTGAATAGTAGAAGGACTGTAACGTTTGAAGAACGATTAAGCTGTATACGGGTAAGTAAATGAATAAATGACTGCTTTCTTCTTTGGCGCTAAAACTACCCATACAAGACTAGCTGCTCATTGCGGTCTGACGATCAAATAAGCAACAGCGGGCTGTATAGTGGGACTATATCATAATGATTTGATATTGATGACTGGTACAAGTACTGAAACATAACTGCATGAGTTGTGTGTACCGTCAATAAATCATTACATCATTACATTATTTTTAAAATAAATTAAATTAAGTCTCACTCTTGTCTCACTCTTGTCTCACTCTTGTCTGTCTCACTCTTGTCTGTCTCACTCTTGTCTCACTCTTGTCTCACTCTTGTTTTAATTTTTTTTTCATGAACTATTTTGAGTTGGGGGTGGGGGGGGGAGTAAATTTACTTCATTTTGAGATTGGTTTACATCAAGTTAAACCGTTTTAACGAGTTCATTTTGAAGTCAATTTCTATTTACTAATCATCAATATACATAATTTGCAATGTATGTCCCGTCTGTCTGTCCCGTCTGTCTGTCCCGTCTGTCTGTCCGTGACGCTACTAATATTAGAAAGCAGCGCACCAAATTACTGCACCAAAAATAACTCTTTTCGAATATTCGCATAAAATTGTTCAATAGGGAAATAAATGATTAACATAAAAATAAATAAAATAAATGAAAGCTCTTTATTACGTTATTTTTTTAATCGGATGTGTATTTATTTTGAAAACTTCCGTCATTTTTGACGGGTGATACACTAGTAACTTCATAGTTCAACATTCAAAGTCTAACAACAGGCGGGTTTATATTGAAAGTTTATGTGCGCACTTGTCTTCTTGTTGGTGCGCACTTGTCTTCTTGTTGGTGTGCACTTGGTTTCTTGTTGGTGCGCACTTGGCTTCTTGTAGTGTAAAAAAGTTATAAACTATTGACTGACAGGATGCCATCACCTACCATTCTCATTGCAGCATAGTAACACGACTTTTATTGTAGACCAAGTAAAACTCACGTCTCTTTACAGCTTAGTATAACGACTGTTATTTTAGCCCAGAGTAAACCTTCACAATTATGATCTGTATGACTGTACTTCATAACCTGATTGGCTGGCGTTAATCTTACAGGAAGTTTTTTTTCTCTCCCCCACCCATCCCTCTTCAAACCTCTGATTCAATGACAATGAATTCTCTAATCAGACCGTTCCTGTCATTTCAGACAGTGTCATGACCTGCCAGGCTTTCACAGTCCTGTCCTTTCTGGTCTCATGTACAGCTGTGGTCGCCACCATCCTAGACGTTCACATGTATCTTAAAAGGAGGATCCACTCCAGGAATTTACTCCTGGCATCATCGGTCTTGTGTTCAGTGTCAGGTAAGACAGTCAGCAATGGCAGCATCGGTCTTGTGTCCAGTGTCAGGTAAGACAGTCAGCAATGGCAGCATCGGTCTTGTGTCCAGTGTCAGGTAAGACAGTCAGCAATGGCAGCATCGGTCTTGTGTTCAGTGTCAGGTAAGACAGTCAGCAATGGCAGCATCGGTCTTGTGTCCAGTGTCAGGTAAGACAGTCAGCAATGGCAGTATCGGTCTTGTGTTCAGTGTCAGGTAAGACAGTCAGCAATGGCAGCATCGGTCTTGTGTCCAGTGTCAGGTAAGACAGTCAGCAATGGCAGTATCGGTCTTGTGTTCAGTGTCAGGTAAGACAGTCAGCAATGGCAGCATCGGTCTTGTGTTCAGTGTCAGGTAAGACAGTCAGCAATGGCAGCATCGGTCTTGTGTCCAGTGTCAGGTAAGACAGTCAGCAATGGCAGCATCGGTCTTGTGTCCAGTGTCAGGTAAGACAGTCAGCAAAATATTTGATGCTATGCCGTTAGAGAAACTCATTAAATAAACAATAAAATAGTACCACCACCTCCCTCAAAACACACACCCTATTACACTGAGCCACTAAAGACTTTTATGCTGTATAATAAATGACTAAACACAAACAACATGTCTGTCAGAGCAGTAGAGAAAATGTCTGTCAGAGCAGTAGAGAAAATGTCTGTCAGAGCAGTAGAGAAAATGTCTGTCAGAGCAGTAGAGAAAATGTCTGTCAGAGCAGTAGAGAAAATGTCTGTCAGAGCAGTAGAGAAAATGTCTGTCAGAGCAGTAGAGAAAATGTCTGTCAGAGCAGTAGAGAAAATGTCTGTCAGAGCAGTAGAGAAAATGTCTGTCAGAGCAGTAGAGAAAATGTCTGTCAGAGCAGTAGAGAAAATGTCTGTCAGAGCAGTAGAGAAAATGTCTGTCAGAGCAGTAGAGAAAATGTCTGTCAGAGCAGTAGAGAAAATGTCTGTCAGAGCAGTAGAGAAAATGTCTGTCAGAGCAGTAGAGAAAATGTCTGTCAGAGCAGTAGAGAAAATGTCTGTCAGAGCAGTAGAGAAAATGTCTGTCAGAGCAGTAGAGAAAATGTCTGTCAGAGCAGTAGAGAAAATGTCTGTCAGAGCAGTAGAGAAAATGTCTGTCAGAGCAGTAGAGAAAATGTCTGTCAGAGCAGTAGAGAAAATGTCTGTCAGAGCAGTAGAGAAAATGTCTGTCAGAGCAGTAGAGAAAATGTCTGTCAGAGCAGTAGAGAAAATGTCTGTCAGAGCAGTAGAGAAAATGTCTGTCAGAGCAGTAGAGAAAATGTCTGTCAGAGCAGTAGAGAAAATGTCTGTCAGAGCAGTAGAGAAAATGTCTGTCAGAGCAGTAGAGAAAATGTCTGTCAGAGCAGTAGAGAAAATGTCTGTCAGAGCAGTAGAGAAAATGTCTGTCAGAGCAGTAGAGAAAATGTCTGTCAGAGCAGTAGAGAAAATGTCTGTCAGAGCAGTAGAGAAAATGTCTGTCAGAGCAGTAGAGAAAATGTCTGTCAGAGCAGTAGAGAAAATGTCTGACAATGCAGTAGACTATATGAATCATCAGAAGAGTTTTCTAGATTTAATCGTCACGTCAATTAGAAACTAACATTATTTGGGTTTGTAACAAAAATAAGACTGGACGCTGGACACTGGACACTTGTTTACAAACGTTGATTGATTTTAGCATTCAGTAAAATGACGAGTCTTGTATGTTATATTACAGCACTGTTCATGGCTATATCTCTCATTGTATGTTATATTACAGCACTGTTCATGGCTATATCTCTCATTGTATGTTATATTACAGCACTGTTCATGGCTATATCTCTCATTGTATGTTATATTACAGCACTGTTCATGGCTATATCTCTCATTGTATGTTATATTACAGCACTGTTCATGGCTATATCTCTCATTGTATGTTATATTACAGCACTGTTCATGGCAATATCTCTCCTTGTATGTTATATTACAGCACTGTTCATGGCTATATCTCTCATTTCATGTTATATTACAGCACTGTTCATGGCTATATCTCTCATTGTATGTTATATTACAGCACTGTTCATGGCTATATCTCTCATTGTATGTTATATTACAGCACTGTTCATGGCTATATCTCTCCTTGTATGTTATATTACAGCACTGTTCATGGCGATATCTCTCCTTGTATGTTATATTACAGCACTGTTCATGGCAATATCTCTCATTGTATGTTATATTACAGCACTGTTAATTGCAATATCTCTCATTGTATGTTATATTACAGCACTGTTCATGGCTATATCTCTCCTCGTTTTTTATATTACAGCACTGTTCATGGCTATATCTCTCATTGTATGGGGGATACAAGGCAGCACAGATCTCGATGTCAGGCAGAAGGCCTATGGCTACTCGTATATCGTCAGTTTTGGTGGGCTGTGCTTCATGCTCATCTCCATGTTCTTTCTGCTCACACTTCGACCAGAGCAGGGTTACCTGCCCCTGTCATAGCAATCACGTTACAGTAATATAGATGTCAGTGTTACAGTTGTGGGATGTGTGATGTAACGATATAGATGTCAGTGATACAGTTGTAGGATGTGTGATGTTACAAGATAGCTGCTTGTGTTACAGTTGTGGAATGTGTGATGTTACAAGATAGCTGCTTGTGTTACAGTTGTGGAATGTGTTATGTTACAAGATAGATGCTTGTGTTACAGTTGTGGAATGTGTTATGTTACACGATAGATGCTTGTGTTAAAGTTGTGGAATGTGTGATGTTACAAGATAGCTGCTTATGTTACAGTTGTGGAATGTGTGATGTTACAAGATAGCTGCTTATGTTACAGTTATGGAATGTATGATGTTACAAGATAGCTGCTTATGTTACAGTTGTGGAATGTGTGATGTTACAAGATAGCTGCTTGTGTTAAAGTTGTGGAATGTGTTATGTTACAAGATAGATGCTTGTGTTACAGTTGTGGAATGTGTTATATTACAAGATATCTGCTTGTGTTACAATAGATGACATGACGTCTTATCTTGCACTGTGCAGTTACGCTTGTCATTGTTCTGTCTCTATTCCAACCTTTGTTTGTTTTTGATGATTGCAATTAATGAAATCATCTTAACAATAATGAAATAAATCTTGAAGTAATTATTAATTAATGTATTTGTTTAAATTACTATTTTTGAGTTATATTTGTTATCGAACTGTCATTTGAATTAAATACACTAATTTTTGTATGAAATGTTGATATATTGCTATTAGAATGTCTTTTTTCTTCGCAACAAACTCATTGGCTTTGTGTAACTGTATACACGATAGAACCTCCTTCAATACGAGAGACCCTCCAACAATACGAGAGACCCTCCAACAATACGAGAGACCCTCCAACAATACGAGAGACCCTCCAACAATACGAAAGACCCTCCATCAATACGAGAGACCCTCCAACAACACGAGAGACCCTCCAACAACACGAAAGATTCTCCAACAATATAATTTTTTTAATGTCATTGAACTTTCAACCATTTTAAATGTGTATTATGATGAGTTTCCATGTTTTTGGCCGTGTGTAACGAATGTCGTGTAACGAATGTCGTGTAACGAATGTCGTGTAACGAATGTCGTGTAACGAATGTTGTGTAACGAATGTCGTGTAACGAATGTCGTGTAACGAATGTCGTGTAACGAATGTCGTGTAACGAATGTCGTGTAACGAATGTCGTGTAACGAATGTCGTGTAACGAATGTCGTGTAGCGAATGTCGTGTAACGAATGTCGTGTAACGAATGTCGTGTAACGAATGTCCGCTGCTGAGAAGAATAACGATCATTGTCAGAGGTATCTCAGGCTGTAGTACATTGTGAGCATCTGATCCTGGGAGTAGAGGGGGGGGGCAGCTAAGAAGATCAGAATCTCTAATAGTATAATAGAGAGAATGTCATTGTAAATGACAAGGCAAAGTAACTCAATGATATTTGTCATCGTTTTGTACAATTGTTGTATACAAATGAAAAGATAAATTGATCCTTATTTTCGCTGCTTTTATTTGCTTGTCTGAGTGGTTTATATGCATGGGGAAGGAACTCCCAAAACATCTATCTACGTCACAATACTCTTGTTTGAACAACAAATTGCTTTTTATTTTCAAGTCAATATTAGTTCAGCACCTATTTTATAACATTCATATTTCAACCTTGCTCATGCTGTCGTATCGAGTTGTACATTTATAACAGCTTGAGATGTTTGATAAAACATTTATTGATATTTTTAGTGCAATTTGTGAACAAGCGAATGTTAATAGAGTAGTTTTTATGAACTAATTTTATCAAATCCTCTTTGTTTTTCTGAAACCTCGTTATTGTGAGATGATGAGACTTTTTTAAAAATCCAATAAAATTAATTTTGAATTGTATTTTTTCAAAAAACTATTTTTGTCTTTATTTCGATTCATGTTTGATTAACAAGTTGGATATGATCAAATGCACGTAGAGATCTTTACTCTCCGGAATTAATATCTTTTAAAACTTTTATTCTTATAAACGTACTCCAGACACATGTGAACTGGAGTCCCTAAAATATTCCCCGGATATAGAGATTCATAAGATCACAGACGTTATTTGCATTAGGTCGCCTGGCATCACTTTCACCACATCAGATACATTTCAAACAAACAAACAAACATCTTGACATTGGACATAAGATTTTAAACCAGAAAAAAAAACAGTTCAGACAACTCAACACTGATCACGTGACTAGTGTTCTAAGGCTAATTGTTCGAACATTCACTTCATTCATCAAAATGTTTTCCTTAGGAACTTTTGAGCCGTTGCTACTGGCCCTGAGGACATCTCAGTCTAACTTGTGTTTATCACCACAAGTTCTACGGCAGACATTTAATTGGACTAAATCCCAAGACGCCTGATCTGAGTGTCTGTTTCTGAGTGACTGGTTCCTGATACAGCTTGACACAGCCAGATAATTAAATAAATAACATAAGGCTGTTGTTTCAAACCGGTGTAACCGGCCAGGTTAAACCAGATCAGCCCCGGGCTACACCGGTGCTTGGGGCTCAATAAATGATGAATCTTTCAGTCTTGCCAATAATTTCCCATCTGTCGTGAATGATCTAAAACTGTTGTTTACATTATTTAGAACACTCTAAGAAGCTTAAAATAGTTTTTAGTTAGTTTTTTTAGTTGTTGTTTTAAAAAGTTGAAGTACCTTTTATGAAATTATGCGATTTGACTTTAAATCACACAATAGCAGCTTACATTTTCAAATTTAAACCTTTTACTTTTTGTTTGCATCTATTATAATTTTTAAACCCCAAATATTTGGAGAATCACTGAGCTAAATCAATTTCAGGACATAATTATTGATTGGAAAACGAATATTTCGTTGTGATGCCATGAACAACATAAAAGTCGAGTGGCTAAGAACTGAATGACAGTGCTGTAAATGAATAAAAAGTAAAACTCTACCAAAATGTGGATTTGGGACGGTCCATAAACGACATCAAGTGAGATTGGACGATTTTTACCCCCCTCCCCCCTCGTCACACTTTGTCACAAAATTTTGCCAACCCCCCTCCAAATTGGCGTCACAAAGCTGTGACCCCCTCCCCCCAAAAGCGGTATTTTCTATTTGAAAATGAGCATCTTTCAAATCACCTTATTGTCATTTTAGTGTGTATTTTGTGTAAGGCTGCACTCTAATATCGTAACACGCGCGAAACCATGTAAAACGTCATAAAATAAATCGAATATTTTAAGGGGAACTTTGATTTAAAGTTGCGTGTTTTGACGTGACGCCACAAATCTTAACCTCCCCCCTCACCCCTCTTTACACATTGTCACAAATGTGGGAAGCCCCCCTCCCCTTGGTGCGTGACCTCATTTATGGACGGCCCCTTTTTCTTGGTGGCTTGAATTGAGTTTTGACTAAGACAAGCCTCGTTCACGATTCACGCGCATCTGACCAATAGTATGACACTCTTTCTTGTTGGGTAGGCCGATTAGTCTTCTCTCGTGAACTAGCGGTAATGTTCAGCCTCTTACACATGAGTGAATTGTCAAGGCGGGTAAGTTGTGCTGGCTCAAGTAAGTTTGCCTTTCTTTACAAAAATTGTTAACTCACACTAGAGTTGAGTTACCTGATTAATGATTACTTGTAGAGTTGAAAATATTATTAATATAAGTGTTAGAATTAATGGGGTTTGATGTTTCAAATACAGACTTTTGGGCCGTCAATAAATGATGTCACGCACCTAGGGGGAGGGGGGTCCACCCATTTGTGACGAGGGGGAGGGAGTGTTTGAGAAATGTGACGTCACATATAAAAATAGCAACTTTAAATAAAAGTTCCACTTTAATATTTGATTTCTTACAATTTATTTCATGACGTATTCATATCTTCGCGCGTTTTACGATATTAGAGTGCAACCTTACACTAAGTACACGCGTGTTACGATATTAGAGTGCAGCCTTACACTAAATGCATACTTAAATGACAAAAAAGTGATTTGAAATATGTTCTTTTTTCATATAAAAAATACAGCTTTTAGTGGGGGTGTCAAAGCTTTGTGACGTCATATATGGATGGCCCTTTATCTGACACAACATTATTTTACAATACTTGCAATTCCTAATTTGAATTAAATCTTAGAGAGACATATTTTAAGGAATTGTATTAAATGAAAAAACAAATAACGCGAACATAAAAAAATTTGAATGTTTCAATCAAGCAAAGGCGTAAATTTTCTTTTCTTTCAAATATTGGAAACATTTAAAAATTAATTACTGGCTTTTCTTATAACAATAAATTTTCTTTCAAGTCCAAACAGAACATAATAATTTATTTTTCCTTGCCAATTAGTTTATATAATAATTAGAGACGCACTTTCCGTAAAATCATTATTAAGAGACTAACACAACACGGTGCGATTTCCAGGGTTAACGGTGATTAACAATAAAGAACTAGCCTTAGGAATTGACAAGAGCAACACCAATAGTTTAATCATTAAACCTAGAAACAATAGAGGATAGAGGAACAAAGAGCAAAGTTGTAATAATACTAGGGCTGCGGAAATTGACGATTAATTTCTCGATTTATTGTTAAAATTTTTTTACGATTAAACTATTTTTAACGATTAATCGACCCATCACTTAAAAATTTTTAAAAGTCAAAAAATATAATAATAAAAAATACCGGCGAATAAAAAATTAATTTCCTTACGATTACACGAAAATTTTGGTTTTAAACTATTGACTGACGGGAATGTTCAAAACGTTGATAAAGTTTGCCTACCATGGTTCTAATAATTTGCTTACTTATCAAACCAAATGAAAAGCGTATTAAGCTAATGGCAGTAATGGAGCATAACTCAGAGAGAGAAAATGACGACAGCCCTTCTGATGAATTACTGCGTTACAAAATGGAGATGAAAGTTCCTGAATCCATTTACCCTCTACAATGGTGGAAACTCCATGAACCCCGATGTTCGATAATGTCATTCCTTGCCAGGACCGTTTTGTGCATACCAGTTACATCAATTCCATGTGAATGATTGTTCAGGTCTGCTGGTCATATTGTTAATTAGACCCGCTCATCACTTGAACCAAATAATTTCAACACACTTGTCTTTTTGGGTACTTGGTTAAAAGATATCGTATAAAGGAGACATTCCAGTGTTATTTAGATTTTCAATAAGAACGTTTAATAAGTGTTACTTATGACATCATAAATTTCAATTTTTGGCTTTAATCGAAATTAACGATTAATTACATTATTCAATCAAGTTAAAACTTAAATAATTACATACAATTATATTTTTATATTCTGCTTATTGTTTTATAGTGTGCATACCATAGGCTTTCAATGCACAACACTAATCAGTAGACACATAAGGTAATTGGTTCTGCTGCTGATTTAAGCAAGATCTCTGTGCTTTGAGGAAGATGGGTCCACAAAGAACTGTCATAGTTTTTGTTGTGGCCAGCTTGTTGGAGCCAGTGACCACTGTGACGTCACCACATGTTGTGTACAACGTTGCCCTCTATAAGCCAGCTGACCAGAGCTCGACAGAATACCTGTCTGTGCCAGAAAGGGGGAACGACGGTAGCAGATTTATCACCCATATCCAGGAGACAGGGACAGACAACCCCGCTTGGTGGATGGTGGATCTGCTAACGGTCCATGTTGTAGAGAGTATTTTCTTAACTAATAAGTAAGATGACGACATGTTGTCAGTAGCATGTCAGTAACATGTCAGATACATGACGCATGGACTTGAATGTGCAATGTTGTCAGTAACATGACGCATTGACTTGAATGTGCAATGTTGTCAGTAACATGTCGCATGGACTTGAATGTGCAATGTTGTCAGTAACGTGACGCATATACTTGAATGTGCAATGTCCCTGCAACATGTCAGTAATATGACGCATGGACTTGAATGTGCAATTTCCCTGCAACATGTCAGTAACATGACGCATGGACTTGAATGTGCAATTTCCCTGCAACATGTCAGTAACATGACGCATGGACTTGAATGTGCAATGTCCCTGCAAAACATTTACTGTATCATTATTTATTTATGCTCTTCATCAGAATACTTTAACTATTTTATTTGACATCATCTACTGTAAAAATGTATCTGTTTTCCCTTCATAGTACTTATGCACCTTTACTTAGAAACTTTATTTACACATAGACTTTTGTCACCTAACAATGCATTCTGTCAAAATTTTAGATCGATCGAATGTACTGTAATTAAATGAATGAATATTTAGATCATCTCTATGTATATCTATGTACCATGTAACTGATAATGCTATTTGTCGCGCGGTGCGTATTATATTGAACATACTTTTATAATATTTTTCCGATATGTAAATGTTTGTGCTATTTTGTCGTGTGGTGCGTATTTTATCATATATAAGGAATTTATAGTCAAAAACTTTGTTTTTACGGTTGTTTAATTAACAAATATTTTGCCCCAATTTTCTCAGCCTTGTACAATGGTATGCAGACAAGTTGAACAACTTCCGTATCGATATCTTCATCACAGATCCCCGTCAACTACCTGACTTTCCGAATATAACCGGAGTAATATGCTACAACCAGACCAGCACAGTGGGCTTGGGTAACTACACCTGGCCCTGTCGAGGTCCTACAGCTGGCCGATACGTTCGGATAATCAAGTTAGTGGACATTGTGACTCTCAAGTTAGTGGAAATAGTGACTCTCTAGTTAGTGGACATTGTGACTCTCAAGTTAGTGGACATTGTGACTCTCAAGTTAGTGGACATAGTTACTCTCAAGTTAGTGGACATAGTGACTCTCAGGTTAGTGGACATAGTGA
This sequence comes from Ampullaceana balthica, assembly GCA_944989445.1. NCBI lineage: Eukaryota > Metazoa > Mollusca > Gastropoda > Lymnaeidae > Ampullaceana > Ampullaceana balthica. The sequence goes on along the minus strand of CALYLW010000764.1, from coordinate 291,788 downwards.
CTCTCAAGTTAGTGGACATAGTTACTCTCAAGTTAGTGGACATAGTGACTCTCAGGTTAGTGGACATAGTGACTCCCGTCCCATTATGTTACAGTCCATGGTTACTTAACGTTTTTAAAATTAGGATCTCTGAATTTCAGTTTAGTCGGCAAGAGAGCAGTGCACACAATGTTTTTATAGGTGCACACAATGTTTCTACAGACGCTTGAAAATGTCGCCTATAAAAAAGAATGTGGGTACCTCATCACGATGGGACATTGACTAAATGCTAAGAACCACTGATTTATAATCTTCTATTTTAATTTATATTAGTTGTCTAACATTGAAATTCCGCACTTGACATTTCAAATTTTCAATCCATGTTTAACGGCCAAAATACGGGCTAGTACCACTAAATTATTGATCTATTATACGTAAAAAAATAAATATGTTATCGAAGCTTTATTTATTTTTTTTTAAAGGGAAAGGAAACACACACACACACACACACACATAAACACACGGAACCCAAAGAAACAAACAAACAATCAAAACAACAATAAGCAAACAAGAAAAAAATAGAAGATTAAAAAAAAACATTTATGTATAAGTAAATGTCCAGTAATTTGGATCAATCCATTAATATTGACTTATTGTAACGTCTTGTGACGTACTACTTGTTAATGTGCTTTGTAGGCGTTCTCACAATACAAACTTTCGTGCAATAAATCCTTGAAATACTGTTGTCAACAAAATAACTTGAATATGCACACTATAAACAGAAATATAACTTTGAGGTTTCACAACGTGGAGACATCAGTCACACATTCGCCATTACTCCCAGAACTCTCTCGCGCGCTTTTTCCCATGTGACCTCTCTGTCACTAATCTCGTGATTCTCACGTGACACCAATCCATTAATATTGACCAATCTATTTATGTCCAGCTATTTTGACCAATTCGTGTTTCCCACTTATTTCCTCTTGTTCCAACGCTCCCAGGACTGTAGAAGGCGAACTTGCGGTACTGGAAATTGAAGTTCACGCCAGACACCAACAGAGACAAGAGATGACGTTCAAAGTGTTTCAAGGCCGACGCTACGATACCTCGCAACCCTTCAACTTCCTGAGAACAGTGTCATCGGACTCCTGGTTGGAATGTACCACGTCCTGTCTGCGTCTTTTAATGTCTGACCGCGGAGAGTGTAGCGTGGCCAACTGGACGCCGGCAACTGGTGATTGTGAGATGTTTCTTGTTGATACCAGGAACGTGACGGCAGTCATGAGTCGATTGTTTCCAAGCTTAGGAACCGTCAGCTACGTTCATTTTGTTTAAAATGAGTTTTAAAATGTTATAAAAAGAATAAAACAAGAAGCGAGGACTCGTCACGTGAATTGTAGAGGAAAATGCAAAATTGGTTTAAATAAAATAAAATGAACAAGAAGAGAAGAAGCATAAAAATATATTTATATTAAAAAATTTTTTTTACACCGCATGGTTTTGTTTGCATAATTGCAAACAAAGAAAATATAATTTACTCCTGTTGCTTATCTTATCTGTTAATGTTAAAGACGCTCCTTCTCTACAGAACATTAATACTTGAGGCAATTAAAATTTTTGAAGTCTTAGAATATAAGTAACGACGCAAAAAAATATTTAACAGCTTTTAAAGGACAACTACGTACGCTATAGCTATAATGAAATAGAATAAGCTATTTTAAAATTAAATATGAGTTCCAAATGCTTTCTTTTTACACGCTTTTATAAACTCAAAAATCCCGGGAAGCAGCAAAAAGTAATTCTTTCTTTTAGTGTAGTTATAACAACCAAATTTTGCGATTAAAATGTTTTAAATATATACTTTCTATTGCACTCTTTTTATTCTATGGAACACCTGTGTCAATATTCAACCTTGCTCCTACTTGCTCCACCGCAGAACACTGGCTTTGTCCCTGAAATATAAAACTGCTTTCCATAACGTAGGATTGAAAGGTATTTATATGGTCACACTCTTCATACTTTATGAAAAACATGATTTTCTTACTTTCATTAAGTTTTATTGAAATAAAATAATGTAATAATAAAAATTGAACGTCTAATCATTGTCAAATTCTGAGATTGAACTTTGGATTCATGTTAAAAACGGAGAATTCACTAGCGCATTCTACCATTTAGTTAAAACATTATGTACAGCACATGGCTAAATACCTATACAAATTCAATGTCAATTAAACAGTAAGTTCAAATTTAAATTTAAAAAATAACAATTTCGATAATAAATTATTGTTAATTTATTAAGATTGATTCATGCATTGCCATTGGATGTCATTATGTATGCAAACTCGAATACACCCATACAGTTGATGAGATATTGATTGCGCGATCTAGACATGAACTCACCAAAGTTGAAAGTTCAATAAAAGCGAACAGGGAAAACTTCCACTTAAAACAGAGCGAGAAGAAATTGTATCTTCTGAAATGCCATTTTTGTTTCAGTACAATAAACCTAACAATTAATATTTCTTTAATTCTGGGACATTCTCTAATTACTTAAAGTTCATCTGAGGATCTTGCTCCAGTAGTCCTGCTCATTAATATTTGATACATTGAAATTTATTCTTACTATATGTTTTATTGACTTTTATTATGTTCTTATTGAACTCTGTAAGTTATTTCTTGGACTTTTTTTACATCAGCTTTGATTCAACAAATGAAATATTTCTTTTTACTTGCCTCAAACAAAATTATATTTCGACCCAATGTTAGCAATCATTCCACAAACACACATTTTATCATCACACAGCAATTATTCCATAACCACATATATTATCATGACACAGCAATCATTTCATAACCACACATTTGATCATGACACAGCAATCATTCCATAACCACACATTTTATCATGACGCAGCAATCATTCCACAATCACACATTTTATCATGACACACCAATCATTCCACAATCACACATTTTATCATGACACAGCAATCATTCCACAATCACACATTTTATCATGACACAGCAATCATTCCATAACCACACATTTTATCATGACACAGCAATCATTCCACAATCACACATTTTATCATGACACAGCAATCATTCCACAATCACACATTTTATCATGACACAGCAATCATTCCACAACAACACACACACATTTTATCATGACACAGCAATCATTCCACAATAACACATTTTATCATGATACAGCAATCATTCAATAAAAACACATTTCATCATGACACAGCATTCATTCCATAACCACACACACATTTTATCATGACACAGCAATCATTCCACAATCACACATTATATCATTATACAGCAATCATTCCATAACCACACATTTTATCATGACACAGCAATCATTCCATAACCACACACACATTTTATCATGACATAGCAATCATTCCACAATCACACATTTTATCATGACACAGCAATCATTCTGCAATAACACACTTTATCATGACACAGCAATCATTATACCATCACACAATATATCATGACACAGCAATCATTCCACAATCACACATGTTATCATGACACAGCAATCATTCCACAATCACACATTTTATCATGACACATCAATCATTCCACAATAACACACTTTATCATGACACAGCAATCATTCCACAATCACACATTTTATCATGACACAGCAATAATTCCACAATCACACATTTTATCATGACACAGCAATCATTCCATAACCACACACACATTTCATCATGACACAGCAGTCATTCCACAACTACACACAAATTTTGTCATGACACAGCAATCATTCCACAATGACACAATTTATCATGATACAGCAATCATTCAATAAATACACATTTCATCATGACACAGCAATAATTCCATAACCACACACACATTTAATCATGGCATAGCAATCATTCCACAATCACACATTTTATCATGACACAGCAATCATTCTGCAATAACACACTTTATCATGACACAGCAATCATTATACCATCACACATTTTATCATGACACAGCAATCATTCCACAATCACACATGTTATCATGACACAGCAATCATTCCACAATCACACATTTTATCATGACACAGCAATCATTCCACAATAACACACTTTATCATGACACAGCAATCATTATACCATCTGTCAGGGTATGAGAGTCACTGCGAATGATTATTGTGAGATTGTTGTGAGATTGTTGTGAGCCAGTGTTGGAGTCGGGTCAAGGCG